>CM047805.1:62326147-62479692 GCA_026214975.1 Gentiana macrophylla
AAAAGATTATTTTCTAGTAGCCTGAGACCCGAGCATAACACCTCAAGTAAACAATTTATTACTATTGCAAAGACTTAATCACGTTTCACTTATCACATTCAAACTTCTAGATATTCACAGTATGTCATACTTTAATCCTAGAATACAAACTACTAAACTTTTCAAGAATTGTACATAAGCAAAGAAACATGCTATAATCATCAAAAATCTCCAACTAAAATGGGGTAGGCTTTCAACATTTAGCTCATCATTTACTATGGCATGTGAAAAAGAGTGTCGGGTGAAACAACTAAAATTACTAAATATACAGAATATAGCAAAAATGATATAAACTCAAGAAAAGATATGCCTATGTCTACTCGGGACAAAGCAAAAATTTTAAAAGCAAAAATTTTAAAATCTAGCACTTTTCATAGAAATATAACAGAAATTGAGCAAACGACTCATAGATACATATAAACCATCCTCTCCCCACACTTAGATTGCAACTTGTCCTCAAGTTGTGCGAGAATGAAAAGAAAAGAAAACTTAGTCGATTGTATGCCGAAGGGAGCTATTCTCGGAAGTGGGTCGACCTCACCTGTGAAATGCTCAACGAATCGATGGACTCGTGGACCATCCACGGAAAACTCGAAATCGTCTAAAGCTCACAATCTCTAATGCAAATACCCCGCACACTTGACAAACATGAAATACCTCGGGGATAGGGAAGATAACATATAAAGCACATGAGAAAGGAAGTTCAGAATTTTTAGATTAAGCTCATATAAAGATGGACATAGGCGGGTGATAACTTGGCTTGATTGAAGTTTTGTCGTTGAAATCCTGAATAGTTCTGGTTCTGGTTGAAGTTTCGGAAGGGTTGGTTTTGATTATCCATTAAGTTTACCTCCTCCGTCATCTCCGTTCCTACCTGCATTCCCAGATCAGAAGGCTGCGTCTGAAGATTGGCCAGCTGCTTGCTTATCAATTCCATCTGAGCAACCAACAGCTTTGTATCAGGATTGCTTGCAGTACCTTCCTTCTTAACAATATTGGTCTTCTTAGGAGTCGACCACATATTGTTCTTGGCGATGGTCTCGGCCACTCTGAAAGCGCCTCATCTCATCACCTCCCTAAGAAGGATCCATGAGTGTGGAGTCAAGATAGTCTCTATTAGGTTGAGAGACTCCTCTGAGAGAAACAGCTTCCAGCAACTTATGTCTGTCATATCCGTGATTGGGGAATTTCCTCATCAAGAGATTCAATCTCTCCCAAGCTTTGCCAATAGTCTCATCCTCCAACTGCTCAAACGTAGCTATTTCCCGTTTCATCTCCATAATCTTGCCTGGTGAAACCCACTTAAGAGCGAGGCTCTTTTGACATCATTCCATGTATATGGAGGAATGATGTGCTAACGACTTAAACCATCTGCTTGCTTCACCTTTTAAAGCAAAAGGAAATAGCTTCAACTTTACGATCTCAGAATCAACACCAGGATAATGGCCTGCTTCACAGATTTGTACGAATGTGGACAAGAAGTCGTGCGGGTCTTCTTGAGCAGTGCCATGGAAAGAGCTATTTTGGACTAGTGCAACTACTCCATTTTTAAGGTCGAAATTTACTCCCCCCATATCAGGTGGACGAATAGGTCTATGTCCCTCGAGAAAATCTTGATTAAGATATGGAGTGTAGGGGTCCTGGTTCAACTGATTAAGCTGGTTTTGGCGGAATTGTTGAAGTTGTTGATTTATGCCAGCTTGCTGATTCTGCTGTTGCTGCAGAGCTTGCATTTGTTGAAGGAGTAAATTTAACTGAGCTTGGGGGTCAGGATTTGGAATTGGTGGATCTTGATCCGCCATTTTGTCCAAATCAGGGAGAAGCCTTCTTCTAAGGATAGATCGTTCAGGCTCAGGATCAAAGATCAGAAGTCCCTTCTTACTTCGCGTTTGCATAAACCAGAAGAAAGGAAAGGAAGAAATCAACCCTTTGGGGTTGATTAGAAACAGTTTAGAAAAGATTAGATGGTTTTAGGAGAAAAGAGAAGAAAAGAGAAGAAAGAAAAGAAGTGATGATTGAACAGATGAATCTGGCGCCCGGTGTTAGTGGGCGTTCGTTGAATCGAACGCTTCGTTCGATTGAATGAACGCTCGCTGAGAGGACGTAATTGAGGTGGATGGGCGTTCAAGTTGTTGAACGCTCGTTCAAAAGGTTTTTATTATTATTAATATTATTAGATATTTTTTTATTTTTTTAGTAATATCTTATTTTCGAATTTAGAAAAGGATCTAGAAACAGAAACAAGAAAATAAACCTACCTACGAAAAATTTAAAACAGAAAAGGCACTAGGACGGTAAAAAAAACGTGTTGAAATCTTCTAGGGCCAAAATGGAGGGGAAAGCAGTGGATTTTGACCTCGAAAGCGCGATCTGAACGGCCTCACGGCGTTCACCACGTCGTCGGCGCGCCGGGCGAGCTTTCGAATTGGGGTCCTGCGTTCCAAACGGACACTCGAGCGAAAGTTATGGCCAAAATACTCTGCGTGCTAAAAACGACCCCTTTTGACACGTAAAATCGTCCTATGAAGAATCCGACAACCGTTACCGACTCCCGCAACGGCGCCAAAACTTGTTCGGTAAAAACTAGTTTTATAATTTATAAACCGAAACACCCCAAGTATAAGGATCGTAGTATAGGGTGTTTACGGGTAAATCCCAAGGAGTGGAATGTTTATCGGATTCAAATATAAATCTATATCGATTATGTCACAATTATCTATCTAAACTAAAGCTGAAACTAACTAAAACCTAAACCTAAGAATTGAAACTAAAACAGGAATAACAAAAACAAGCAGAAAAATAAGAAAACAGCAATACGGACGAGCGTTCACTAAAGTGAACGAGCGTCTGGATACGAAACCTAATGGACGAGCGTCTGCTATTGCGGACGAGCGTCTAACTACGAACTGAAGCAGAAAAGTGCAGGAAAACAGCAGGAAACTAGGGTTTATATAACTAGAACTTAAACTAAACTTAATCTAAACGATTCGATTAAAACAATTAAAGGAAAACACAGCGAGGCAACGAATCCACCCATCAACCAACAACCCCCAACTAGATGGTGATCTAAAGATGTAGTTTTTAGTAGTGATTTTTCACTGAATTCAATTAAATTTCTTCAACCAAATTCTAGGGTTTCGTTTATCTTTTCAAACAAACTAAACATGCAATCAACACGAAATCACGAGATTGTTTCCAAGCTCTTACTCAACTAATCATGCATAATCTCTTAAAACACAATTAGATGTATTACTTTGAATAAAAGAGAACTTAAATAAACATACTTTCATAAATTTATTCAAGCATAAATTAAACATAGATCGTTTCATCAAATCTTAATTCAATAAAACTTAAACAATACAAAACAGATCCAAAGTAATGAAAAACTACGAAATAAACTCACTACACATAAGCATCGAACTCTCTAGTTGGTTGTGTTGATGATGGGCTTCCTCCGTCGACTCACTGCAAGGCTTTTAGCCAACAATCATGTTGAAGATGATTGTTGGATTGGAGAAATTCATCTCTGTGTAAAAAGGCTTGTGGCCGCAGCTTTTTGGTGTAAAATTGCGATCTCAATTATGTGGTATATGAATTAGGGTTGGGGCTGCCGCTTTATTTATAGGAATTTGATGTCGGCTAGGGTTAAGTCGGCAACGGACGCTCGTCTGAATATCCGGACGCCCGTCCAGAATGCCTGGACGCTGAGTAAACGCTCGTTCATCCTCCGTCTGAACTCTCTGAATGTAAAATACGATTCGACATTGCATGGACGCTTGATTCACTTCGACGCTTCGTTCAAGATCGATGAGCGCCCGTTTGAACTGCTGAGGATCGGATCTCTTCATCTTTATCCAATTTCTTCAAGCCAATTCCAACTCTATCTCTTATAATTCGACTTGAGCTTCATTTATCCTCATTATATGCACGAAAATTAACTCCTACATGATAAATAAACAACGCAAAAATGTAATAAAATCCAAATAATAATAATTCCGTTAAATCAACACTTAAAATCATCAATTTTGCATACAATCATCTTAAAATCATCTTTATTAAATAATTACACTTAAACCCTTAATTCTCATGTAAATTATGCAAATGTGGGGAAAATAATAATGAAATAAACCCTTAATAATCATATAAATATGGCCTTAACAGTACATAAATTGACTTAAGCTATTCACTACAAATGCAAGATCCGGTCTAGTGAAGGTTAAATATTGCAGTGCACCGATTGCCTTCCTGTACAATTGGATTTTTCATGGGTGTGCCTTGATCTGGAGTATAGTTTTCCCGGTTGTCATATGAGTTAAGCAAGGTTTTACATTGCTCATGCCAAAATTTTCAAGGATATGGGCGGCATATTGTTTTTGGGTTAAGATTATCCCTCCTTCATCTCTAAATGCCTTTATGCCAAGGAAATGACTCAAGTTGCCCAAATCTTTGAGAGGGAACTTTGAGTTCAGCAAGCTAATGAATCTCTGAATTGCTGTTGCACTATTCCATGTAATTAAAAAGTCATCAATGTATACAAGTACATACATGCATATATTATTCTTGTTGAAAAGAAATAGTGAGTAATCAGAAACAAATTGTTTAAACCCCCAGCTTAATAATTGAGACTTTAGCTCTTCAAACCAAGCCCTTGGTGCTTGCCTCAATCATATAGGGCCTTTGCAGCTTACACACATAATCAGGTTTTCGAGGGTCCACAAAGCCCTCAAGCTGTGGCATATAGACAATTTCTATCAGTCTTCCATTTAAGAACACATTGTTAATAACTACATGCTTCACATCCCAGTTTTGGACAGCTGTTATGGCCAAAATAACCCTTATTGTAGCAGCGTTTGCAACCGGGCTGCCATCATCCTTGCCTTGTACTTTAAAACGCTGCCATCAGGTTTGAGTTTAGTTCTGAATACCCACCTTTTTCCCACAAGATGCTGATTGAGACTAGTGGCACAAGAACCCAAGTATTGTTGACAGTAAGTGCTCTAAACTCGTCTTCCATTGCTTCTTTCCACTTAGAGTCAGCTAATGCATCTGATGCCAACTCATGTTCAACAGGCAAATGATGATAAGTTTTTTGGCTAGAGAAGAGAATTTTTTTGGTCTGAAGATGCCATCTTTAGACCTGGTTTACATAGGATGGGTTGGAACAATTGAGGGAGCATTAGGAGGTGGATCAGGTATGTGATGTGAAGGAGAAACTGTGGGATTAGTTGAAGGACTGGTGCTAGAAGAGTTAGAGGAAGAATGGAAGATGGTAGGTGATTGAGCAGGAGAAGAAACTCTGTGTGAGTGTGAAGGAGAGGGAGATAGTGAGGATTCACCAGAAAATGAAGTAGGAACTAGTGAGGAGTTGGATTCTGTATTTGAACTAGGACTGGATTCATGTCAGGCAAAGCGGGACTGGATTCATGATTAGGTAAATGAGAAGTCATGGCTGTATGATCAAGACAACTGGAGGATTGTGAAGGAGATATGGTGAACCAGGGATTGAAGGTGATGATGGTACTTTCTTGTGGTTTATGGAAATCATAATTCTTGTCTGCATAAGGAAATTCAGACTCATCAAAGGTAACACTCCGAGATATATAGATTCTGCCAGTGGATTCAAGAACAAAGATATCCTTTATGTAGTCTGCTTGTGCCAAGCAAGACACAGGTTTTGGTGTGGTATTAGAATTTGTGTTTGTTGTAAGGCCTTAGAAAGGGGTAACAAGCACAACCAAATGTTTTGACCATAGAATAATTTGGCTTCCTTTTAAAGATTTTTTCAAAGGGTGACATGTTCCCTAAAACAGAAGTGGGGAGAAGTTTTATTACGGCTGTACCGTAGTCAAAGTTGTGCCACCAGAATTTTAATGGTAAGAAAGATTTTCCTAAAAGAGTTAGACCTGTCTCTGTGACATGTCTATGTTTTCTTTCAACACAGGCATTATGTTGGTGTGTGTGTGGACAAGGATGGCTGAACTTAAGGCCCTACTGACTTAAGAAGGTTGAGAAGGATCTAAACTCCCCTCCCCAGTTAGAATGGATTTGTTTGATAGAGGTTTCAAACTATTTTTCAACTAGGCTTTTAAAGTGGATAAAAACATCAAAAGCATCATATTTAACTTTTAAGGGATATATCCAAGAATATCGACTAAAATCATCAACATACAGAATGTAGTAACTATAACCATTCACAGAACTGACAGGGGCAGGATCCCAGAGATCAGTATGCACAAGATCAAGCACTTTACTGGTAGAATTTTCAGAAACATGAAAGGAAAAAAGCATGGCCTTTTCCATATTTGCAGGCTTCACAAAAATTCAAGTACTTTAACTTTTTAGTAATAGAAGATCTACAACTTTGAAGAACTTGATCTAAAACTTTGATAGAGGGATGCCTCAAACGTCTATGCCAAACATTAACATCATTATCATCAACATTAACTTTAACAAGAGACAGGACACAAGGATCTAAGGACTGTCTAATACTAGACTTAGGATTAACGAGCTGGTAGGAAGAATTGCAACTCTGAACTTTATTGACTGGAGACTTGATAGATAGCATGGATTGAATGGAACTGGATTGTGTGGACACATGCATGATGAACTGAGATGTGGCAGGCTGAGAAGCTGATAGAGACCGTCTTTAAGGGTTCCATCCAGAAGAACTTCCTTGGTAATTTGATCATTGACATAACATTTAGAACGGTTAAAATCACAAAGAATAGAATTATCAGCAGCTAGCTTAGAAACACTAATGAGATTTTGGCAATAGAATGGACATAAGGGGTATGATTGAGTTTGAGTTCTGTGTGAGGTATATTCAATAAAGATTGACCAATATGAGAAATAAAAGGCTTATCACCATTACCTATTGCCAGGGCATCATTTCCATAATATTCTGACCTCAAGCACAGATTGTTCAAATCTGAGGTAACATGGTTGGATGCTCCGCTATCCATGTACCAACTGGAAACATTTACTACTTCAGGAGAGGCTAGGTAAGCAGTTGCTTGACCCCCATTTGTCTGACTAGAGAAACCTTATCCAGAATTGTGCCTATAATTGTTGTTTCCTCCAATGTACCTGTAATAGCACGAGGCATCAATATGACCAACTCTGTTACAAATGTGACAAGTTGGTTTTGGACCATTACCAGGATTGTTGTGATTAGGATTATAAGGCCTTGGGTTATATGGTCCTCTTCCTCCTCTCCCTTGAGACCTTCCTCCTCTGTAGTTACCCTGATAGTTTCTGCCTCATCCTTGATTGGTAAACCCTTGCTGATCTCTTGATTGGAATCTACCATCAGACTGCTTAATCATGGCTGCATTTGCGGAGGCACCAGATAGATCTAGAGAGGAAGTAGGATGAAATCTGGCCACAAGATACTCATGGGTTAGAAGCTGAGCTTGAATCTCTGGCCAAGACAGAGAGGTAACCCTAGAGGTTATGCTGACGATAGCAGCTTCATATTCCTTGGCAAGTCCACCTAGGGTTGCAAGTATTAGCTCAGAAGAGGTGATTGGATAACCGGACACCGCTAACCCATCGGAATACCCTTTCATCTGAGCAAGGAAATCGGTCATGCTCTTTGAGCCTTTGGTTGATTTTGTGAGGCACTCCTTAAATTCCAAAATACGAGATTCAGCCAGGATATTGAAGAGTATCTCAAGGGTTGTCCAAACTTCCGCGGCGGTGGAGCAACCTACCACCTCAAGAACTGCCTATTCGGTCATGGATCCCAATAACCAACCGAGAAGCAATTGATCTGTAGAGCTCCATTCTTCGATGTCAGGGTTTAGCTGGGTAATTAGATTTGAGCTGGAAACAGGAACTGGAATACGTTATGGCGGTGGTGGTTTTGTGCCAATGAGATGTCCGTCCAACTTGTATCATATGATGACTGGAAGAATCGAATATCGCCACAGTAGGTAGTTGTTCCGATCTAGCTTCACAGTGAATGATTGATTTAGATTTGCTCCAAACGGTGGTGTAGATAGGTTTGTCGGAGGAGGAGCGAAAGACAGCGGTGGACTGAATTGGTATGGAGAAATTGGGTTGCGAGTGAAAGTGGGAATTGATGGTTGACCGGGAGAAGGAAAATTGATGGTGCTTGTTCCTAAGACCGTTGTTTGTTGAGTGATGGGCGGTTCTCCTGTTACCAGAGTGAGTGGTGTGTTGGTACTCATGACAGCCATCAATAGGGCTCTGCTACCAAAATAGAAATTAGGGTATTGAGAATACTTCATTAATTGTTTCATTAAATGAATTGTTGTCATGAGTACAATATATACTTGCTCAGAAACTTGGTACACACATAATAATAATAATAATAATAATAATAATAATAATAATAATAATAATAATAAATATAACTAGGAATATAGTAATATAAACTCTATTTCTCAACAAACGTACATTCATTCTACGCTTGGTGAGTACGACGATGCTCATTTATTATGGAAAAGTTTGAAGGATTGGTTCCGTGTGGTGGGCGGAACAAGGGTTTGTCGATTAAAGGCATCCCTCGGCGAGTGTAAGCAAGGAAAGACCGAAACAGTTGCAAATTATTTCGGTCGTTTATCAAAAATCTAGGACGATTTGAACACTTATGAAAAGGTGCCGACCTGTGCACGTGGAAGCTACAAATGTGCCATTGTTATGAAGGTAGAGAAGTTGCGGGAGACAAATCACCTTCACCACTTCCTTCTCGGACTTGACGCTGCCTATGGGTCGATTTGAACCCATTTATTTGGACTCGAACTGCTTCCATCCGTGGATAAAGCTTACCAACAAGCTGTTCAGGTTGAACGACTTCATGAGGGAGATTTTTCTCCCTCCAAAGAAGAAAGAGACAGCGTCGTGGCCTTCTCCATTCAGCCCAATGCTCATGGAAAGACTCCGGTTGTGGATAACAGTGACAAATGGTGTACTCATTGCAGCAAAGAGGTCCATGACGAATCCACCTACTTTCAAATCCATTGATATCCTGATTGGTGGGGAGACAGGCCTCGTGGTGTCAAAGGGCCGGGGCATGGTGGAGGCCGATTGGTTAGAGCTGGTGGAGGTCGGACTAGATGTGGAAGAGGACTAGGATCAGCACTTGTTCGAGCCAATAAAATAGGTGGGCCGAGGAAGAGGACTAGGATCAGCACTCAATGGCACTCGCCGGGTGATGTAGAAGCTGTTGCGGGTTTAACGCCGGTCCAATTGCAACAACTGGTTCAGTTTTAAAGTCATACAAAAACAAAGGATTGCTTGTCAGGTAAGAGCACTAATTCTACTTGGATTATTGATACCGGGGCTTCAAATCATGTGACCCACGATTTGTCTCTTTTGCGAAATGTTAAGAATATGAAACAATGTCCGGTAGGATTGCTGGATGGAAACTCGACATTGGCAACTCAAAGCAGGGAATGTTGTTTTGCCAGGCAGATTATTACTTAAACATGTTTTACATGTTCCGCAACTAACCTACTGTTTACTTTCTGTGACTCAGTTAATAGACGATTCCAATTGTGTTGTACAATTCACTTATAATGTTTGCGTTATACATGACCAACTGACGATGATGGTGATTGAAGCGGGTGAGCGATTGGATGGACTATATTTTTCCGTGGTGTTCCTCTAGTGAAGGTATTGGCAGTGAATGAGGGTTCGTCGTTTGAGCTGTGGAATCAACGAATGGGACATCCGTCTGAAAAATATTACAGATCATTCCAATTGAAAGTAAGCTTAGTAGGAAAAATAATAAGTCTTGTGATGTGTGTCCTCACACAAAACAGCCACGATCTAGTTTTCATGTTAGTTCGAGTCATGCTAGTAGAATTTTTGAACTCATTCATGTGGATATGTGGGGCCCTTACAAGACTCGCTATTCTTGTGGGGCTACCTATTTTTTGACGATTGTTGATGACTATTCCCGAAGAGTGTGGGTTTATTGATTATGTTCCAAATTGAAGGTCGAGTCTATGTTTCGTGATTTCGTTGCTATGGTTTCACGTCAACTTCACCAAGTAATTAAATGAGTGTGAAGTGATAACGAAACTAAATTTAATTGTCTACGCAATTATTTTCAAACTAATGGGATCGTCTTTGAAACGTCTTGTGTTGGTACTGCGCAACAAAATGGTAGGGTTGAAAGGAAACATCAACATATATTAAATGTGGCAAGGGCGTACCATATTCAGGGACATTTACCGATTAAGTTTTGGGGAGAATACGTTTTTGCTGCTTGTCACCTAATTAATAGGACGCCCACCACATTGCTTAAATTCAAAAATCTGTATGAAATATTATTTGGAAACATCTCGTCCTATGATACCCTTCATGTGTTTGGTTGTCTTTTCTATGCCCACGATCAGCACCATAAGGGCGAAAAATTTGCTAGTATGAGTCGAAAATATGTGTTTGTTGGCTACCGTTCGGAAAAAACGGTTGGAAATTATATGACCTGGAAACTCATGAGTATTTTGTGTCGCGTGACGTTCATTTTTTTGAAACTGAATTTCCTTTTGTAACGGATTCTCAGGAACAAGAAAAACCGTTGGTTATTACCGAAGATGATGGGTCTTAGAGTGAAGATGAGATGCCTAATGAGTGTGAAATATGTGTCGATGGGGCCAAGTGAATGGGGGGCTGAGTGAGGGGGGTTAGTGACGTGTACCTTCTCATGACACGTCCCCTGATGATACATATGATGATATGATTGAAGCACCCGCTTCTCAAACTAACAAGGAGTTGGGCCGTGAAAACCAAGCTAAAATTCCCTCAACTCGATATCATGATTTTGTTACTCATACTATACAGAAAATGAGTCCATCTGAAAGCTCATTGGCTGCTTCATCTTCCTCAGGTACGCCTTATCCTGTAACGTATTATGTGAATTATGGTCGTTTTTTTGTGCAACAAAAACAGTTTCTTGCAGCAGTAACATCGGGTCATGAACCGAATTTTTTTAAAGAAGAGGTCAAAGATCTGGGTTGGCGTGATGCGATGCTCCATGAGATTCGTGCTCTCGAGAAGAATGAGACTTGGGCCCTAAAACCTCTTCCACCCGGGAAGAAAGCTCTCGGAAGTCAGTGGACATATAAAATCAAATACAGGTCCGACGGTAGAGTGAAAAGGCTTAAAGCACGTCTTGTGATATATGGTGATCATCAGACAGCCGGCATTGATTACCATGAGACGTTCCCCTGTGTAGCAAAGATGGTCATTGTTCGAGTATTCCTTGTGGTTGCGGCTGCCCGACGTTGGGAAGTTCATTAGATGGACGTGTATAATGCTTTTCTACATGGATATTTGAGTGAAGTTGTCTACATTAAAATTCCTCCGGGATTTCAGAATTCAGGTTCTAATCTGGTGTGCAAGTTGAAGAAATCGTTGTATGATTTGAAACAGGCTCCCCGGTACTGGTTCGCAAAATTATCCGTTGCTCTGAGACACTATGGCTTTGTTCGGTCATATTCAGATTATTCACTATTTAGCTTGAACCAAGGTCCGACTCGGATTTATGTGTTGGTTTACGTTGATGGCCTAATTTTTACAGGTAATGACATGATTGCCGTTGCCGCATTCAAAAATTATCCTAGCCAGTGTTTTCACATGAAGGACCAAGGTTTGCTGAAATACTTTCTTGGTCTTGAGGTGGCGTGTAAATCCACGGTTTTCTTTCTTTGTCAACGGAAGTGCGCTCTTGAAATCATTTTTGAAATTGGGTTGTTGGGAGCTAAACCAGCAACCTTTCCTATGGCACAAAATCATGGCTTGGCCCTGGCTACGAGTCCACTCCTTGCGGATCCAGATCCCTACCAATGGCTTATTGGTCGTTTGATTTACTTGTCGGTCATGTGCCCCGACCTTGCTTACTCCATTCATATATTGTCCCATTTCATGCAGGCTCCTCAGACAAAACATTGGGACGCCGCACTGCACGTTGTTTGTTATGTAAAGAAGAGCCCGAGCCAAGGCATCTTCCTCATTGCCACTAGTGACCTCACTTTGACCGGTTTGTGTGATTCGGATTGGGCGAGCTGCCCCATTACTCGGCACTCCTTGACTGGGTGTTTTGTGTTGCTTGGCCACTCACCCGTCTCCTGGAAAACTAAAAAGTAGCAACCGGTGTCACGTTCTTTGGCTGAAGCCGAGTAACGTTCCATAGAGGCTATCGTGTGTGAGCTCAAATGGCTCTAACAACTCCTTCATGACTTGGGTGTCTCTCATCCACCGGGTATCCGATTGTATTATGATAGTCAGTCGGCATTGTTTATTGCTCAGAATTCGGTTTTCCACGAACGTACAAAACACATTGAAGTTGATTGTCATTTTGTCCGCGATGCGGTCACTACTGGTTTGATATGTCCGTCATATGTTCTTACTACTTTTCAGCTAGCTGATATCTTCACCAAAGCGTTGGGAAGAGCACAATTCAAGACGTTTCTCCACATGTTGGGCATTCGAGACCTCCACGCTCCAACTAAGGGAGTATTGCGAGAGATCCTCTCAAATAGGAACACATTTATTACAACTATTGTGTATTAATATTGATTAGACATAATTAGAGGATTATGATTGATTAGGCGCGATTCTTGGAAGTCCAAATCTCAAGCTAAGGTTGTATAAATGTAATGACATATTGTGAATGATAGACATACCGAGTTTTACCATGAATTGACAGATTCACGGAGTAACACCCTGCTTCAACACATGCATCTTCTCAAGAAGATAAGAAATTCTTAATGCATCAACATTAGAAAACCTATCAGCAAGATTCTTCCAAACTATGGGCACTTTTGAAGTTTATTAAACGTTGTGCAATGGTTTTTTCAATAGAATTCAAAATCCAAGATCTCACCATAGTGTCACATTGTCTCCAAGCATGAAAATCTATTGAATCTGCTTATGGCCTCTTTATAGTGCCGTCTACGAAGTCAAACTTCCATGGATTCTAATTGTTGTCATTCATCAATGGCTGCACCACCAAGGATGATTTCTGATTTGGATGATCGATGATCATAAAATGTCCTGGAAGGGCTTAACTCTTGTTTCTTTGCTGCCATGGCTGTCAAGAACATGAAATCCTCACCAGATTATACCAAAAATGATCAGAAAACGATCAAGAACTTACTATTAACACATATTTCTCTCAAGAAATTGTGTAAGACACATAAAAGATGAAGAAAACTCTTATGTTTCTCCAAAAATAAGAGTAAAAACACAGAAAAGCAATTGAAACTCTCAAATTTCATGCTCTGATAGTTGTGAAACTTAAGGAACACAACAAAATAAAATGCGAAAGTATTATTACTCAAAGATAATAACATAGTTAGTATGCAGTGATGCTGATCATGGAGTATTTATAGTATCATATACCACATGAATCAATTAATAGAAGTTACATGGCAATTACAACAGAATAATCGTTCTAACTACAAAGTATATGAACACATCCTGATGCATCATGCTGAATCCTCAGCACTCTGCCAAGTCATTGTCGAACAGCCAAGAACACTCAGCTGTTTGTCTATGCTGAGCGGAGCAGCTTACACTTAGCACTTCCTATATTGTAACATTATCACCACACAATATTACAATAACCACCATAACATTCCTAATGATATAAACATGTAAATTTAAACAATAAGTTTTTGCCATTACTGCAAATCATAGACTTCGGAGGCATTAGTATCAAACATTAATATCATAATATAATAATAGATATAGCATCAAGCACATAGATCAAGATATGCATGAATAGTTAATCACATCATAGATGTTTATTTGTAAGCAATCAAACACTACGAGCTTATACAGTATTTGTGTCGTGTCACTCGATCATATAAATACATGGACTATACTTATTAGTTCTTAAGTAAATCACTGATTTAACAGCATGACATAAACAATTATTCAACCAAAGTCTCCATCATATCGAGTGAATACTCTTCATAAATCAAATTACACATTCGAAGAGCACTTTAGAAATATGAAGATTTAAGGTACTCAAATTACAATGTGCCTTGTAATAGAAACTTTTTGCCACAGAAAGAAAAATGTGCTTAATATCAGAATCTATATCATTTGCAGACTTTGTGAGCACTAATTTCACCAGCTCCTGCATCTCCATATTTATCGACATGTTGCTTTCCACTTGACTCGTGGTAGATCGTCGTCCACGACTCTCTGTGTCTCGTACCTAATCATGAAAAACGTTAGAAATTTCATTGACAACAACTAACATTTCAATTTTGATGAGAAGAGGATAAGAATAAGGCAACATGAATGATAGAAACCTCTTGGTATTGAAGTTGACGAATTTGTAGGCAAACTCGAGCCGTGACATCCAGAAGGTGTAGATACTTGGGATGAGACATTAAGGTTTGGTTGTGGCCGCCGCATAAATACAGTGTACGCACTATTAGCTCAGCTTCTCCTTGGCCAACTTCTCCTTCAACTTGTAGTGTTAGCAACCAACTTTCCCACTGTGTTTGCATAATCATAATTAATCAGATGCCTTCACATATATATAACTTCTTCAACGAGGACTAATACGAAAAAATAATCGAAAAGCTGACACAATGATTCACATTGCGAAATAACTAATATTGTGACTGAAATGAATACCGCATATCACAATTAAACAAGAAGATTTATTACTCACAGCTTGAGTCAATGATTGATGAATGTCTGTGCCGTGCACTGCTGCAACATCCAGGGAGAGCTGATTTATTGTTCTATATAGTGTCTTGGAAAGCCTTTGCATGGGTTTGTTTCTATATATATAGAAAAATAATTATATCAGTGAACACTCAATAAACTTGACATATTGAAAATATGAAATATTGTCAGTAATTAATCCACCAAAATAAAGCATCCATTGAGGATAACTTTTAATAACAGGTAGATAGATTTTTACGTATGAATAACTACCTTACACCATTGATGTATTCTTCTCGGTCGCTATGACGACTATGTTTTATTGCCTGGATGAGGGCAGCTGTTTTGGCCCAGGAAAGGCGGTCCGTTGACTTCTCCGGTTTGAAAGCGGTGGCTGCCGCCAAAAAATAAGCTTCCAGAAGGCTTCTCTCACTCAACACCAACTCCCCAATACCACATTCCACGTACCACCTATATATAGATATATATGATCAGTAATAATAATCAACAAAATGATTCTTTTAATAATTGAAAGAAAGCTAAGGGGCTAAAAAAGCAAATTACCGCTGGAGGCTTCTCCACTCTAATTGATGCAATGCTTGACATTTATTATAGTCTAATTTTCCAAGCTCAAGGTAAATATTGTTGTTCACATATGGCATCCTGAAAATGTAAACAATTAACAGGAAATAAATAATTAGATATATATGTACGCATCAAATGACTTTTGACCAAGTCGGTACCTGTATCATTTTTACTTGATTTATGATACAGCCTCTAGTATTTGCATAAATTGTCATTTTCAAATTGGAAACAAAACATTTAAGCCTTGACATATATATTTTCCTCAAGAAAATATACATGAATAGTCATAGGCGGATCCACGTTAAAAATAAAGAAAAATACAATATTAAAATAAGAAAAATATTTATTTTACCCGTAAAAAAATTTTATCTATAAAAAAAATATTTATCTTAAACAAGATTTACGGACCCGGATCCGCCACTGTTAATAGTAAGAAGAATTTAGCTGTACAATACCTATAAAAAAAAAAAAAAAAAACAAAAACTTACTTGTACAATGTCTTTCCAATCCATATATCATCATCACCACCATATTGTTCCAAAAATAACCTTGTCTCCACCCGAGGTAAAGAAGCATACCATGGAACATCTAAAGCGTATCCTACCTGTTAGTTATGTCATTTTATAATACCAGATTAGATATGCATAATATAATATATGGACACAACTTTTATCTTGTCGGATTATGAAGATCAATGAGCAATGATTAACTTTTCACAATGTCTTTGAAAAATGTAATTAGTGTTTCTGAATCTAATTAATCGGTGCAATAATTTCTCACATATACCCTTATATATAAATGGCTTTTTAAATTAAAGCGTCTCATCATACACTCGTTATATTGTAAATAATTTTAATGTGCATGGACATTTAAAGAAAGATATCAATTAATACACAAACTGAACATTCATTTTAGGATGTCTAAAAAAAGTAAATAGGAATATATTTAAAATGTGATAGAGAGTAGTAGTATAAATACACCGAAAGTGACAAAATAATTGTAATTGTAACATTTCACTTTATATATTATAGGGGATGGTATATTTAAATTCAAGTGCATACCTCACCAGGCAAATCTTTTGTGATTATCCATTTATCGTCGAGCTCATTATTTGCTTGTTTTTCTTGTAAGAAATTAGATGAGAATTTTTTAGCATCTGAAAGTACCGTCTCTCCTGGAAACATCACTTGTGAAGCTCTATAAAGATTATACATTCCGGTGACTGCCTGATTTGTCTGTCCGATGAAGCAATAGAATTCATCACCATTCTTGAAGTGTTGGAAAACATCTTGGAAAGAAACCACATGAAACATGAGATGCGTTAGCCTTTCTGCATACCACAAGCAAATATATATATATATGTATGTATTATCAAAATTAAATACTTTTCTCAAATTTTCTGTTATGGTATTTATAGTATGTTAGTATGTTTAATCGTTTTTATTTCTTCATATCGAAAAAGTGTGAGGGCATTGTAATTATTATTGGCCTAGGCAATCGATCAGTTTACAAATATGTACTAGTTTTTATCTTCCTTACAGTAGTTTAGTTTTATGCATTTTAATTTCAATGTGACTTAAATATAGGTTTTTTTTTTTTTTTTTTTTTTTTTTTTGACAAGAAAATAATAGTTTAAATTAAACCCTAACCTGCAGACACTTTGTGTCCATGCAGTCTTAGAATCCTAAAACCCATAGCTGTATCATCGACGTCGTGAACTCGGGAATTCCTTGCCCAACTAATACCTTCATTTGTCCAATGCCTAGAAAACATATATTTGTGTGGTAAGGTTGTACAAACGAACGAAAATAATGAATAATTACTACAACATCGATTGACAAACAAGTATCTTTCACGAAATTAAATGGTACCTGTAAACATAGTTGACACATTCTTGGATCTCCATCACAAAATATCGGGAAATTCCTAGTCTCTGAAGACGATCAACAGCCCAAATGTGTTCAAACATGTCGATAGGATAGGTATTTGGAACTACAGAAGACATAATAATCATATTAGCAAAAATACATAATCAACTTCAATAGTTATATTGTATAAGAATAATAATTTCTTGTGCAATTATGGACAACATTTTAATTTATTTTACCTGCACCATTGAATCTTTCAACAATTCTAGCAAGATATTGAAGGCAGCTATGGTCTTTAGTCTGCATAAGGGCAAATGCTGTGGAAGATGGAGAAAAAAGAAAAGAACCATCTGAATTCTTAAGTTTTAGCAACATTGTCCAGTCTAGATTTGGCATTCCTTCTAAGCTGTAGAGTAAAGTGGTGGGCACTTTATGCATCATTTCTTTTGGAATCCTGTTTGCAACAACAATACATTCAATATATAATCAATTTAATTAGCTCTTTTTCTTTTTTTTAAAAAAGATTATCAAACAATGATCATATAATTAATTTAACCTTCTTAATTAATTACCTTGTCAACTTCAGATTTCTTCGATCATATATGTCTTGTAGAATAGAAGAATCATCTGAAATCTCAATGCCTAAATTTCTAGCAATTTCAATGAGGGAAGGAAATACAACTTCAAAACCCATGGGCATGTGCTCAGCATTCTCATCATCAAGCTTGTGAATATTATATCTAATGAATAATAGTCCTGATCAAGACAATTAATTAATTAATTACAAGGTCAGACAATTAAGTATATTAAATAAATTTAATTAGGAAACTAACATTAATTAACAAACAACCTTTTTGGGTTTTGTCGGGATGCATGTTCCATGTTTTCAATGCAACAACACAGGCCAAAGTGTTGAGTAACCGGTCATGAGCAGAAAACATTTCGATCTCTCCCCAAGAACCATCTGCATGTTGATTGTCAGCAATCCATTCCAAGCATGATGGAAAATGAGGACCTTCATTTCCCTTCAAATCCTCCACCATTGCAACCCATGCGGTGTCGTAGGCGGAGATGCTCGTCTCCCCATCATCCATGGACCGGATCATGGTCCGAATGGACTTCACTTTTTCTCTTATTTCATGATCTGTTGATACACTAATTGCCTGTTTTTGGAATACAACTTTTTTTGTATTAGTAGAAAACTCATCATACGTTCTACTCCAATCACAGACACTAATTGCCATGTTTTATTCTCTATCTCACTCTAAAAGTGTTGTGCAACCATTTGCAAATGTGACACAACAGACTGGGAAAGTATATGCCCATAAACCAGGTGGGATCAATGCAAATCGGTTTCACGCTGGAGGAAAAGGTTGAGAAGTAGAACTGGAACCTCTAAGGTAAAAGATTCAGAAGGCAGGGGTGGTAGAGGCAACTTGGGAAATAGGATGGTGTGTCATCTATGCAGAAAGACATGGTATACAATTGGTTCATGTTAGCATAGATTTGAGCATTACTTCATTCCTGGAACCACAACTAGTGGTAAAAGTGCCACATCATCCTCAAGGCAAATTTCGGCTTATAATGCATCTCCAGAAACTGTCGGTGATCCTTCATGGTACACATACATTGGTCTGATGACATCACTGGTGACACGAACAACGTGCATCTTGGAACATACTACACTGGTAAAAACTCTCTAACTGGAGGAAATGGTGATTACTTAACTATTTCTCGTATTGTTAAAATCATCTATACCTTCAACTCTTAGACTATTGAATTTATTGTCTATGTTACATGTTCCTTAAATCACCGAGAGTCTCATTAGTGTATCCAAATTAATTCATGATAAATCTATGTTCATTGTTTTTTACTTATTTAAATGAATTGTGAATGACAAGAATACATGGACTACCCTTCTCATAGGTCATCTCAATTAGGGCCTCAATCAGATACATATTCCATTTGAGAGGAACACACACGCTTATCAGACCTCCCTTCACTCCAATCTAGTGTCAATGTTCAGTCCACATCCTAGTTCAAACTCAGAAATCTATTTGAAGTCCAATTCTAGATGTCTTGATCATGTGTCTATCAGTAAGTCTACAATATTGAAAAATACCCCAATGTTTGGCATATGAGATTGGGACACTCTTCCAAATAAGTGATGGGTGGCATTAGAGGAGTCTTTCAAATGGAAGGAAGTCAGAAGTTATGAAGATTAAAAGCTAGCAAGTGAGAGTGCTTTTTCTAGTCGCAATCCCAGTCCCGGGATCAGTCCCCAATTAATATGATATGTCTTAAGGTTGAGCCCTGGGATTTGACGGCGGACTTAAAAAGCCACCTACAGACACTTTACGCCCAATCATTCTGGATAACGCTTGCATCTTGTATATTACCACGGTTGCTGCCACAGAGTTAGCCGATGCTTATTCCCCGGATACCGTCATTGCTTCTTCTCCGGTAAAAGAAGTTCACGACCCGTGGGCCTTCTACCTCCACACGAAATTGCTCCGTCAGGCTTTCATCCATTGCGGAAAATTCCTCACTGCTGCCTCATGTAGGAGTCTGGGCCGTGTCTCAGTCAAGTATTAAGTCAATGTAATGTTTCCTTGAATAAAGAGTTAATGCTTTGTGAGTCATGTCAGTTTGGCAAAAGTCATTGTGTATTTACATTATCCTAAATCTACTTCATATGCCTTTAAATGTTTTGATTTAATCCACTCTGATTTGTGAGGGTCTACCCCAACAAAATCCAGTGAAGGCTATCTGTATTACATGCATTTTGTTGATGATTGCACAACATATACCAAGATGTACCCAGTTAAATTAAAAAACTAAATCCTATAACAACTTTGTTGAATTTAAGAAACTTGTTGAAAATCAATTTCCTTTACAATTAAATGCATTCAATCATATTATGGAGGGGAGTACAGAACCTTTGAGCCTTTTCTAAAAGCACAAGGAATAGCCTTTAGACATCATTGCCTTCATGCACATGCTCAACATGGTATGACAGAAAGAAATATAGACATATAGTTGAAGAACTATAGTTCATTTTGTTGTTGGGAGTCACTTGAACATCTCTATCAAATGTTGGGGTCGCTGGTAATTCAAAACCACTGATGTCAGTGTCAGAGAGAGGACTAGACCAAGAAAAGTAACGCGGATCAGACATTGTATCTGTAATGACATATCTGTGAGGGCCTAGTTTAAAACCTTCTTGGAAAGGAATTCTACCTCAAAAAATACATCATCTCTGGACACATACGATCTCATTTATTCATCCAGCCATTTATACCCCTTATGGTCTGGACTTTAACCTAGATAAACACACTTACTTGTATGAAAAATTGAAACTTAACTATGTGATAAGGTCCCAAATGTGGAAAACAGGCACACCCAAACACATGTCTCACGGTATAGCTAGGTTCCTTAGCATACAGAATCTCGTAATGGGTCTCATATTTCAGAACTTTAGTTGGTAGAACATTGATGATGGCAACAACCTCTAAAATGTGCCACCATAATTTCAAGAGTAATAAAGATTGAACTAAAAGAGTCAACCCTAACTTAGTGACATGTTTATGTTTTCTCTATGCTCTCCCATTCTCAGCATGAGAATGGGTCATGTATTTCTAAACCTAATCCTATGTTGAATCAAAAGAATAGTGAAAGGTCTATATTCTACACCCCAATCTGACTGAATGCGCTGAATTTTTCTGGAACATTGGTTCTCAGTTAGGTTTTTGAACTGGACAAATGTGTTTAGGGATTCAGATTTTTGTTTCAAGGGATAAATCCTTGTGAATGTGAGTGATCGTTAATTAAAAGCATATAGTAAATGTATCAGGATTGCACATTGGCATGTCCTCGCAAGTAAGAATAAATCAAATCAAGAGCATTCTTAGCATGAAATTCAGACACAGAATACGATAAAACATGGTTCTTCCCAAATTGACAAGCATCACTGTCGTAACGGATTGTCAATAATTGGTGGTGATTTATGAAAATCGAACAGATAATTAAACAACCAAACAAGAGCAGAAATAAGAAGAACACAGATTTAATGTGGTTTCCGGCAATGTGCTGACTACTCCGCAGACAAACGAGGATATTTTATTATTCACATAAAAGTTATGGTTACACAAATGCTACAATTACAATGGTATTTATAGGCCTTCGGAACCCAACACTAACCGCCTTAACAATCAAACCAGGAAATGACTAAAATACCCCAGAAGTAGCCTAAACCGAAATGAAAAACCCATACAGGCATGTTCCTAAAGTAATGATGAGAACCAACTCTGTTGCTCCCCCTTCAACGGAACACATAACTCAACAACAACACTTTGCTCTGCTGACCAAGTAGGCTTCCATATAGACTCCTCTCAACATACTGGTCATCTGACCATCAGACTCGTCATGCATATTATAAGTCACCATTACAAATCTCCACATTGACTTGAACTCTATGGTGACTGACTGACCAGATGCACAACCAAGTTCTAGACTTCCTCATGTCTTCTAATTTGAATGACTCAACAGACCCCCACACCTGTTGAGTATTCCAGATTCAAATTAACATCTTTGGATGTTCAGCAAGTCCGGACACAGTTGAAACTTGTCTTTTGGAACAAGTGTAGTGAACATATAAGCAGCATTAACATCAGTGGTGATATTTTCAACTTTGACCCTCCTCTCATTCCTCAGAAAATGGTACCTCATATAAACGTGCTTGGTTCTCTCGTGATGAACCTGATCCTTAGACAAGCATATTGCACTCAAACTATCACAATACACCTCAGCTTGATCTTGATGCAGACTCAGATTATGGACTAGCCCATTTAAGCAGATTGCCTCATTTGTTGCTTTTGTCAATGCCATATACTCTGCCTCTGTAGTAGACAATGTCATTAATGTTGCCTATAAAGTTTCCTTCTAGCTTACCATAGAACCACCCAAAGTAAACACATACCCAGTCATAGATCTTTGTTGTCTACATCAGAAACATAATCAGAATTACAGTACATTATGAACAAACATTGATCTGCTAAGGTACCTAAACACCCTCTTTACTGCTTTCCAGAGTTCCGTTCCAGGTTGAGCCATAAACCCGCTGACAACTCTGACTACCTGAGCCAAATCAAGCCTAGTACAGACCATGGAATACATCAGACTGCCCACTGCACTAGCATATGGAACTCTTGACATGTATTCTTTCTCATCGGCTGATTGTGGAGCAAACACCGTAGAAATATGTAATTTAGTGCCATTGGAGTGTCTATAGGTTTGGCAGCTGACATGCCAAACTTGGACAATATATTCTCAATATAATCCTTCTGAGACAAGAACAAATTCCCTTGCTTCCTATCTCTATGGATGTCCATCCCAGTTTGTCTTTG
Organism: Gentiana macrophylla; assembly: GCA_026214975.1. Classification (NCBI taxonomy): domain Eukaryota; kingdom Viridiplantae; phylum Streptophyta; class Magnoliopsida; order Gentianales; family Gentianaceae; genus Gentiana; species Gentiana macrophylla. The sequence continues at coordinate 62,348,703 of CM047805.1, forward strand.
CATTCCCCAAATCATTTATCTCAAATTCAGCCTTAAGCAAATTCTTCAAATCTTGGTTGTCAGATTTGTTCACAACAGCTATCAAAATATCATCCATATACAGAACTACATAGATGACTTAACCATCCTTCAGCTAGTTGTGATAAACACGGAAATCATATGGACTTTTGTTATAGCCTAGTTTGACCATATAGCTGTCAAACTTCTTATACCACTACCTTGGAGCCTGCTTAAGTCCATACAAGCACTTCTTCAGTTTGAAATCATACCCTTCTTTTCCAGAAACTTGAAAACCCTCTGGCTGAGTCATATATATCTCCTTATCTACATCCCCATGTAGAAAAATTGTCTTCACATCTAGTTTCTCAAGTTCAAGATTCTGATGTGCCACTACTGCTAGTAACACCCTGATGGAACTGCACCTGACCACTAATGAGAATAGCTCATCATAATCCACCCATTGCTTTTGATTGAACCCTCTAGCAACCAAACGTGCCTTATATCGTATGCCCTCAGCAGATGATATTTCTTCATTTTTTCTAAAAGATCCATTTGCAACTGACCACCCTTCTAGTATGTGGTTGTTTCACCAGATCCCAAGTATCATTCTTCTGAAGTGACTCCATTTCATCTCCCATGGCAGCATGCCATTGAGATGCCTCTGAACATGTCACAGCTTCCCTGTAAATGGATGGCTCACATCCATCCATCTCTTCAGCTACCTGAAGTGCATATCCAACCATGTCATCAAACTCATACCTCCTGGGAGGTCTAACATTGGTCCTTGTAGCTCTGCTCAGAGCTATACTCTGATGACCAACTTCATATGTTTGAGTATCAGATGACCCTTGTCTAGTTGATTGGTTTGGATCCAGACCTGATGAGTGTTGACTATCCTTAGCTGAGTTCTCTAATTTAGCTGATTGAACCTGCATCTCCACCTGTTTCTCAACCCTCTGAGTTTTATATCTAATTTCAGATTCAGGTGTGGATTTCACCGATGAGTTGAGCATGGAATTTTCATTAAAGACTACACTCCTTCTGACTATAACCTTGTTTTTAGTTGATGAGAATTTGTATACCCCTTAACTCCGTCTTCATACCCTACAAATACTCCGTTCTTGGCTCTAGGTTCCTATTTTCCTTCACTGACATTATAGTAGACTATGCTTTCAAAAACCCTCATATCTGAGTAATCTACAGGCTTCCCTGACCATACTTCAAGTGGTGTTTTGAAAGTGATCCCAGTGTGAGGCCCCATATTAATTAAGTAGCAGACTATGTTGGTGGCCTCTTCTCAAAATTTCCTTGCCTATCAAGAATTAGAGAGCATGCACCTTACCCTCTACAGAAGAGTTTATTCATTCTTTCCACAACACCATTCTGTTGTGGAGAGTGTCTGGCAGTATGATGCCTAGCAATGCCTTCATTATTGCAGAATTCATCAAACTCAGACCAACAGAATTCAAGAACATTATATGTTCTAAGTCTTTTGATCTTCTTCCCAACCTGATTCTCAACCAACGCCTTTCACAGCTTGAAGTGCTTGAATGCATCACCCTTATGATTTATCATGACTACCCAAACCATCCTTGAATAATCATCTATAAATGACACAAAGTATCTGTGACCACCCAATCACTCCACCCTTGTAGGTCCCTAACAATCAGAATGAACATAATCAAGTGTCCTTTTTGTGATGTGAATCACTTTTGGGAACTTGCTCCTATGTAGCTTCCCAAACACACAGTGCTAAAAAAGTCCAACTCCTTGACCTTTATGTCCCCTATGTAGATCAGATTTAGGCAAAATTTGCATCCCTCTTTCACACCTAGACCCAGTCTCATATGCCATAACTTGGTCAGTTATGACTGGTGAACTTCTGAAGATGCAATAGTAGAAGGACCTGATATAGTGGACCCTTGCAAAATATATAATGTTCCGTGTCTGTTACCTTTCTGAATCACAACTGAATCATTATAGACATTCACGACTCCACCTTCACATATAAACAAAAATTCTTTGGTGTCTTGAATCTACCAAAGAACATGCTTAACCTTTTTAAAGTTCTTGGCCATCTATGGAACATGCTTAACCTTCTTTAGTGTGCAGAATCTACCATCATGTGTCCTCAACTAAACTGAGCCAATCATAACTATTTTGCAGACCTTGATGTTCGCCATAGTGATATGGCCTTCCTCCACCTACTCATAATTTGTGAACCACTCCATGTGTGGACACACATGATACGATGCCCCAATGTCCAGAATCCACACATCCCTGTGCCCTGCCGATTTTGAGACTACCACAACCATGTCTTCTTTAGAGTTGGTGTCTTGTTCTGCCGAAGCAACAATATACCCTGTTGATTGTCTTGATGCTTTTTCCTCTTGGGACATTCATTTTTCCAATGTCCCTGCTTCTTGCAGTAATTTCTTGCATCCTTAGCCTTGAGACCCTTGGAACCACTCTTCTTGGATTTCTTATTTCAAGGGTTTCCAGATCCTTTACTACTGCCACAGACCACCAACACAGCAGCCTGACTGTCTGTAACTGCTCATTTGCCTTATGTATCAGCTCTCTGGTATGGAAAGATGATCTCACGTCCTCAAAGGACACAGTGTCCATTCCAACAATAAAGGACTGCTCAAAGTTCTCATATGATGTAGGTAATGAAACTAATAGAATCAGTAATGCATCTTCATCTTCAATCTTCACATCAATATTCCTTAGATCAAGCGATATTGTTTCAGCTGGGTGCCTTCATGCATCATTAAATTGAACACGTCTCTTCATCAACAACTTGTTGGTTAATGACTTACACATGTAAAGACTTTTGAGATTTGATCATAACTTGGATGAGGTATCCTCTTCAACAACTTCTATGATAATTTCATCTGATAAGAACAACATAATGGTTGAGTGTGCTTTCTCCTCCAGACTGGACATCTCAGCAGTGCTTCCTTCTGTTGACTTTGACAGCGGACCCCAAAGTCCCTATTGTTTCAGCAAAGCATGCATCATGATCTGCCACATAGTAAAATTGTTTATCTCTGTCAAATAAAAATTTTAACCTTTAAAGTAGTCATCTTTCTCACCATAAAAACTTGAATTTATCCCAAAAGCTTGCGTCAATTATGACTTGGGTGCCACTCGACCTTTCTTCGAACAGATTATGGATTTCCTAATAAATATGTATGCTATGATACCAGTTTGTTGTAACGGGTCGTCGGGATTCAATGGTCATTTGTGAGAAATGAACAGATATTTAACATGGTTTTTTGGCAATGTGCCAACTACTCCATGGACAAACGAAGATATTTTATTATTCACAGAAAAGTTAAGCAAACACATGATGCTACAATTACATGGTATTTATAGGCCTTGGAAACCAACCCTAACTGCCTAATCAGTCAAACCAGACAATGACTGAAATACCCCAAAAGTAACCTAAACCAAAACGGAAAACCCACGCAGACATGTTCCTCAAGTAATGCTGAGAATCAACTTAGTAGGCTCATTAGACGATCAACTCTGTTGCTCGCCCTTCAGCAGAACATCAGACTCAACAACAACACTTTGCTAAGCTGACCAAATAGGCTTCCATATATCAGACTCAGCTTAGCTGACCACCAGACTCAGCATGCATAGTATAAATCAAATCAAGAGCATTCGCAGCATGAAATTCAGACACAAAATACGGCAAAACAGGGTTCTTCCCAAATTGACAAGCAACACAAAAAGTTAAATTTTCATGGATAACGGAAAATTTACAACTGCTCAAGGGGTGCCAACTCTTCCTTGCCACAAAATAGGGTCTAAATTAAACTTAGAAACAAAACCTACAAAACACTCAGAACTTTGACCTAACTCAGAAGCAAATTTGAACTTGGATTGAAGAGAGATATTTTGATGTTTATTTGGTTCCAACATTTGATAGAGGCCATCCTTGAGAGTACGCTTCAGCAGAATATCCCATATACTCTTGTCCTTCACAAATCAATGAGAAGCATTAAACTCTGCTAAAACCTTGGCCAGGGAAGTGACACTTCACAAATTTTGGAAATTTTAAAAATATGTAATAGAGCATTCATATGTAATGGATAAGTATAAGTACTCAAGGTTTAATACCCAATGTTTTCAATTGGAAGACACTCGTCATTTCGTACTGCCAAGGCATCTGAACCATCAAAGCCACCACTGAGATGTAAGTTATTGAGATCTAAAGTCAAATGAATGGTGGCACCACTATCCAGGTACCATGAAGGATCTGCAATAGTTTGAGGACCAGCCATATAAGCAGAAATCGGTTTGGGAGGAGCACTAGCATTGGTCTTATACTCCGTGTCAAATCTATGCCAACATAAGGTAATTGTATGCCAGTCTTGTTGCACAGTTAACATACCATCTTGCTACCCTGATTTTCTTGATTGTATCGTGGGTTCCACATTTTATTTTAGCCTTTGACACGTTCTTCCTCTGCCTGATCTGCCACTTCCTTGCCTTTAAATCCTCGATTTCCTTTTCCTCGGTTGGAGGAAAATTGTCTATTAGTTTGATTGACCCCCCCCCCGCAAATGGTTTAGCACCAGCAAGCAGAGCTGCATGTTTCCCTGCTTCAGTCATGTGACTTCTATTTGAGTTTCATCTAGCTATCAATATTTCATGTGTGATCAATTGGGACTACGCTTCTTGCCAACACAAGGATCCAACTCTAGCAGTGATGTTCACAATTGTTGATTCATACTCTCTATCCAATCCTTTTAAGAGTAGCCAGAATCAACTCTGATGTGTTTATGGGATTCCCTGCAACAACAAGTTTATTAGAAAATCCCTTCATTTTAACTAAGTAATCAATCATCGATTTACTCCTTTTGGAGGCTTTGATCAAAGCAAATTTATACTCCAGCATCTTGGCTTCAGCTTGACTCTTAATGAGAGTCTCCGGTGTTTCCGAATTTCATGAGCAGAAATGTATCTTACTACCTCAAAAAGAGCTTGTTATGTCATAGAACTAAGAATCCATCCCATGTGTAATTGTTCCATGGTGTCCCATGACTCATTTGTGGAGGTTTGCGTTAAAGACAAACCTCCTAAACCTAGAGATATATTGTCGGTTTCCAGTCAAATGATCTTTTCCAGGTTGTGACCCTCAATAATAGGTAAATAGTATATCTCCACAACAAATAATTGTTCCTATCAAGCTTGATACAACAAGCTGTATGAGCAAGATGACCAGTGAAATGTGCATTACCTCCAGTCAGGGGAGCAAAAGGAGTTCAAGATCCAGACCTAAAAAATCAAAGAATGTGAGCATATGTTCCTAATTCCTATCCTAGACATGAACATCGAGTCTGGAAGTGATGAGCCGATCCATCCTTGAGGAACAACCGTGGAACCAAAGGTGGTTGTTGGCTGAGGTGGTAGAGTTACAAATCTAGCTCCATAGCTTAGAAAATGCAGATAAATCTGATCTTGGGATGATGACCGGAGCTCCCAAAGTTGTTTTAATAACATTGTTCAATACTGAGCTAGCTAGAGTAGATGTAGTGTTTGAAATGGAGGTGGAAATAGAGATGGTAATTTGTGGTGAAATAGTGGTGGTTCCACCACCAGAAGTGGTGGTCATGGCGTCGGCCTGTAGGGTTCTGACACCAAGAGAACAAAACAGAAAAGGGGGAAATATTCTCATCTTAGATTTCCATTGATAAATGCTTAGATCATCAGTACAGCAGCTTGTCAATATATATATATATATATATATATATATATATATATATAAAATACACCATAGAGAATCTTCTATTCTATTCTATCAATAAAAAACTTTAACAATGACATGTGGCACCACCTAATACATCGATCACATGGCTAGAATAATGACAAATTTGGTAGGATAAGAATTATCATATATCTAACACTCACTATTACGTATCTGCCTATATATTTATTATTCGTGACATATTTATCTAACACTGATTATATACTTATTACTTAACCAAAAATATATATGTAGTAGTAAAAGGAAGAAACCTCTAGCGTTGCTTTATCTGCGCCTTCTTCAAAAACCTCCGTCCAGTTTATTAAAGGGATCCCGATTTCGGCCACGTCTGCATATTCTGATATATGTTTACATTAACAGGATGGTGTCAAATATATCGTTCTGATATATATATATAATTTTATTTTTCTTATTCAAACTCACCTTGTGTAAGGGGCCTAGACACCGTGCTGCATTCAAGACGGAAACCAAAGTTGATCACTTTCCCGGACAACCAAATACCTGTTAAAAAAAAAAAAAAAAAAATCAGCCAAATGCATATAAAATTAAGTCCATAAAAATACTTCTCAGGGACGATTCATAATTAATGGGATATATACATGGTTCAATATCAACTATATATACAATTTTAATCGAGAATAAAACTGCATTATTCATATTAATCGACACGATAACTTCAAATTTGTGATTCAACACACAAGAACTACCCATTCATAACTACCCAAGAAATCGTTGATAAGAGCGTGACAAAAAGTGATCGATGAGACACCTACGAGGTGATTTTTGTTTGTTTTGTTTTTCTTCAGACAATTTTGATTGAGAAACAACTCCATATGCGCAAAATTTGTTTTTAAAAAAATGCTTTTTTCCTTTTCATGGACGGCTCTAGGATCTTTAACACCGGTTTCAGGATTTTTAACATGAGGTTATAAATGTGTCATTTTCTCCGCTTTCCATATATATATATATATATATATATATATATATATATATATATATATATATATATATATATATATATATGTGTGTGTGTGAATGCATGTATGGATCCACAGCGGGGTCCGTAAATTTTTTCTAAATAAATAATTTTTTCACGGGATCCGAAATATTTTTCTATAGATAAAATATAGAGTATTCTTATTTTTAACGGGGTACGCGGACCTCCTTTAGTATAGTGTGGATCCGCCACTGTGTGTGTGCATGTGTCATTGTATCTTGATTCTGGTTTTTGTTAGTGACGAATCCGAAAGTTTTTCAGTGAGGACATCCGAATAAAATTGAAGATGTCTAGCTATAAAAAAAAAAAAAAAAAAAACTATAAGAGCAATTGTAATTGTCATCACAGCCGATTGAGTCTATTTTATTGTGTAGACTATCAGATAGATGTGTTTAATAAATTAAATCGAGTCGATGATCATAATGGTTCACATCTAAGTTTAAAAAAAAAAAAAATTAAACTAAGAAATTCATGGCCGAAAAAATAAATTCATGTTCAGTTTATATAATTTGGTGAGTAATATACATATACACCTCCGTCCTAAAATATTAGTATGTTTATTTTGTTGGATTTGGCTCATAATATAAGTTTATATGTAGAATACCAATAGAGTATTTTTTACATTAGTCGCCACTACAAGAAAAAACATCATTTTGCTACACTACCTTTTGCCACAAACACATAAAAGTGTGGCTAATTATATATACTTAGTTAGACTCATTTGTTCACTATTGTGGCTATAGTAAATATATAGCAACAATTTTTTTTGTGTTTGGCAAAAACTACTGTTGCAAAATAGTGTTTTTTTCTAGCATAGGGCGCTTTAGAATTTTACCATTAAAATTAATGATATTAACAATTTTATTAATTCATGTATGTATTTATGCCAAGAGATAGAGTCTCTTTGGGGTGGGGTGTGGGGAGGAGGGTTGTCAAAATATTTCAAATCTATTTTAAAGTTACTATAACCATGATTTTGGCCAGGATTTTAAATTTGAAAATTGCTTAATTTGACTATATCGAGTTCGTCGGATGGGTTGGATTAAAAATATTTTATTAATCCGACTAGAATACACAAATTTTTTAATGTAAACTTTTTTTTTCTGGGTGGGTTTAACCCTTAATTTATACACACCGTCCTTCCTTCCAAAGAGGTTGATTTAATTTTAAATGATATCTATTTAAAAACCTTTACAATTACTCTAAACTAAATCGTTTTAATCTGAATTTTTTTTTCCCCGGACCACAATTAACTTCTGACCTCTTTATCTACATGCGGTAGCAAAAAAATTTGTTGAAAAATTCATAATTATTAATAAGAAAAGGAAAAAAACATAAAGCAGCCGAGATTTAAACTCCTTCCTTAACGTAAATAGTTCAATTGAGATACAAAGACAGTTTGGTTAAAAATGTTCGAAATAACATACATACAATGTGTTAATATTATTAGAGGGGTATACTAGTAATTATGCACCGAAATTTGAGTCGGGGCATGGCCGCCTCACCAGTTGGGTCCGTCCTGGGCAGTGGCGGATTCAGGAATTTGTTAAAGTGGTGTCACAGGAGTCTAAAACTATATCTTTTATCTTAAAAAAATTCCAGTGGGGTCATCGGAGTCTAAAACATCAATTTTTATTGACAAAACGACACTTTTTAACAACATAACTACATCGTTTTAATACTATTTTTTTTTATATTAAAAGTCCAGTGGGGTCACGTGACCCCCCCGGGTACGTGGATCCGCCCTTAGTCCTGGGTGCCCCAACCAATTAATTAGTTGAAAGAGTAATGATATAGGCACAACGAGTGACACAACGGTGAATTTGCAACATTGATCATAGTGTGTCTTAATTGATCATAATGTAAATCTAACAGATCAACGGAGTATATCACCATTGAACCACTCATTGTGGCACAACCGTTATGTTCGTATCATTACTCCGGTTGAAAACACTATATGAAACAGAGAGCTCCGATCGAAAATAATATATATACACAACAAGAAGATTAAGTTCAATTAAGATGTAGTAAAAAATGTTTCCAGTACCAAGAGTTTGTGAGGGGCCATTTGCCCGAAAAGCGGAGCGACGACGGGTTGCATGCGTCGCGGAGAAGCCCAAAAGAGAAGTTGCAGCAGCTATTGAAGACATCATCCGTCGATCGGTTGTCCGTTATAAATTTGTTTTAGTAATTTGTCGCTAAGGAAGGAGGATGGATGGAGGTTGAATAAGAGAGAATCAATTAAAAAAATTAAGGGAAAATCGCTTATATATGTATTACTATAAATAAGAGAAACAGGAACGGAACGAGGAGGAAGAAGACAGAACCCATTCCGCAGGAGATTCCCACTAATGGGTGCATGGCATCCTTCCTTCACATTAATATTTCATCATGCCCAACTTGCATTACTGTATCTTCTATAGCGAAACAAAAAAACTTGCATCAGTATAATTCATTTATACATTTAGACAAATGAGAAACAAAAAAAATTCGCTATTTGGTCATGTTTAAATGCATAAGGTAATATAATAACACATTTATTACCATCAATTGGTTTTAATAAATCGGAGAGCGGTTGATGTTAATATGATAACAAAGCCAGACGTCATGAGACCGAATCCTGGTGTAAACATTATTTTCCCCCTATATTGTGTAAGTGTTGCCTCGGCTAGTTAGCAATATAGCCTAGTTATGGCGTGTTGAAATTGGCCTTTTATTGTATGTCTTGTTGGCATAGCCTTGATATGTGCCCAAACACTTGAGGGGAGGCGTGTTGAAATAGGTCTTTCTGAGCCTAGTTGGCTCAGGCCCGTTGCGTGCCTATTTGGAATAGCTTTGATATGTGCCCACACTAGCCTCCACGCTAGAATGTGCGTGTTGAAATGTATAAGGAGATATAGTAGCACATTTAGTACCATCAATTGATTTTAGTAAACCGATAAGCGTTTTATCTTAACATGTCACCATAAAACCATTTTTCTTTTATTATATATGTGCATTTGGTTTTCTTTCATATAAATAAATAAATGTTATAAAATAATGTGTATAGTGGATGTCCATTTGTCTACCAAAATATCAAGAGTTAAAATTATTCATTACACCTTAATCACATTGTATGTTAGAAATCAAAAGGTCACACTCATTAAACACATTCACTACAAGAAAAATGAGATTTTGTGACGAAAGAAAACATGATACCTAAAAATTCGTTACATATTCCTATGTTGTGTGAGGATTTTTAATAATCGTCACATATGTGCAATTTTCAAGTTTTCTAAAATTTTAAACGCTTTTTCCTCACACATTTTATTATTTCATCACAAAAACATAGGCGGGAATTTTTTGGTGGCTTAGCGGGTCTTTCCTAATATACGTTATCTTAAGATCCGCAAAACTCCGGATAAAATCAAGTTCTCCTCCTCCACAGAGAAATCATTAGTGATTTTGCTTGTGGTAAATCACTTTTATTTTAGTTCTTTTACGCACGATCCATTCAGGAATTTTGATGGAGAATCTCTCTTTTGTGCTCGATCAAGTTTTAAATTTTTATAATTCTTTTTTTTCTTGAATGATGTAGGATTGCGGATTTCACCTTCGGTTTGTTTGCAGTTACTTGAATGTTGACTGGTGAGGAAAAATTGTTGTTCACTTTTTTTTTAAATCTTTGATGTGTGTTTTTCATTATTCTTACCCACAATATGTTTGTGAAATTGCTAGAAAGAAGGAAATTTCTGAAGCCTTCAGTTATGATGGATTGTGCTATGATTTTTTTCTGGTAAAATTTTTCTTTAATATTTTCGATTTATTTTTATTTGCCTTGTTACATATTACTCTAGCTACACAGTGGTATTGAAAGCTTTTGCATCTACATTCTTTATTTTGTTCTGACTAGAAATATGATGTTTTGTTCAGCTATAGTTGTAGTCTATTTTATTGTAAGATCCCAAAAACATGGATAAGAATTCCATTGATGGAACCATTGTTGTCAAGGTTTCCAAATGACTAATTTTATGTACCACTTCAAATTGATGAAGCTTTTAAAATTCATCTTCTTTTAAAAATGAAGTGGAGCAATGTCTTATTCACACTCCATCAGTAGTAATTTAGGTTTTTTTTTTCTTCACCATCACAAAAATTTTCCTAGGCCTTTCTGTTCGTATTTATAATGTTTTTCAAAGCTTGTGCTCATGAAGTTGAATGGAGCTGTTCCATTCTGGCTTTTTTTGAACTTGTCAACACTATATTAGTGCGGAAGTAAGAAAATCTATTGCAGAAACAATTATACAAAAAATTCATTAGAAATCTGAAAGAAAAATTGGTATATTCCTCCATCATGTTTGCTAAACTTTGTGGTCATATATGAATGATGTTTCTGTTTTGTAGGTCTCCTGTTCACGGATTTATCTAATGCAAATAAACAAGTAATAATATTTATAAATCTGATATACCTCAAGTGCAAGGATCGTAGTAAATAGGTTAATACCGGGTCGATCTTACGGGGAATCGGGGTTGTGAATTCTAGTTTTTATTTCTAACCTAACTATGTCACGATTACTACTAAAAAATACGAAAAACAAAACAGTGAATAACTAACAAGAAAGATAACAAACATAAGCTGGACAGAAGATCAAGATCTAAAGCCAGGAAAATAAAGTTGCGAACCGATTAAACTAAATCTAATCCTAATATGCAATAAAAAGACTAACTAAGCTAAACAATTCAAGTTCAAGGGGTTTTGATCAATAAGTTACGAACGAACAAGCAATTGATCCACCTATCCTACAACATTCAATTTCAATTCAGATTATCTCGTGATTTCTAACCAAGTTGTGATTCACCTAATCAAAGGTATGAACTCCTAATTTCTTAGAAAAGTTCGTTTCTTAATCTTCTATCTCTCGATTTTAAAGGTTATTACTTTCAAAGCAAGGTGTAAGATTTCTCAATCTAGTTATCTAGAAATTCAACCTAATTAACTCTCGTTATTTTATAGGTTAAAAATCTAATCTTTATTATATTGATTCTAGGGGTTCAATTATGATTTTCATCCAAATCAAACAAACAATCAATCATGCAATAATCTATCGATATATTTGCAATAAACAATGATAAACGATAATAAAGATACAACTTGAATAAGATACTCACAAGATAATCAAGAAACGAAATCGAATTGTTGATCGGATGGCTTCACAACGCTTGTTCAAGGGAGGTCTAGCCTCTCAACATCCTCTTTGAAACTCGAATTTGTTGAAATAAAAGTGCATAAAAAGTATTTGAATAAAACTGGATGTAAACTAAGGAAAAACGCAGCTGAGCCGCCCCTAGGGTTTAGGGTTCGAATGTATGATGATATGTGGAGAAAACCGCAGCTATTTATAGATTTTCAAGTCGGTTTTGCTAAGTCGAGCTCGACGCCCGCCCGTCCATTATCTTTGGGACGCCCGTCCATCCTTCAATAAAAACTTCGAGTCGGGTCGAGCTGGATCAGACGCACGTCCTTCTTTAATTTGGACACTCGTCCACTGAAATCTTCAAAACTCTGAATCAAATAGCTCCTCTGGGACGCCCGTCCACTTTTTCTGGACGCCAGTCCACTGGACGGGACCTCAAACGCTCGTTCAACTTGTAAATCTTCATTCCAATCCTCAACTTGCATCTTCCTCCTTCCATTAAATCTCCAATTATGACATGTTTATGCACCTACAAAACCACAAAGACATGCAAAGTGTAAAACCATAGATAATTACCAATGAAATCACGAAATTAGCTCAACTTTACACTTAAAGACTTTTAAAACTCATTTGCTCAATAATTCGATTAAACCCTTAATTTCTATGCAAATAATACGAATATGGAGGAAATCATTATAAAATATAACGATATAAATCATATAAAATCACCCTTAACAACTCTCCCACACTTATCTTTTGCTCGTCCCGAGCAAAACAAGACAAAACCAAGGCTCGGAAAAAGATAGACATCTCAGCAAATATAATACATATTCAATAACTTAGAGGTTCACCCCGGTGTGTGTGCAAAGCCATAACAAACTTCCATTAAGTCCAAACTTGAAAATTTCAAAGCAAACTAGCTAATACCCCCTTCAAACTAGAAATGAATGATACTTATAAGATGTACCCTACAAAACGTGACATATCCTGAAAAAGATGATAGAATATATCTAGGGCCTTTCTGATATACTCAGAGGATAATCCCTACAACATATCTGTCAGTTTATACTGGGGATAAGGTATACGATAACTAAGTCTTACATTCAGTTCATACCACTTCTTATATAAGTTGATTTAACTATTTCACTTTTAAACACACATCGAATGAAATGTTGTTGCCTGTCATAGCGAGAATAGGATATTCGAGATATACCCTACCTTACTCAAATCATAAGGCGACTTCTTACTCGATCGTCGTGAGCTTTTGGTCATCATAGTGGTATAAGACATTTGAGATATGACCTACCTCACTCAAATCATCGACCAGCTTTCGACACACCCAATTAATTCATTTACTTCTCAACTTTTTCAACAACATTAGTTACGCTTTACTTATCACATTCAAACCTCAGATATTCACAGTATATCATACTTTGGATCTAAACACAAACTATCATAATCTTCACGATACATACGTTAGCACTAAGCACAAGACTTATAAGATAACAAAAATCACTAATCAAAAGGGATATAGCTTTATATTTTAGCTCATCATTCACTATGGCTCGTGAAAAATATATATCGGGTGAAACAACTAACTTACTGGACATACAGTATATAGCATCAATGACTATAAAAGAACGAACAAAGATTATGCATTGCTTACTCGGGACCAAACAAAAACAAAAATTTTGACAAATTTAGCTCATTTTACATAGAATCGAAACGAATTAAGCAAACGAATAGATACACATACATAAACCATTCCCTCCCCCACACTTAAACCACAACATGTCCTCAGGTTGTGCAGAATTAAAGAAAAGATAAAGGACTTAGCTGATTGCAATAGATACTCGAATCGTTGGTCAGGCCGGAGCCTACGTAGTGACAAATAGAACTCGTAACCACACGTTCTAAAAGCGAGCTCGACAATACCGCTAAAACAAACCTGCACTACTTGACAAACACGGAAAAATCTCGGGGAAAACGGGGAAAGTATACCATGATGAACGATAACGAAATGATTAGATCAAATGAAGACATCCAATACAATGAAAATCAAAATCATAGTAATGTCAAATGGAAGTACGGATGCCTTATGGCTTACATGATTCATCGGGAAAAATAGACAGTAGCTATATGAAAAATACAATGAACCAAGTAATGAAAAGTAGCAGGACAATACAACCATCGTATCAAAGAAAGAACAAAAGCTAGAATCAGAAAAATAATATCAGGGCTGCCCCGGTGCCGCAGAATCATCAGCCGGAGGTGATCCACCCGCAGGAGAGTCAGGCTGCTCCTCATCCGATGACGACTCAGACCCATCCAGAACATCCGCAATGGCTCGCTCAATCTCATTTGAATAGACATAGTCTATAGTGCTCGGGGTGAAGATTTTGTCGTCCCTCGGAGGCCGGTCTTCACTTATACACCGCAAAATAGTCAAGATATTATTCTGAGAAGTCCAAATATCCTCCATCCAGTTCCGAACACTGTTAGCCATACTCAACCTCATCCGGACTGAGGGAGATAAAGTAGGAAGGCACGATGCTCGAGGCGGTGCTGAAGATGAACCGGGCTCACGGGTCGCCTCGACCTCGATCTCGATCGACGAAGACTTCACTTTTTCCCGCTGCAAGAACCTTGGATTTTTCGGTTTGTGATCGGTCTTGTACTCGGGAACCCTAGCATCCTGACAGAGACTGTGGATCAAATGCGGACAAATCAAACACCGTGTATATACTTTCTGATTCGTGGCGATCTCATCAAAGATGGCTTGTCCTACATCGACATTCAGCTTGAAATTCAGAGCGTACAACATCCCAAGGTCACCAATGTGAAAGTGAGTCAGGTTGTTCTTAGGTAACAACCTGTTCTGGATAAACCGACATTGGACCTTCCAATCTTCCGTCCAACTCGTAGTGACCAACTCTTTCCTATCGCCACCCGGTCTAAGTGTCCACGGCACCTCCGGGCACACCAACAACCTTAATTCCTCCAACGGATCTTGACCCGCATCCTGCTTGGCCTTAATCGCCTCCTTATATTCCAATCCCTCAAAAGGTGCCAAGTTATACTTCTCATTAATAACCTTAGGCGTAGAAAATGGCACCTTCACTCCCCGAACCATGACAACTCCGGCTTCCAAGTCCGTTTCCGAGCAATTGGCATAAAACTCTCGGACTAAGGTAGCATTGACCGGAGTTCTAGGGGTTTTCATCAGGGCACCCCACTTCCTATCCGTAAGCAGTTTCACAAAAGCGGGATCAAATTGGGTGTCTAAAACAGCTCTCTCGATCAACATCGTCCTCGAAACATAGTGCTTATTATACACCTCGAAAGCCTTCGGATTGATGAACCTACGAGCCAAGAGAATAGGGGCAGGAGGTCTCACATTCTGTCTAACCGGCTCAGCTTCCTCAGTTGCTTCCTCGGCTCTACCCCTAGGTTCAGTTGCATCTCTCTCACCCTGAGTCTCCGACACCCTAGTCATCTTTCTCACTAAGGACTCATCATCAGTGTCAGACCCTGACTCAGACTCATCCCGTAAAGGAATCCTGGATTGACCTCTAGGAGGATTCTGACGCTCACCGATACGAATACCTTGGTTTGGATTGACCAAAGTGGGGTCCACACCCTTCTTCTTTTTAGCCGGTTCAGTGGCAACTCCCTTAACATGCCTCTTGATTACCGCTTTACTAACCATGGTGAACTAAAGCTACACAAACAACAAACCCAACCCCAAAATCAAACAAAACCACCCGTTTATCGTCCAAACGGGATTTCCCAAACAATCCAACACCAAACCACAACAAACCACAATGCAGCCCATTCAACATCATCCATCAACATCCCAGATTACCACAGAACAAAAAACCAAAAACAAAACAAGAAAGAAAAACAAATAAGAGAGGATTCATAGAAAAGAGTCGACTCGAAGATCGAACTCAAAAAAAACTTGAAAGAATCTAGGAAAAGTTGATAAAATCTTACCAAGTACGATGATGGGATGATGATAAAACGGATCAGAAGTCCAGACAATGCCAAATTGAACCCAAAAATCAAATTTTTCTTCAAAAAGGCCGCATCAACTATATCACCGAATCGAATTAATGGGCGTTTGTTGGAGGATTTGGAGTGAAAAATCGAAAAGAAGGGATTGAGAGCTGTTGATAGAGCCTTGAATCGCCCAATTTGGTTTAGAAATGAAGATTTTAGGGCAAAGGAGGTCGAAAAGTCGGGTTTTGCGTTTTGAAATTTCTGATTCAAAATAAAGTGGGGAAGCAGGGGTATATATAGGAGCAGGCTTGGACGGGCGTCCAAGTAACCGGACGGGCGTCCAGCTGGAGATCATATGAACTGGACGGGCGTCTGGAAGTTCAGACGTGCGTCCAGGTGTCCAAATCACGTACAGAGTTGAATGGAGTTTCTCAGACGGGCGTCCAAGAATTTTGGACGTTCGTTCAATATTTTCAAAGGGTGGACGGGCGTTCATTGAGGTGGACGCTCGTCCATGGCAAACACAGAGCAGACGGGCGTCCAAAAGACATGGACGCGCGTCCAAAGCAGAATTCAGCAAAAAGAAACTTAAGATTTTTCATTTAAATCAAACTCAAATTTTTATTTCTTAATAATAAAATCATCCAAAATTTCAAATAACAAATAAAAACATGGAAAAACACATAAAAACACTAGAAAATAGTGGGTTGCCTCCCACCGAGCGCTTTTGTTTTACGTCGTTGGCTCGACGAAACAGCCTAACGATGCTAGTCATCGTAAATCTCCTCCCAATCCACAATCCGGATCAGACGGCGGAGCATGTCAATAGCAGGGGGAAAATCATACTCGTCTTGTAAACCCCAGTCCTCGCCAGCAACATCTACTCCTTGGAAATGCTCAGCTTACAGCACTAGCGCCAAGTCAGTCAGCATCGGATCGTTGAGGATCGTATACGGTCGTCCTAAAGTCTCCTGCAGGTCCTCTGAGCTAAAATCTCCACCTCCCGAAGATCGGGGTACAATGAGAACATAAGTAACGGTCCTGATGCGGGTACTAATATCAAAGTCTACGTCCAAAATGATAGTCCCTCCGGGTCCGTCACCTAGAGTGATAAGTGGGATCCATATCTAACAACACAGCTAAACTGAACAAATTCAAAAAAAATCTTAATTAGACTTAAGATAAAAGCTAATCAACGAAAAAGAAACAACACAAAAGAGAGTTCTAATATAATAAAGGATATCTAGGATGCCTCCTAATGGCGCTTTTGGTTAATGTTGTTAGCTCGACATTCTTTCAGATCAGCCCGGATCAGGCCATTTAGCTTTTCTGCCAGCCACAACCTCGTGTAAGCTTCGATTAGTAGTGTGGCTGCAGAAACAACATCTAACACATGGGGTGAATTCCTTGATTGCCTTCCACACACGCTTAAACCTCCCCATGGTTGATTTCTTCTTCTTCTGACGACGCTTCAACCGTTGCTCCTTCTCAAACTCTTCCATGTCCCAACTACCTGCTAGAACTTCTTCAGAGGGACCACTACCGTCATCCTCAGAAAACAATTCGGGCGAAAACTCGTCAAATTTATCGACTTCTGAAGTACCACACCCGAGGATATCGAGGAATCGAACAATCAAAAGTTGTTCCTTGGCTTGACCAATGTAATGCTTGCACCTTTGACCATTCACTCGGAACGGCTGGTCACCATAACCTCGCAGTTCTAAAACACCTCCAGGAATGATTTGGAGAATTTCAAAGGGGCCGGACCATCGTGTCCTCAGCTTACCAGGGAACAGATGTAACCTGGAATTGTATAATAAAACTTGTTCCCCAACATGGAATTCTCGCTTCTTGATTTGGGCATCGTGAAGGAGTTTTGTCTTTTCCTTACTTATCCTGGCGCTTTCGTAGGCCTGAAGTCTAAATTCGTCCAACTCATGCAACTGTTGCAATCGATGTTTTCCACATGATTGGGTATCGAAGTTTAAAAACATCGTGGCCCAATAGGCTCTATGCTCTAACTCGACTGGCAAGTGGCATGGTTTACCATAAACCATTTGATAGGGTGATGTACCCAGGAGGGTCTTATAGGCTGTTCGATATGCCCACAGCACATCATCCAACTTTAGACTCCAGTCTTTTCTATGACTGTTAACTGTTTTCTTCATGATCTTCTTTAAACTTTGGTTGCTTCTTTCAAGCTGACCACTAGTCATAGGATGGTATGGTGTGCCAGTTTTATGCCGGACACCATATTTCTCAAGAACTTTCTCCAGGGGTCGGTTGCAAAAGTGTGTCCCTTCATCACTAATCAAGGCGCGTGGACACCCGAATCTCACGAAGATGTTTTTCTTTAAAAACTTCATGACTGTCTTATGATCATTGTGAGTCGTGGCCTGAGCCTCCACCCATTTCGATACGTAATCTACGCAGACTAAGATGTATTTATTTCCACAAGATGATGGGAATGGTCCCATAAAATCGATACCCCATACATCAAAGACTTCGCATTCTAGGATGGGTTTCAATGGCATGTCGAACGCTTGTTAAAGTTCGGTTCTTTGACACCTATCACAAGCTTTACTGAAAGCTTTCGTATCTTTAAAGATCGTGGGCCAATAGAAACCGGATTGAAATATCTTGGCAACGGTTTTCCAAGGACCAAAGTGACCGCGAAGATGGGTCCCATTGTGGCATTGCTCAATGATATCACGTTGCTCGGATCTCGGAACACATCTTCTCAAAGAAACCATCTTTGCAAATCTTGAAGAGGTAAGGTTCATCCCAAGCGAATGTTTTCATATCCGAGAAGAATTTCTTCTTCTCTCCGATAAAACGAGCTCGGATCAAGATATTGGGAATGAAGGTAGTTTACGATGGAAGAATACCAAGGAACATCCGGAGTACAACCGTCGATAAGCATGATATTTTCGGAGGAAAGTAAAGATCTATATCGTCGAGGTCATCTTTTCCTCATTCAACATTCTTGAGACATGATCAGCCACCACGTTTTCAACGCTCTTTTGTCTTTGATCCGGACATCGAACTCTTGTAGGGTCAAGATATCCAACGTAGCAGCGCGCGCAGTTTAGCCTCTTTCTTAGTCATCGACATCGATAACGCATAGCATGATGATCCATCCCACAACTACTTGAACACCTAACAAGTAACTCTGAAACTTGTCCATAGCAAAACTACGGCCAATAATTCTTTTCACCCGCGTCGTGTAGTTTACTTGAGACGGATTCGGTGTGTGGTGGCATAATAGATTTCTTTGGAATTTCCCTTTTATTCTTTGTCCTAAGATCGCACCAACAAAGATAGTTTGATGCATCGCACATAAGCTCGAAGGGGAGATTCCAGTCAGGCAAAATAAGGATCGGTGCAGAGATTAATCGACTTTTAAACTCCTCAAACGCTTGCTTGCAACTCTCATCAAAATCGAATAAAACGTCTTCTTTTAGTAGTGTAGACAGGGGCTTGGCTATCTTGGAAAAGTCCTGAATGAATCTCCTATAGAAACCGACATGTCCAAGAAAACCTCTGACTTCGCGCACATTCTTAGGATAACTCATCTTCTCGATAGCTTCTACTTTGGCCCTGTCTACCTCAATACCTTTGGCAGAAATCTTGTGGCCAAGAACTATTCCCTCATCTACCATGAAATGACACTTTTCCCAATTTAGTACTAAGTTCTTTTCCACACATCTGGATAAGACTTGGTCAAGATTATCAAGGCAATCATCGAAAGATTGACTAAAGACCGAAAAGTCATCCATGAAAATTTCCATACACTTTTCAACTAGCCCGTCAAAGATAGCCAGCTTACATCTTTGGAATGTAGCTGGGGCATTGCAAAGACCAAATGGCATCCGCCTGTAAGCGAATGTACCATAAGGGCAGGTGAAAGTGGTCTTTTCTTGGTCAACAGGATCTATCGGTATCTGAAAATATCCCGAATATCCATCCAGGAAACAGTAGAATGCGTGTCCCGACAGACGCTCAAGCATCTGATCGATGAACGGAAGGGGAAAATGATCTTTCATGGTTACTTCATTGAGCTTTCTGTAATCAATGCAGACTCTGTAACCAGTAACAAGCCTCAACGCTATTTCTTCTCCCTTCTCATTCTTCTCAATCGTAATTCCACCTTTCTTGGGAACTACCTGAGTAGGGGATACCCATTCACTATCAGCGATGGCATAAACGATACCCATATCCAGAAGTTTGATGATTTCTTTCTTAACCACCTCTTGCATATGAGGTTGAGCCTCTCTCTGGGCTGTCTAACACATTTCGCACCCTCATTAGTCATGATCTTATGCATCTAGATGTCGGGAGATATCCTCCCGATATCTCCTACTTGCCACCCAAAGGCTTTCTCGTTCTTTTTCAAGACGTTTATTAACTTCATTTCTTCTAGTCGAGACAGCTTGGCAGATATAATCAATAGAAGCTTGTCACCTTCTCTTAAAAACACATACTTTAGATGTTTAGGCAACGGCTTCAATACCAGATCCGCAGGGGGGTCTTCCAAACTTGATTTGAGATCTCCACTTTTTAACTCAACATCGCTGAGTTTACTTAGTGGTCCCACTGCCAAAGCTTCTCCTTTCAACAACTCATCCTCAAATTCAGTTTCTAACTTCTCTAGACTCACCACACCATGATTATTCAAATTATCAACCAATCGCTCATATTCAGTTGAAACAGCCATGACTTGCTTTTCCATGTAGTCATTGAAGTCATCAAACGTATCCTCAATGGAAAAGCCGGTTGGAGGACCAAAGGGTCTTTGAATGGATTTGGAGACATTATAGCTTACCTCTTGATCACCAACCCGTATAGTCACTTTGCCACCATCACAGTCAATGAGGGCTCTAGCTGTCGACATGAAGGGTCTTCCAAGTATCAGGGGGACATTTTCATCCTTTTCAATGTCTAGGACGTACCAGTCAACGGGAAAAGTAAATTTATCAATTTGAACTAATACGTCCTTCAGAATCCCTGCAGCGTTCTTAGAAGATCTGTCAGCGAATTGCAAATTCATGGTAGTGGGTTCTAGAAGGTCATTTAAACCAAGCTGTTTGCACACAGACAATGGCATCAGGCTGATGGATGCACCCAGGTCACATAAGGAGTTTGGGAAGACTAGGCCTCTCATTAGCAATGTGAGCACAAATTTCCTAGGGTCACCCCTCTTGGTTGGTAGATCTTCATAATTGATCACAGAGCAGTCCTCACCAATCAACCGATCCATGTCTGCTAATTTCTTCTTAGAAGAAACAACATCCTTGATGAATTTTGTATACTTAGGCATCTCAACCAAAACCTCGGATAATGGAAGATTAACCTGAGTATTTTTCAGAAGGTTTAGCACTTTTTCATACTTTTTATCCTCATTCAAGGAGATGTTGCTCTTTCTAGGTGGAAATGGAAGCTTTTTCAAGTCACTCTCAGAAAAGACTTTCTTCGAGGATGAACTGATAGCTTTGTCTTCCAAATCCTTCCACCTTACTACCTTCTCATTCTTCTTACTAGTCGAGGATCGGCCTCGACTCTCTCTTGTTTCTTCACTCCTCGGGGTCAACCACCGAGGACTTTCAATTCTTTCACCTCTCGGGGATCACCCACTGAGTATTCTCTTTCGGCCAGGGAGTGTAGGTGCTCGGCTTCCCCTCCCGCCTTATCACTGGCAGGAGGGGTTAGTGGTTTCCCTGGTGAGGGGGACCACTTAGTTGAGTACCACTTCTTAAATTCATCGCACTGGCATCTTCTCTACCGTATGGAATCGAAGGTACGAGGTCAGTGCATTGGCCATTGTTCAAATCGGTTTGAGCAACTTGACCACCCTTTGGATTCTTTTCTGTGAAACTGGGCAACTGCCCTGGGGGTCTAGAAGCTAACTGTTCAGCCAATTGCCCTAATTGCCTCTCAAAATTCTTGTTTGTGCTCATCAGGAGTTGGATGTTTTTACTTTGCTCCTCTACTTTAGCTTCAAGAGTACTGGGGTGAGAGGGGCCTTGAGAGTTTTGGAAGTTTTGCGGATATGGCTGGCTGGACCGATTCTGAAAAGCAGAATTAGAATTGGTAGGCCAACTCTGATTGAACCTTTGATTTGTATTGGAAAAATTATTGCTTTGGTTCTGATTCAAACCAGGGTTTCGATTGAAGTTTTGATTTGGATTAGAAGTTGAATTTGGATTCAAACTTGGATTCATTTGAAACCTTGGTTTTGAAAATTATTTTGGCGGAGAATTGATTAAACCTCGATTGGGTGGCCAAAGAACGCATTCACTTCAAACACTCTGTCCGGTCATAGGGGCGTAAAGCGAAGTGTGCCCCCACATCGTCACAATTCGACATGTGACTTGGTTATCTTGTCTACATAATCATGAACAAAGCATTAACTTGACAGGGGCGGGGATTAAATTGACACTTTGGCCAATCATATGGCGGTCGGCGACAAAGAACTTTCAATCTGAGAACACGAGAGTTACGTGAAAAAGGAAGTTTGATTGATCGGATTGGAAATTTGAGATGTTGCCATCTGCTTCTGCAGCATGGCGATCAAACTTTGCATATTCACTTCCTCAACCTTAGGAGGAGGAGGAGGTGCTTGAATGGCTTGATAAGAGGGAGCATAATTATATTTAGCAATGTCCTCGAACAATGCCCACCCTCTTCAGTGTCTTCTTAAAAATGCCCCACCGGAAGAACTATTGACCATGCCCCTTCGTGAGCTCGGTCAATCCATTTAAAAAAAAGTATTGACTTTCCTTTGTAGCGGCAAGCCATGATGGGGACACTTTCTGAGAAGAGACTTGAATCTCTTCCAACATTCGAAAAATGACTCATTTTCTTTCTGATAGAACGTGAAAATGTCGTTTAAACACTGGGCTGTCTTTGAAGGTGGAAAATATTGACTTAAAAATTCTTTTTCAAGTTCAGACCAGGTGGTAATAGATTCAGCGGGGAGAGAGGTATACCACTCTTTAGCTTCACCCTTTAAAGAAAATGGGAACAGTTTCAGTTTTATAGCATCCTCACTTACTCCTTGGATGCGTGTAGTACCGCATATCTCTAAGAATGTATGTAAGTGAGTATGGGGATTTTCTGATGAAACCCCGTGAAAAATGGATGCATGCTGCATCATCTGAATAAGTCCCGGCTTTAGCTCGAAGGTGCGTCCGTGCGATTATGGTTGAGATAACAATAGCCGGGTTGACTTTGACTTCGCCAAGCATGGCGTAGTCCGCTAACGACGTCTATCCTCCGCGACCATAATTACGAAGTTTTGAATTCTTCGGCTAAGCGATCCTCGAATCTTGATCGGCTTCTTCGAAGGAGCCGCAGAACGGATTTTCCGCTGTTTGGCGGACTATGGTCCGCTCTAAGTCGGTATATAGTAATGGCCCTTTTGACTCGAGTTTGCATAAACCGAAACCAAATTCTAGTTGTCTAACGAAGCGAGCAGATAGGAAAATAATGGCGATCGAGACCAGGACGGGCGCCGGAAATTACTTGGGCGGGCGTCTGCTCGAAAATGAGCAGGACGATCGTTCGGATAACCGGACGCTTCGTAAGCGGTAAAATAAATGAATAGAGTTATAAAAATAGACCGGATGGGCGCCCACCACCTAAACGCCCATTTCTTTGGAAATGTAAAACTAAAAAGTAAAATGAAAGGCGAGAAAGAGATAGGGAAAAACGAAACAAATTCAGGAAAACCTAATTGCACGTCACAAAACCTAACTACTAAAAACCCTAATAACCTAAATATAACTAACTAAGAAGATTAAAAACGAGAAATAAAATTAAAACAAGAAAAAATAAAATCTAGACAACCGTCCAGTTCCCCGGCAACGGCGCCAAAAACTTGTTCACGGATTTATCTAATGCAAATAAACAAGTAATAATATTTATAAATCTGATATACCTCAAGTGCAAGGATCGTAGTAAAGAGGTTAATACCGGGTCGATCTTACGGGGAATCGGGGTTGTGAATTCTAGTTTTTATTTCTAACCTAACTATGTCACGATTACTACTAAAAAAATACGAAAAACAAAACAGTGAATAACTAACAAGAAAGATAACAAACATAAGCTGGACAGAAGATCAAGATCTAAAGCCAGGAAAATAAAGTTGCGAACCGATTAAACTAAATCTAATCCTAATATGCAATAAAAAGACTAACTAAGCTAAACAATTCAAGTTCAAGGGGTTTTGATCAATAAGTTACGAACGAACAAGCAATTGATCCACCTATCCTACAACATTCAATTTCAATTCAGATTATCTCGTGATTTCTAACCAAGTTGTGATTCACCTAATCAAAGGTATGAACTCCTAATTTCTTAGAAAAGTTCGTTTCTTAATCTTCTATCTCTCGATTTTAAAGGTTATTACTTTCAAAGCAAGGTGTAAGATTTCTCAATCTAGTTATCTAGAAATTCAACCTAATTAACTCTCGTTATTTTATAGGTCAAAAATCTAATCTTTATTATATTGATTCTAGGGGTTCAATTATGATTTTCATCCAAATCAAACAAACAATCAATCATGCAATAATCTATCGATATAATTGCAATAAACAATGATAAACGATAATAAAGATACAACTTGAATAAGATACTCACAAGATAATCAAGAAACGAAATCGAATTGTTGATCGGATGGCTTCACAACGCTTGTTCAAGGGAGGTCTAGCCTCTCAACATCCTCTTTGAAACTCGAATTTGTTGAAATAAAAGTGCATAAAAAGTATTTGAATAAAACTGGTTGTAAACTAAGGAAAAACGCAGCTGAGCCGCCCCTAGGGTTTTGGGTTCGAATGTATGATGATATATGGAGAAAACCGCAGCTATTTATAGATTTTCAAGTCGGTTTTGCTAAGTCGGCGCTCGGACGCCCGTCCGCTATGCTGGACGCCCGTCCATCCTTCAATAAAAACTTCGAGTCGGGTCGAGCTGGATCAGACGCACGTCCTTCTTTAATTTGGACGCTCGTCCACTGAAATCTTCAAAACTCTGAATCAAATAGCTCCTCTGGGACGCCCGTCCACTTTTTCTAGACGCCAGTCCACTGGACGGGACCTCAAACGCTCGTTGAACTTGTAAATCTTCATTCCAATCCTCAACTTGCATCTTCCTCCTTCCATTAAATCTCCAATTATGACATGTTTATGCACCTACAAAACCACAAAGACATGCAAAGTGTAAAACCATAGATAATTACCAATGAAATCACGAAATTAGCTCAACTTTACACTTAAAGACTTTTAAAACTCATTTGCTCAATAATTCGATTAAACCCTTAATTTCTATGCAAATAATACGAATATAGAGGAAATCATTATAAAATATAACGATATAAATCATATAAAATCACCCTTAACATCTCCTCATATTTATTATCATTATGGTACAGAAATCTGTTGCCTGAAGGTTTGGAATCCTATTTGAGATGCCCATTTTGAAATTGTTTCATTTCTTCTTTTGTATTTAGTACATACATTATTATATTCACGGTATGGTTCTTGGTTTAGGCCGCCCTTGATAACTTCTGAGAAGGTCCTCTAATAAATTATGTATTAATGTATACAATATATTATGCTTTACAAGTTATGCTTTTCGGTGAGAAGGTAAACGATATTGTTATGAAAACATGAGATTGGTAATTCAAGCCTCACTCTTGCCTCACTTCACTTGTCAATACTACATACTGTTTACTTTACTGCTTCTTTCATGTGTTGTTGACAAGCTGGCTCATAATGAGCTGCATTAGACTGTGTACATATGAAACTTACAATTCTTCTTTATCTAATAAGATTTTTACCAAGATGTTCTGTCATTTTTAGGGAATAAGAAGCGCTCTCGTATGTTTAACTAGGAGAGCAACTAGCATAGCTAGTTCTTTTGGTGGAGTTTTGTCTAAAGATCTTAAATTGTTTGTTTACTTGATTATTTGATTATTATAAGTTATTACTTTTTATAGTTCATTGTTTATTCAAAATCAGTTATCCCATATTAAGTGCTCTGTTCATATTTCAAAACATTTTACGAAGTTAAACATCCTATCAAAAACAGTTTCGTTGGAGCTAATTGCAAATGCAGATGAGATGGATCGGGTCTTTTCTCCAAGTTGTATTCTAATGTGGAAAAGGTTGTGTAACAGCTGCTAATATATGGATGATGATTAGGTTCAATGTGCAGTTATGGTATCACAAATTATGATTCTTTTATTTGTCTGGCAGGATGAGATGAAATAAATAAGGAATGAATTTAAGGAGAAATAGATCTTTGAAGTACCTGAGGATTCTCTGAGCGATTATCTTCAATGCATGGAAGTTAGTGTTAGGAAATCACTAGTTTAACGCAAGGAATTTAAAATTTGATTTCCTTTTCTAGATCGTTCTTCGTTTAATACAATAAACACGTTAAGTAGTTTGACGGTTATACCTTAGATGATCTATAAGATCGTCGCTTTGACCGCCAACGGAGAGTAGTTCAATGCGCAAGCCGTCCACGTGTCCGGCCTCTATCGCTAATCCACACGAACCCCTTGCCGGAATCCTCCTTGGATTGCTATCAGAAAAACTCCGGCTGCTAGACCGGACCTTTTCTTCCCTCACAAACTCACTATGGAAGGCTCTCTATTTTACACAAAAATTATGAACTCTGGCAATTGTGATGTACAAAAGAGCTTGACACCCACCTCCTATATATAGTGGTTGGGGCGCCCCATATGGTGTGGAGGAGAAGAAAACATTTTTCCAATAAAATAAGAAAAATTAACTAGATTGATTTATCTCTTTAATTATAATTTATTTTGCCAATATCTTATATTGATTATAATTATCTTATTACCATAAATCTATTTTTCCAAAATCAATTAATATCTTATATTAATATTATGACAATCTTATTAATTAAAGTGCACAATCCAAGTGTATTTCATACACTTAAATGTGGCGCCCCATATGCCAATAAATTGGCTTCCGGAATATTCTTTAATTAATCTAATTTATATATAATTAATAACTTGTATTTTATTTATTTATAATAAATAAATACCACCATATTAATTTATCACTATAACCTTTATAGTCTAGAGATAAACTTTCCTTATTTGGCTATCAACTATAACCGCATTTTAATCCGACTCGATGTTCATATGTGTGTGACCCGATAGGCTTCCGAATATGTTGGCCGTAGACACAAAGTGCAATTTACTAAAATGCCCTTCATACCTAACGATCACGGGATAGCGTCTAGTAACACACCGTGACCCCCAATCATCGGAAGAGTCAAAAGCAATGACTACTACCTTTCATGTGAAGCAGTTACCGTGTAACTTACAATCCTATCGCTATAATAATATCCATACGATCGTATCTCGAGTGTCAATACATTAACGATCGTATCTTATAATCTGGATATCGTGCTCTCTCGGAATAACACATTTACTCCCACTTTGCAAATATTCTCGAGAGCTAGACATTCCTTATAAGAAGGCTATTTCGGATATTCGATCCCAATCATAGGATACGCGATTCCCGGACGACCAATCATGTATACTCCGTATGCTTCAATATCATACCCAATCACTACCTCATGATCGCCCCGTGGTTAGGAGAAATCTCAATAGTGTCAAAGCATGACAATCCACACCGTGATGCCATGAAGACTTCGGTCAAAAGGATAATTACACAACCGCCACATAGTGTGACACTTAATGTAAGTGGGTCAGTCTAACGTACGCATTCTCTAATACACGTCCACGTACAGTCCAAGTGTCTCTACACTTCGATAGACGAGATCTATCCTTATCTTCTAAAAGATAGAAGACATCCAATACGTGCTAGTTTGATTATACTATCAATGTCCCATTTGATAATATATAAGACTAGATACATTTAAGTACCAACCTTGTTATAGTGATTAGAGATCTCATCAACCATAATCACTATCATGGTTTCTCTATCACAGATTGATACTAGGGACGTTACTATATATACACAACAAATAATATGAAGATAAACAATATATAATAACATAAGTGCTTTTATTAATCATAATAAAGTTATTACATGAACTAAATAGACTGCAAACAACCCGACCCGGTCGGATCCGGTCCAACCCGATTGGGTTTAGGACACCTTTCCAACAATCTCCCACTTGGCCTAAAGCCAATCACCCATATGCCTAAGCCCGTGCAAGTGAACATGTTTCTCATGCTTAGCTTGAGACAATGCCTTGGTTAACGGATCAGCTATGTTATCATCCGTGTGGACTTTCTCTATCTTTACATCTCCTCTATCTACTATCTCTCTAATCAAGTGATAGCGCCGTAGCACATGTTTGGACTTCTGATGAGACCTTGGTTCCTTTGACTGAGATATCGCTCCATTATTATCACAAGACTGAGAGGCTTTGGACCTTCAAATGGAGGGAACCACACCAAGTTCGAGAATGAACTTCTTCATCCAAAGCGCTTCCTTTGCCGCCTCCGAGGCTGCTATGTATTCGGCTTCCGTTGTAGAGTCTGCAGTAGTCTCCTGCTTGGAACTCTTCCAGCTCACTGCTCCGCCATTAAGCGTGAAAACAAATCCAGATTGTGACTTAAAGTCAACCTTGTCAGTTTGGAAATTGGCATCTGTGTAACCTCGTAATACTAAATCATCATTCCCGAAAACCAGGAACATATCCTTAGTATGTCTCAAGTACTTAAGGATATTCTTGACAGCAATCCAGTGACCATCACCTGGATCGGACTGGTACCTACTAGTCATACTAAGAGGGTACGAGACATCTGGTCTTGTGCATAGCATGACATACATGATAGACCCGATTGCCGAAGCATAAGGGACTTTACTCATTTGTGCCCTTTCCTCCTCTGTCTTAGGACTCATTCCTTTCGACAGGTAGACCCCATGTGACATGGGCAGCAATCCTTTCTTGGACTGCTCTATGCTGAATCTCTTCAGCATCTTGTCTATATAGGTGGATGATATATGTTAAATTTATAACATTTTATACATATTATTGATTAATTTTATCTAAATATCTTAAAAGATAGTAAAATAACATATAAAAAACTAATAAGTACAAATAAATAACTTAATACAAATTATAACTTTTGTTATCAGATTTACCTGTGGTTTTGTTGTTTTTGAATTATGCCGGGATTATGTGATACAAAGTAGAATAATCGGAATCAAATTATATAAAAATCTGATCAAGTGGCTGATATTAGACAAATTCGGCGCAGGCCGGAGGAAGCCGGTTCACGCCGGATTATTTTTATGATTAACCCATGTTACTCCACATGCGTCTGACACAATGTACTCAAAATCGGTTAATCCGGCGCACGCCGGATCAGACTCGGCACACGCCGGACCAGAATTCTCAGCCTATAAATACCCTCATTTATGAGAAGAAAAAGGGGGGAAGTACTAATATATATATATCTCTCACTATATATATTTTCTTATCTACTCTCTGTAAATATTATTTCAGTAGGCATTCTGTCATAAAAATAGTATTAGTATCGTTGTAATAATTAGAATAATTATCAAAGGTTGTTGATGTCATCAATATTGTTACATTCAGAGGACAAAGCCCACTTCAACAATTGTAATCGGTAATATTCTAAGGTTATTATATTTGTTTTGTTTTGTACAATTTTATCTAATAGTATAATGTATGTAGGCTAATTATACAACTAGCCAAGACATGTAATTGAAATATGTTTCTCTTTTAGGGAAATGGATGATGACTATGTTAAAAAATTGATTAAAAATTGAATATGATGAATCTCTTTCTACTTGAACTAATTGCCGGTCTATATTGGCGTAATTAACCAAGATGGACGAGAGACATAACCTAATCATGAACCCGACCAGAGGCGTTAGGGTATGAGAAAGGGTAGAAAGACTGGAAGGTAAAATTGGCGTCGACAAAGCGGAACCCTCTTTCTTATCTAGGGATAGAATATTTATACTCGAGAGATTATCATGTCAAATCATTAGGTTTAATTGCGGTTTTACCAAGGAGGAGGCATAGAACGAATTCGTGTACTCGTATGATGGGAATTTGTTAGCTGAGGAGTATACCGTTTCACATAATCAATAACACTTTAAAACAAGAAGTTTGATCACATCCATTAACTAAAAGAGACCATAGTTCAATAACATTGTCTTGGTTAGTTCTTATTATATAACTATCTATTATATTGGTATCTATATCTATATAAATATCTACTTAAGTACTGCAATAGTATCATATTAATAACTCTAATTGGTAAGGACTGCGACTTAGATCAAGATAATAATAGCTAATTGGTGTTTAACCACATTTTGAATTACATTTTTTTCCCTGAGGGATACAATCTTGATTCACCAGACTAGACTACAATTTGACCCGGTACACTGCCGATAAGATTGGACACCCAGTTTTAGCCGATCAAGTTTTTGGCGCCGTTGCCGGGGAAAGCAATGTTAATTCATTATGTCTATGGTTACTACTTGCATTAGCTCAAAATTCTTGAGAATAAGTCAACACTTTTCTTAATCTCATTTCTACTTTTGTTTCTTTGGTAGTTACCTCATTGGTAAGTAGCCACTTTTTTTTACTGTTTTCGTGTTGTTTTCCAATTTTGTAGTTGATGACCCGAAGCGGTAAGGCCCCACTTACCCCTTATAAGCCCGATATAAATACTTACGAAATGCAGTTAAGAGGAGAAAATAGACGTGGCCAAACCAGCCAAGGACATCTTGGAGATATATCTCCCAGGAATCATCAACTCAAGTGCAGGGAATGGCGAGGCGGTGAAGAAACACCACGAACAAGGGCTTGCTCATGCCCAAGGACATGGACAAAACCTCAATAATCCTAATCCACCGTTACAAAATCTTCCACCACCACCACATCTCAACAACCGTAATCCCAATAATCGGAATAACAGGAATCGAAATCGGAATAATCATCATAATAATAACCCACCAAACCCAAGGCCAATATGTGATCAAACCTTGAGAAGAAATGAAACTAACAATCCAATTCGTTTACCTAATGATGGAGCAAATAACTTCGAAATAAAATCCCATCTTTTTGGTCTGATTGACACAAGAGCTCAATTTCTTGGTGAAGATGACGAAGATCCGCATCATCACCTATATCTTTTTGAAGAATTGTGTAACACTGCCAAAAGCCAAGGTGTTCATCGTGAATTGACAATAATGTCAATGTTTCCTTTTTCTTTAAAAGGAAGGGCAAGAGACTGGTTTATGTCACTCCCACATCATTTGTTGACAAGCTGGCAGGACGTTCATACAGAGTTTCTAAAACAATATTTCACTCCAGGTAGGAATTTGGAATTAAAGGTCGAAATTGCTAATTTTAGACAAGGATCTGAGGAAACACTTGGAAATGCATGGGAAAGATTTAAAAAATTGTTAAGAGCTTGTCCCGATCATGGTTACTCTCTTGACATGCAAATTCAACTTTTCTGTCGTAAATTAAGGAAGGATTCACGTGCTGATGTTGATCATGCATGTGGGGGCTCTTTAATGATGAGTGAAGCACAACTTGTCTATGATGCTATTGAAAAAATTTCCAAAAATAACAGAATGTGGGAAACCGGTTCTAGTACGAGGAAAGTAGCATTTGTAGGTGAATCTACATCAAACTCAGAAGTCTTAGCACATTTGGAAAATCTTAGTAGAAAGTTTGATGACTTACAAGGAAACAAGAATTCTAGCTCAGAAGGAAAGTTATTAAATGAATATTCGAATGATGGCAAATGAATAGAAGAATCCGAAGAATACTTGAGGGAAGAGGTAAGTTTTCTGCAACAGCATAGGAATTTGAATAATGCCTATTCAAACTCATTCAATGCCATTAGAAGAGATCATCCTACCTTTCGTTGGTTTGAAAACCCAAGTAAGCAAGGACAATCACCCTATCCAACTCAATACAAAAGCTCGTATAATACTAAAAGTCAAAACCAAAGTTACCAGGGAAATTCTTCAGATCAAAACCATCAATCACCACCCATATTATACCCACAACACACCACGCAAAGTATACCAGTTACTCAAAGCTCAACTCAGCCCGTAAAAGGAGTTGATAAGTGGGAAAAACTAATGGAAAATATGATGGGTGTAATGTCCACCCAAGCTCAGAATATGGAAACCATGATGACTTCTATAGGAACAGTCACTGAGGATATGAGTACTTTAAAAACTCCATGAGTGGACATGACACGAGAATGAGAACTATAGAGTCATCGGTACGAAATATGGAAGATCACTTGAGTAGAGAAGGAGAACGAAAGAACAGTAGACCTCCGGGAGGATTACCTAGTAATACTGAAAGAAACCCGAGAGAGGTGAATGCTGTTATTACCCGAAGCAGAAAGATATGTGGAAGTAACGGAGTAGAAAACTCCGGAAACAATGAAGTAGAAGATGATTTGGATGATAAATTCGAAAAGGACTTAGAAAGCAAGAACGGACCAGAATTCAGTAAAGAGGAAGAAGAAATCATTGATGATTTCTTAAGTCGTAATAATCATGTTGAAACCGAAATAGAAGAAGAGGAATGGATCGAAGTCCCAAGAATACTGAAAAATCCAAGGGCTAGCGATTTATGGACCCTATTCAATGAACATGTCAGGAAGGATGAAGTTACTGATAGTACAGTCCAAGTAAGGAGTAGCAATACCCCAACCGAACAAGTAAAGAAGAATTTTGAACAAATTTCAAAGAAGATAATGCAGGATCATGACACATGGCGACCACCAAATGCTCAAACATTTAAGGAAGCATCACTATCTAAGGAAAAAGGTAAGGAAGGCATGACTCCAACCCATAAATTTATTGACCTTGAATCTTTACCTTACCCACCCAGAGATCAAATTAAAAAGTTGAAAACGGATAAAAAGTATGCACGTTTCCTTGATACATTTCGTCACCTGAATGTCAATATTCCTGTCATTGAAGCACTAATCAATATGCTTACTTATGGCAAGTTTCTTAAGGATATTCTCTCAAACAAAAAACGTTTAGAAGAATATGAGAACATATGTCTTAATGAGGAATGTTCCGCAATAATAGAGCACAAGCTTCCTCCTAAACTAAAAGACCCAGGTAGTTTTACCATCCCATGTGAGATTGGGGGTTTTTTGTTTAAAAAGGTACTCTGTGATCTCGGAGCTAGCATTAATCTTATGTCTTATGAGGATTATAGGAAACTCGGAATAGGAAAACTTAAAAACACCGAGATGACTCTCCAGATGGCAGATAGATCTATTAAACGTCCTAAAGGAGTCATCGAAGATGTATTGGTTAAGATAGATAAGTTTTACTTTCCAGTTGACTTTGTAGTCATGGAGATGGAAGAAGGATTTTCAGCACCTCTTATTCTAGGTCGACCATTTCTAGCTACAGGAAGAACTCTTATTGATGTCCAAAAAGGCGAATTAATTTTAAGAGTCAATGAAGATGAAGTCACCTTTAATATCATTAAGGCTATGAAACATCCATACAAATCACTAGAATCATGTTCATTCATAGAAAGCATATCTTCTATGTATATGAACGATGCTGAATCGCAGAATTTTGAAGATAAGCTCGAAGAATGTTTAGCCTTATCTATCTATGAAGGAGACAACCAAGAAATGAAAGAAATTATTTTTTATCTCGGCACCGGAAGTTCTTTTGAGAAACGGCCATGGCATCGCTATTTGGATTTAGAATGGATGGCCCGAGATTGAAACCTTCGGTAGAAGAACCACCAAGGAAACGGAATTAAAACCTCTCCTTCGAATCTCAAATATGCCTTTCTTGAAACTGATAATTTGCTTCCTGTTATTGTTTCATCATCATTAACCAAGTCACAGGAAGATCAATTGTTAAGAATGTTAAGACAACATAAGAAAGCGTTTGGATGGACAGTGGCGGATATTCAAGGAATAAGTCCTGAGATTTGTGTACACAAGATCATCTTGAATGAAGGAGCCAAACCGTGTATCCAACCACAACGCCGTCTCAACCCGAATATGCAACAAGTAATCAAGAAAGAGGTTATTAAGCTCCTAGAAATGGGGATAATCTTTCCCATATCCGACAGCGAATGGGTAAGTCCCACCCAAGTAGTACCTAAAAAGGGCGGATTCACGATAAAGGAAAATGATAAACATGAATGGATTCCAACAAGGAAGTCACAGGATATCGAATGTGCATCGACTTCCGCAAACCGAATGAGCATACTAAGAAATACCATCATCCACTACTCATCATCGTGATCTGGATGTTAGAACAGTTAAGTGGACATAAATATTATTGTTTCTTGGATGGTTATTCAGGTTATTTACAGATATTTATTGCAGCAGGAGATAGAGAGAAAACGACTTTCACTTGTCCTTATGGAACTTTTGCTTATAAAAGAATGCCGTTTGGATTATGTAACGCACCAGCTACGCTTCAGAGATGCATGATGGCAATATTTTCAGATATGGTAGAAAAGTTTTTGGAAATCTTTATGGATGACTTCAGCGTTTTTGGAGATTCTTTTGAAGAATGTCTCCTACACTTAGAACGTGTGCTTAAACGCTGTGAAGACACAAACTTAGTTTTAAATTGGGAAAAGTGTCATCTAATGGTATCAGATGGTATTGTTTTAGGTCATCGAATTTCTGAAGAAGGTGTTGAGGTAGATAAAGCCAAAGTTGAAGTAATTAAAAAGTTACCTCCACCAGTAAATCTGAAAACTCTGAGAGGATTTCTTGGACATGCGGGTTTCTATAGAAGATTTATTGCAGATTTTTCACGCATAGCGAAACCTCTCAGTCATTTGCTTGAAAAAGAAGTACCATTTAAGTTTGATGACAAATGTATGGAAGCATTTGAAGCTTTGAAGGCACGACAGTAATAATCTGCATCAGTGCTAGTGGCACCAGATCGAACTTACCGTTTGAACTTATGTGTGATGCAAGTGATCCGGCAATCGAGTCGTTTCTAGGTCAGCGCCATAACAAAGTACTTAAGGCAATCTACTATGCATCCCATACTTTAAATACAGCCCAACTTAACTACGCCACCACAGAAAAAGAACTGCTGGCTGTAATCTTTGCTTTAGACAAATTTCGATCGTATCTCATTGGTTCTAAAGTAATTGTTTATACTGATCATTTAGCATTAAAATACTTGTTAAAAGAAAAATGAAGCCTCGTCTTCTTAGATGGATTCTCATTACTTCAAGAGTTTGACATTGAAATTAAAGATAAAAAGGGCAGTGAGAACGTAGTGGCAGATCATTTGAGTCGTATGGAGTGCGAAGAAGGAAAAGGAGGGAGACAAGAGATCAAAGATTCATTTCCAGATGAACAACTCCTCATGGTTGATACTCCTCCAAGAATGCAACTTGTTAAAACTGGCAATATATCCAAGGAGAACTCGCCATGGTTCGGTAATATTGTTAATTACTTTACCTGTGAGTATATTCCATCTCATTGGACATGGCAACAGAAAACGAAGTTCTTTTGTGATCTAAAACTTTACTATTGGGAAAAACCGGATCTTTTTCGGAAATGTTCGGATGGTATATTTAGGAAGTGTGTACCCAATGATGAGATTTTAAGTATACTATCCTTTTGCCATGATCGTGAGGCTAGAGGCCACCATGGAGGGTGGAAAACCGCTTACAAAGTCTTGCAATGTGGGTTTTACTGGCCTACTCTATATAAAGATGCACACCACTATGCACGGTTTTGTGAATCATGCCAAAGATGGAAAATATTTCAAAAAAACACGAGATGCCTCTCCAACCTATTTTGGAGTGTGAGTTGTTTGATGTCTGGGGTATTGATTTTATGGGCCCTTTTCCTCCATCATTTGGTAAGAAGTTCATCTTAGTGATGGTCGATTATGTATCCAAATGGGTAGAGGCTGATGCTCTTCCCACTAATAATTCTAGGGTAGTGTTAAAATTCCTTAAAAGAATATATTTACAAGATTTGGCACTCCTAGGGCTATCATTAGTGACCGAGGATCACACTTTTGCAACCGTCCGTTTACAAAATTAATTGAGAAGTACGGTGTAAAACATAAACTTGGTACACCATATCATCCACAAACTAGTGGACAAGTAGAAGTATCTAATAGAGAAATAAAAAGGATCGTGGAAAAAACTATTGAGTCAAATCGTAAAATCAAGCGTAAAGACTAGATGATGCATTATGGGCGTATAGAACAGCCTTTAAAACACCAATTGATTGTTCCCCCTATAAATTAGTTTTTGGTAAATCTTGTCATCTCCCTGTTGAATTAGAACACCGAGCCTTTTGGGCTATTAAATTTTTAAATTTTGATCCAAAGGTGTTGGTGATTATAGATTACTTGATTAGCAAATGGATGAGTTTTGTCTCGATGCTTATGAAAACGCCGAATTTACAAGGAACGCACGAAATCTTTCCATGATAAGAGGATCTATCGTCGTGAGTTTCATGTAGGTGATCGAGTACTCTTATATAATTCACGTTTGAAGTGGTTTCCAGGTAAGCTTAAATCAAGATGGACAGGTCCATATGATGTAACAAAAATCTACAAGTCAGGAGATGTAGAATTAACTGATGGATACACGACTTTTATAGCCAATGGCCACAGAGTGAAGTTATTTGTAAAGGAAGAAGGAATACCTCTAACAAGAGAGGTTATGTACTTTAGCGACCCTCCAATGATTAAAAAAGAAGCGTTTTGCTATCAACCACAAATCGGGTGATTACAGGTACACTCTTTCTTATTTACCTTTTAAAAATACATTTTAGGTAGTTTAGTCTTTTACCGGATAGACATTAAAGAACTGGAATGCCTTTTATAGATAGAATAGAAGTTTTTATTCTACTTTTAAAATTAGGTTTAGATAAAGATGTTGCCTTTAGAATAGAAGCCTTAATTTCTAATTTAAACAAGGAGCTGATAAACAAAATCAGAGAAAGAGATCTTTGAAATGGAAAATCGAGAAGTACTTTAAAGAGAAGGGCAAGATTTCTATTGAGGTGTAGAATCTGTGGAAAGAGTGAGCACAATGGAAAATGTTCAGAGAGCACAACCAAATCCCAGGATGAGTGTTTGAATGTCATTAAAAAGGGAACGATTAGGTGGTTATCCGAAAATCCCGATGGAGATCAAAGAGAAAATTCAAATGCTTCATTTCTGGGAGAAAGGTTGAGAGAACGTTATGAGAGAACTCTTGAGGATATAAGGATAAGAAATTTCGATTCAACGTAATTTTCGAAAGTTTTGAATTTTTCTTTATTAGTATATATTTAAAGAATTTTTTTAAACTATGTAATATTTATAAAAAAAAAAAAAACGGATTTTAATACTCCGGCGTAGACCGGACTAGACCGGCCCACGCCGGACTTAAAAACACATAACCCTACGGGCTCTTTCTTTCTTTCTTCTTCTTCTCCCCATTTTCTTTACAGCGCCGCCCCTCTCCCAAATTCCCCCACCTCTTTACACCATAATTCTACTTCTTTTCCTTTCTAAATTTCATTATTTCAACACCTCTTCTACCACAAACACTACAATTTCATACATTACACTCAAAAGTTTCGTGATTTTCGACATACGTTCACCTCTAATATTTTCTGGCGAGTTGACATTTTCTCCGGCCACCCACCTATCTTTCTACATCCCTCACACATTCAGGTAATCATCTAATATAAATATTTATTATTTTTATAATTTTCTTATATCGTTTTTATTATTTGTTTTAATTATTATCAATGTTAATTAGTTGTTAATTTCGTTATTTGTGTTGTTGTTGATACTACATTCGTAGATGGCTGAATCATCATCTCGTAAAAAAGGTACTAAGAAAAGAAAATCTGACCTACCACCTGTAGTACCTGTGCATGAGCCTAGGCCTCTAACACCGGAAGAAGAGGCTATATCCTTTAAAAGCACTGCTAGTCCTGCTGCCGTAGCCGCTTTTGATAGGTATTTTTCGAGATGTTCGGTATTGCTAGAACGTGGCATAGATTTTACTGCCTTAGGACCTGAATTGAAGGAAATTTTTGAGAGTAGAGGGTGGTTGGAAATTGCCCACGAGCGTGTTGACCCTGTAAATGCCACATTGGTTTCTGAATTTTATTCGGTTATTGCTGCTTATGAGCCTGTAGAGGATGGCCCTTTGACCTCTGTTTCTCTTAGAACTGCTACCGTTCCATATACACCAGCAGTCATTAATGCTTTTTATGCCATTCCTGAGGTTCCTGAGGAAGAAGATTTCCTATTCTGTTTGGGGTTTGATTCAACCTAGTGTTTTGCAAGCAAAGGCTTATGAAGCTCAACGAGCCTTTGATCCAGCTGCAACTTGGGTTGATAATAGGTTTCAGTATGGGGGTTGTATCAAAGATGTTAGAGCCATTAAGCAGTTTCTGGGCTATAATGTCAGTCCATCCACGCATGTTAGTGTTTTTGGCAGAGATGATGTAATTACTGCTTGGGCGATAGTTAATGACGTCCCAATCAATCTAGGAAAATTGATCTTTACTAAGGTTTGGGATTTTGCTCATGCACGCATTCCGCAAGGAAATATGCCATTTCCAAATCTTATTTCTGCGTTGTGCCTAATGGCGAGAGTCCCAGCCCTACCCGCTGACAGAATCGTCTCTGCTGATACCCCAATCATAGGTCCTAGACTTGCTCAGCCCCGGTTTGGTAGACTTGATTATAATGACCCTAATCGTCAAGAAGCACAAGAATCCCTCGTACTCGAATCCCACCCCTATTCGGTTCCTCTTCTAGACAGCCTGTGCAGAGTCAGGATAGGAATGACCAATCTGACGCCATTCTCAGTGCAATTAATCGAGGTCAGGCTAATATGGTGTTAGGATTTGAGCGAGTTAGGCAGTGGGCAGATGACATTAGAGTTGGAGTCCGAGGTCAGCGAGCTTTTATGAGAGGTTTAGACCCCGCTTATGAGCAAATTTCTGACGATCTGCCTCAGTGCCAGGCAGATCCATATACCTTACCTGCTTGGGTTCAGCCGATTCCATCGCCTCCTACCTTTCACTCTTACACTCAGACAACTTCGGGCCAATATAGTATGTCAGGTGGTATGTTCCCAGGTGTCACAAGCTCGCCGCTTCAAGATTTGCGGACACGCCGGTCTCGTTTATTACATTACAGGTTTTGGATCGCTTGGTTTCGAGAGTTCGGTTACTATGTCCACCATGCGCTCGCAAGATCCATTCTCTACCACGACTTCAGCCCCTGACTTTGAAGCAGTATCGACTCAGTCCATGCCACATCCACCTCACGGCATAAATTTTGAAGATTTTGAATGAACTGATTAAACTTTTATCATTTAAAAAACATTTGTACTATTATTTCCTTTTATATGTTAATTCGGTACTAGTATCTTACGTTGACGTTTTGTTGCTGCACTCAGTGGGTAGTGCACTTTTTCATAATTTTCCCAGTGCGTAATAATTTGTTTGGTAACAATTTTATAACATTTTGATTTTATATGACTAATGTCTTTTATTATGTTTGATTTAAAAAAAAAAAAAATTTGACCATGTACACACATTTTAGACTCTGTTCGTGAATAGTGAAGTCCGGCGTACGCCGGGTACCTTCCGGTTCACGCCGGGTTGTCACCGACCTGACTGCCTATATTTAGGGTATTCAATTTGGTAGGAATTAAATAAATTCCGGCGTAGGCCGGAACATTCCGGTTTACGCCGGAAAATGTATTTATGGCCCAAAACCAATCTTTTCTTCTTCTGCTCGAATTTCTACCTATAAATAGCACCACTAACGTTCCTAAAATGGCACACCTTCTTCTTTTTCACCTACTGTCTATTTAAGTACGGTACAAAATGTCCAATCATTCTTCTCCGTCAGTCAACAGTTACTCTCCCCCGTTATACCCAAATGCTGAAACCCCGGATTCTCAACCCTTATTTTTCAATCCTAATGATTATCCGAACCAAACAGCTCAAGACCGTTATTTATCTAACTTTAGTCAGTCCCCCATTTTGCTTGAGAAGGGTCTTAACTTTCGGAAAATGAACGAGTGGGGATTTAGGCGTATCGAAGGTGGTGGATGGGACCGTTTCGTTCGTACACCAAGAGGCAAGGTCAATGTCACTCTAGTCCGAGAATTTTATGCAGCTCTGTCAGAATCTATTTCTATAGAGTCTACATGTTTTGTGCGTATTCGTGGTTGTATTGTACCATTCACTCCTTTTATCATTAATCAAGCTTTTCAAATACCCCCTATCCAAACTACCCCAAATAGTCATTACGAATCACAGTGGAATTTGGACACTGTTCATGGTGTTATTGATAAGTGTGCCGAAGCTTTCCAAATTCTCTTTCCAAATTACAACCGTGATCGTGATGTATCCACTTCAGCTCTGCTTCCTCATCTTCGAACCTGGAAGCATTTTATTAATTCACGAGTTTTTCCAACTTTGGATTTTTCAGAGGTTTCTGATGATGAGATGTTACTACTTTATGCTATTACAATTGGAGCTATTATTGATTGGGGAGTTCTGATCCACAAGACGGCCATCAACTTTTCACTCGGTAGACGAAATTTTCGTCAACCGATGCCGTTTGCGTCATTGATCTCTAGAATCTGTGTCCGTTTTGCTGGAGTTCCAGAAACTGCATCGGATGAGATCTTTCCTTCTCGTCAACCTCTTCTAGGTTTGCTCCTAGTGGATGTACCACGTGGTTCATCTACAATAGAAGATTAGAGGAGTAATTTCATCTGTGTGCAATGGCAGGAGTTTAAGTGGTTTGTTTAGTGGATGGAATAAGATAATTTAAGCTTTTAAGTTTCTTTTAAGTTGTTTTAGTTTAAGAATTTCCTTTAAGTTGTCAGTTTGTTTCACTATGTCTTCATATATTGTGTAATATTAATGTTTACTTTTCTAAAAATATTATGCTTTTATGTACTCTTTCCCTTTCTAAAACGAATAATTCATAGGAAAAACTTGTATCACCTTAATTAAAAAAAATTCCTTTTATTTTCTACCCAACTTTTTTTTACTCATTTATCATCGGGGCGATGACAGTTCGATAGTAGGGAGTAGAGTTAGGTTAGTAAATAAAATGAAGTTAATATATCAAATACTTATACACTTAGTTTAATTATCCTTAAGGAAATAAAATGAAATAATATATAATTATTATAATAAAAATGATATATTTTGATAGAATAA
Organism: Gentiana macrophylla; assembly: GCA_026214975.1. Lineage (NCBI taxonomy): Eukaryota > Viridiplantae > Streptophyta > Magnoliopsida > Gentianales > Gentianaceae > Gentiana > Gentiana macrophylla. The sequence goes on from CM047805.1 coordinate 62,389,910, forward strand.
ATTTTTAATTAAGTAAATTAAGCTTGATATATTATTTCTATATTATTTATATCTATTTTAGATTTTAACAAGAATTTAAGTATGTATATCTAGATAAATATGATGAAATATTTTTTTATGAAATTAGACAAAGAGTTACTTATAATTATAATAAAATTTTAGAATAATTTTCTTTTCAAAGACAAGTATGAAATTGGAATCGGATTAGGGATGACGATTTTTGGCATAACTTTGACTAACTAGAGCCAAATAGCCTACCCAAACATAATTTCCAATTTTGTCCCCACTTCACTTTCAGAAGTGATCAAGACCTCACTCGAAATTAGCCATTATGATTAACTAGAAAAAACCGACCCCTTAACTTAATTTGGTCTACACTCCTTGAAATCCCGCAAGTTTAGTATGTGCTTATGGATAGCGGTGACGACATCGAAATTTAATAATGGTATATGCTGAGATTGGAATAAATATTATTTGGAAGGCAATCTTGTATCAAATATTGTTACTCTCTAGAAAAAGAAAAGTTAAAATAGTTAAGGCGCTGATATATTCATTCTCACCTCATGACGCTTGAAAGATAGTCGATTCAGGCAATGGGTTCGGATATGTTAGTATATATAAAAATAAAAAATAAAAATAAAAAATAAAAAATAAAAAAATAAAAAAATAAAAAAAAATATGGTGTTAGGATGTTACTAATCAAGATTTTTTATCAAAAGTTGAAGGTGTAGGTACGTACGACTTGCTTCTATCTCTTTTGATTTTCCTTTATTATCCTTTCGATTAGCCAACTACCCTGAGCCTAAACATTATAAGCTAATTTGCCAACTACTTGACCTAGTCATTGATTCCGATAATTCATATAGTGGCGATTTTAAAGTAATTCTAAATATTTTTATTTTTATTATTAAGTAATTTATGTAGAATTTCATTTAGATAATATTTTATAACTGATTTATTGAGTTATACACACTTTTTATCTTCTTAAATAATCTTAGATAGAAAAAATTAATATAATTATAATATTGACAACTTACGTTACTAAGGGGTCGTTTGTTAAATCTGAAATCTGAAGTCTGAAGTCTGAAATCTGATGTCTGAAATCTGAATATATTAAGTTACTGAATTATTTAAGTGAGTAGACTGTTTGATAACAATATTACCTGAAACTGAAAATGATTTATTTTGAAATTTTATCCACATATTTTGTATATAAAAAAGAACCACTATGGTACCATGATTATATATATATATATATATATATATATATATATATATATATAACGGCTATTCTCATATATTTTAAACATATATGATTCAATACAATGATAACATATATGTTTTGGAGAATGTTATTTATATGTTTTAACAATTCAATTAGTATTTTATAATCATAAAAATATAATAACAAATTCTAAAAAAAAATAACACTTCAATTACTACTATTTCAACAAAAAGAAACATGTTTTTAACACACGTATGGTGTGATAACTTAGTGGCACATGGAGGTTACCATTTTTTTCGGAAAGCAGTCAAATAAGTATTAAGTGATAAGCCAAATATTTTCGCTTAAAATTTTGTATTGTATTTGAGATCAACTTAATTTATTAAGTGGTGTAAGAAAACATTATCAAACACATCTTATTGTAACAACCACTTAATATTTTAAGAATAAGTGCTGAATTAATTTATCAAACATGCCCTAAATTAGAAATTCAGTCTAGATAAACTATATTGTTTTCATTATGAATTTTTATTTATTATCATCGCTTATTTTACTCGAGGACGATCAAAAGCTAAGTGGGGAGTAGTTGATATATGTTAAATTTATAACAAAAATTTATAACATTTTATACATATTATTGATTAATTTTATCTAAATATCTTAAAAAATAGTAAAATAACATATAAAAAACTAATAAGTACAAATAAGTAACTTAATACAAATTATAACTTTTGTTATCAGATTTACCTGTGGTTTTGTTGTTTTTGAATTATGCAGGTATTTTGTGATACAAAGTAGAAGAATCGGAATCAAATTATATAAAAATCTGATCAAGTGGCTGATATTTGACAAATCCGGCGCAGGCCGGAGGAAGCCGGTTCACGCCGGATTATTTTTATGATTAACCCATGTTACTCCACATGCGTCTGACACAATGTACTCAAAATCGGTTAATCCGGCGCACGCCGGATCAGACTCGGCGCACGCCGGACCAGAATTCTCAGCCTATAAATACCCTCATTTATGAGAAGAAAAAGGGGGGAAATACTAATATATATATATCTCTCACTATATATATTTTCTTATCTACTCTCTGTAAATATTATTTCAGTAGGCATTCTGTCATAAAAATAGTATTAGTATCGTTGTAATAATTAGAATAATTATCAAAGGTTGTTGATGTCATCAATATTGTTACATTCATAGGACAAAACCCACTTCAACAATTGTAATCGGTAATATTCTAAGGTTATTATATTTGTTTTGTTTTGTACAATATTATCTAATAGTATAATGTATGTAGGCTAATTATACAACTAGCCAAGACATGTAATTGAAATATGTTTCTCTTTTAGGGAAATGGATGATGACTATGTTAAAAAATTGATTAAAAATTGAATATGATGAATCTCTTTCTACTTGAACTAATTGCCAGTCTATATTGACGTAATTAACCAGTATGGACAGAGACATAACCTAATCATGAACTGACCAGAGACGTTAGGGTATGAGAAAAGGGTAGAAAGACTGGAAGGTAAAATTGGCCATCTGACAAACGGAACCCTCTTTCTTATCTAGGGATAGAATATTTATACTTGAGAGATTATCATGTCAAATCATTAGGTTTAATTGCGGTTTTACCAAGGAGGAGGCATAGAACGAATTCATGCACTCGTATGAGGGGAATTTGTTAGCTGAGGAGTATACCGTTTCACATAATCAATAACACTTTAAAACAAGAAGTTTGATCACATCCATTAACTAAAAGAGACCATAGTTCAATAACATTGTCTTGGTATCTATATCTATATAAATATCTACTTAATTACTGCAATAGTATCATATTAATAACTCTAATTGGTAAGGACTGCGACTTAGATCAAGATAATAATAGCTAATTGGTGTTTAACCACATTTTGAATTACATTTTTTTCCCTTAGGGATACGATCTTGATTCACCAGACTAGACTACAATTTGACCCGGTACACTGCCGGTAAAATTGGACACCCAGTTTTAGCCGATCAGTGGACTGCGACAGACCAAGCAACCTTTTAGATCTATCTCTATAGATCTTTATTCCTAGAATATAGGCCGCTTCACCCAAGTCCTTCATTGTGAAGTTCTTGGATAACCAAGCTTTGACTGATTGTAACATAGGCACATCATTCCCTATGAGCAATATGTCATCTACATAAAGCACTAAGAACACAATGGCACTCCTACTAACCTTCTTGTAAACAGAGGGCTCATCTTCGTTCTTGATGAAATCAAACTTTTTGATTATCTCATCAAAGCGAAGATTCCAACTCCGAGAAGCTTGCTTTAATCCATAAATGGATCTTTGCGGTTTACACACCATCCTGGCGTCATTGGTTGTGAATCCTCAGTGTGTCATATACACTTCCTCAGATGTGTTTCCGTTAAGGAAAGCTGTTTTCACATCCATCCGCGATTTACGTAATCATGGTATCTTTGCAATAGCGAGCAAAATTCTAATGGATTTTAACATGGCAATCAAGCGAGAAGGTTTCATCATAGTCAACTCCTTGTCTTTGCTTATAACCTTTTGCCACTAACCTAGCCTTGTAGGTAGTCACGTTACCGGCCCATGTCGATCTTTCTCTTAAAGACCCATTTACACCCTATGGGAACTATTCCCTCAGGTGGATCAACTAAGTTCCAAACTTGGTTGTCTTTCATGGATTCCATTTCGTAATTCATGGCTTTAGCCATTTCTCTTTGTCATGCCTTAATAGCACTTCCTCATAAGTTCTAGGGTCCTCATCTTCCATGAGATACACGCCAAGATATACCTTCGAGTTCACGGCGTTCCTCGTGGATTTGCGAGGTGCTAGTGTGTCCACGGTAGAGGCCGGTGTCACATCTGCGTGTGGCAAGTCCTCTACTTCCATCAACTGACTGTTATCCGTAAGTGGTTCTCAAATTTCTTCAAGATCAATCTTACTCCCACTGACCCTATCCAGAATAAACTCTTTCTCCAGAAAGTGGCAAGTCCTGGCAACAAACACCTTTTGTTCCTCAGGATGGTAAAATTGGTATCATCTAGTTTCTCTAGGATAACCCACAAATAGACATTTGTCAGATCTAGCTTCTAACTTGTCGGGCATCATCCTCTTCACATAAATTGGACAACCCCAAGGTTTAAGATAGGCTAGACTCGGTTTCCTCTTATGCCATACCTCGTATGGTGTGGATTCAACCGTCTTTGATGGAACTCGGTTCAGTGTATAGGATGCGGTTTCTAGAGCGCACTTCAAAACGATTTTGGAAGAAGCTGCATAGCTCATCATGGATCGTACCATGTCTAACAAAGTACGGTTCCTCCTCTCAGATATGCCATTCATTTGAGGCGTCCCTGGAGGAGTCCATTCAGGTAGAATCCCATTCTCCTTCAAATAACCTTGAAACTCTCCATCTAGGTATTCTCCGCCTCGATCAGATCGAAGCGTTTTGATTTCTTTACCTAGTTGTTTCTCCACTTCACTTCTGAACTCCTTGAACTTTTCGAAGGCTTCAGATTTATACTTCATTAAGTATATATAACCATAGCGAGAATGGTCATCATTGAAAGTGATAAAATAAGAGTATCATCCTTTGGCTTGAATTGACATTGGGCACATACATCAGTATGTATGAGCTCCAGCAATTCATTGGATCTTATCCCTTTGCCACTAAAAGGTGACTTTGTCATCTTGCCAAGTAAACAAGCTTCGCATGTATCAAACGATTCATAATCGAATTGATCCAACATTCCATCTTTATGGAGTTTGGAAATGCGATTCTTATTTATATGGACAAGTCTACAATGCCATAAGTAGGATTCATTCAAGTCATTTGTTTTGGCTTTCTTGTTATTTATATTAAGTACGTCAACATTCATATCTAATATGTAGAGACCATTGCTAAGTATGCCAGTACCATAAAAGATTCCATCACGTGAAAAAGAACAACATTTATTCTCAAACGTAAATGAAAAACCATCAACATCTAATGCAGAAATGGAAATAATACTCTTCGTAAGAGCAGGAACAAAATAACAGTTACTAAGTTCAAATACTAGCCCACTGGGCAATGAAAGAAAATAAACTCATACGGCTAGTGCAACAACACTTGCTCCATTTCCAACGCGTAGGTCCACCTCTCCTTTCTTCAGATCTCTAGTTCTTCTTAGTCCCTGCATATTCGTACAAATATGAGAACCACAACCAGTATCTAATACCCAGTGGTTAGACTTAGAAGAAGTAATGTTGATCTCAATCATAAATATACACGAAGTCGAAGCATCGAATGCTTCTTCTTGGTACTCAAGAAGCCCTTGCGTTTCTCCTCCAATGTCCGGTCTCACCGCAATGGAAGCAAGCATCCTTGGATTTGTCTTTTGCTATCTTAGGCGTTGGCTTAGGTGCAGCCTTCGCCTTCTTGGACTTTTTCTGGGCTTTTGCCTTGCCCTTGCTTGAAGTGACCAGCAACACTTTCTTTCCCTTCCCCACAGTGCCCTTAGCAGTCTTCAACATGTTCAATAACTCCTCTAGGGAGCAATCTATCTTGTTCATATGATAGTTCATCACGAACTGCGAGAATGAATCAGGTAGAGATTGCAGAATCAAGTCAATACTCAACCCTCGTTCCAACTTGTGGCCCATCTTCCCAAGCCTCTCTATGTACCCGATCATTTTAAGCATGTGTGACCCCACAGCAGTCCCAGATGCCATCTTACAACTAAACAGGCCTTGAGACCTCGTACTTCTCAAAGGCGAGGCGAGAAGCATAAAGTTCCTTCAGGTGGACCATGATAGAGTAGGCGTCCATAGACTCATCTTGTTCTGCGATTCGGTGTCATAGAAGCAAGCATGATACATGTGGCATAAATCTATGTCGAGCGAGTGCTTGTTGTACTTTCGACAACATCTGCAGCCGAACCCTCAGCGGGCTTTTCCGGTAGGGCCTCGTCCAAGACATAGCCAATCTTCTCGTGCCTTAAAACAATTTTGAGGTTTCTTTCCCAATCGAGAAAATTAGTTTCGTCAAGCTTGTTTTCGATGATAAAACGAAGGTTCAATTTGTTTGACATTTTCTACAACAATAAATGAAGATAGAATAAGTAAAAGCTCATGTATAAAAAACCCTAAATTTGCACTTAAAAATTATAAGGTTTTACTCCCACTAGCCAACTATTCCCTATTGGCTTTCAAGAATTTAATTAACTCTTTAGCGGCTGGGATCCCATCTAATTACCTCGATTCCCGACGAGGGCCGATCAACCGAGATAATTTCGACAGGTAGGTACTCTTACCAGTCGCATCGCATGCGGCTCCCAGTGGCTGACTAGTCAACTCTTTGACGTTTCACATCTCTATGTGATAGTCAACCCCTTGTCTCTAAAATCAGACGGTCCTGACGAGGGCCAATCACCGCAAGATTCTAGTCGAGTCGTAACCCAATATTCATGAGATCTCGTAACGATCATATCTCAATAATAACGATATACCCGTGGTAGGTCAACTCCCGATGAGGGCCGATCAGTTGGATCCGAACAAGGGCTCTTCACCGTCATTATAATATTGGGAGACAATTTTGGCTCGATTTTTGGCGTGGGAATAATTTTAAATTAATTCACTTAATTAATTTGGTTTAATTGTGGTCTCATCTACTATGTGCATATTACTACGATATCATATAATGTAAAACATACACAACATTCGCGCGATAAAATAACCGGTATGATCATGGACTTTTTCTAAGTGCGGTTTCGAATACAAACCGAGTAAACCGCTGGTCACAAACTAAGGGTATCTCGCAACCGCCAACAGGATCTTTATTAACATGACGCCAATGGGTTCTTTATCTCTCCTTGGTCTTCAAATTCTTGCTCCATTCTTGTTACATAATAAATAATTACACCCGCCGCTTTGCCTGGGGAGCTAACGGGAATGGGATAATTGCAAATAGTAAACTAGGTCACGTTCTTCATAACGGCCTAGGACAATTTTTCAAAAACCAACATAAAGAAATCATTGCCATCTATCCTATTGGTCGAGTCCATGATCAATCGGGGTCCATATAATCACATTATATCTACACATCTAATCCATACAATTTTATCTTATGAAAAAGATTAAATTCTAATTTTAACTACTCATGCGTCTTTATTTTATCACGTCAAATAATTAAATAACTTTTAATTAATTATATGACTTAATCGAAAATTAAAATTAACATTTAATTTCAAATCGATTTTAATTTTAATTAAATTTGAACTATTCAAAATAAAATTAAAATTACAAGTCTCCTATTTGTTTCCTTTCCAAAACTAAATTTAGCTTAGGCCTGGCCACTTTCCAAAATCAAAATTTTGGAAAGTAAACAGCCTAAGCCTTCTCAAATCAAATATTTGAAAAGGGCTCAGCCTATTCCAAATCAAATATTTGGAAAGGCCAAATTATTTTAGTCTAGTCGGCCACTTTCCAAAATCAAAATTTTGGAAGTGGCTCAAGCTAAGCCTTTACAAATCAAATATTTGAAAAGGGCATCAGGCCTATTCCAAATCAAATATTTGGAAAGGCCAAATAATTTTGCTTTTAGGCCTGGCCACTTTCCAAAATCAAAATTTTGAAGTGGCTCAGGCTGCACAAGCCTTTACAAATCAAATATTTGAAAAGGGCCAGGCCTATTCCAAATCAAAAATTAGAAATGCCAATATGCCATATGGTTTCCCAATGGTCCAAACTATTTGAACCATTGGTTGGCCATATGACAAAACTAAACAAACGAGATATCTATGCACAATAAATATCACAAAACGAAAAAGGGTTGATCTCCCCATTGGAAGAAGACAATCGACGGACGGCAGCCCTAGGGCCGCCGCCGAGGAAGGGGGGGCGCCGCCAGTCGGCCGACCCCCCATGAACCCTAGTTTTTTTTTTGTTTTTTTGTTTTAACATTTCGTGATTTAAATCTTGCATCTATCGATTAAATACTACACAATTAAATTATGCTTATTGCTTAAGCTCGAAGTCTGGCTCCGATACCACTTTTAGGAAATCACTAGTTTAACGCAGCGGAATTTAAAATTTGATTTCCTTTTCTAGATCGTTCTTCGTTTAATGCAATAAACACGTTAAGTAGTTTGACGGTTATACCTTAGATGATCTATAAGATCGTCGCTTTGACCGCCAACGGAGAGTAGTTCAATGCGCAAGCCGTCCACGCGTCCGGCCTCTATCGCTAATCCACACGAACCCCTTGCCGGAATCCTCCTTGGATTGCTATCAGAAAAACTCCGGCTGCTAGACCGGACCTTTTCTTCCCTCACAAACTCACTATGGAAGGCTCTCTATTTTACACAAGAATTATGAACTCTTGCAATTGTGATGTACAAAAGAGCTTGACACCCACCTCCTATATATAGTGGTTGGGGCGCCCCATATGGTGTGGAGGAGAAGATAACCTTTTTCCAATAAAATAAGGAAAATCAACTAGATTGATTTATCTCTTTAATTATAATTTATTTTGCCAATATCTTATATTGATTATAATTATCTTATTACCATAAATATATTTTTTCCAAAATCAATTAATATCTTATATTAATATTATGGAAATCTTATTAATTAAAGTGCACAATCCAAGTGTATCTCATACACTTAAATGTGGCGCCCCATATGCCAATAAATCGGCTTCCGGAATATTCTTTAATTAATCTAATTTATATATAATTAATATCTTGTATTTTATTTATTCATAATAAATAAATACCACCATATTAATTTACCACTATAACCTTTATAGTCTAGAGATAAACTTTCCTTATTTGGTTATCAACTATAACCGCATTTTAATCCGACTCGATGTTCATATGTGTGTGACCCGATAGGCTTCCGAATATGTTGGCCGTAGACACAAAGTGCAATTTACTAAAATGCCCTTCATACCTAACGATCACGGGATAGCGTCTAGCAACACACCGTGACCCCCAATCATCGGAAGAGTCAAAAGCAATGACTACTACCTTTCATGTGAAGCAGTTACCGTGTAACTAACAATCCTATCTCTATAATAATATCCATACGATCGTATCTCGAGTGTCAATACATTAACGATCGTATCTTATAATCTGGATATCATGCTCTCTCAGAATAACACATTTACTCCCACTTTGCAACGATTCTCGAGAGCTAGACATTCCTTATAAGAAGGCCATTTCGGATATTCGATCCCAATCATAGGATACGCGATTCCTGGATGACCAATCATGTATACTCGGCATGCTTCAATATCATACCCAATCACTACCGCATGATCGCGCCCGTGGTTAGGAGAAATCTCAATAGTGTCAAAGCATGACAATCCACACCGTGATGCCATGAAGACTCGGTCAAAAGGATAATTACACAACCGCCACATAGTGTGACACTTAATGTAAGTGGGTCACGTCTAACGTCGCATTCTCTAATACACGCCCACGTCACGGTCAAGTGTCTCTACACTTCGATAGACGAGATCTATCCCTATCTTCTAAAAGATAGAAGACATCCAATACGTGCTAGTCTGATTATACTATCAATGTCCCATTTGATAATATATAAGACTAGAGACATTTAAGTACAAACCTTGTTATAGTGATTAGAGATCTCATCAACCATAATCACTATTATGGTTTCTCTATCACAGATTGATACTAGGGATGTTACTATATATACACAACAAATAATATGAAGATAAACAATATATAATAACATAAGTGCTTTTATTAATCATAATAAAATTATTACATGAACTAAATAGACTGCAAACGACCCGACCCGATCGGATCCGGTCCAACCCGATTGGGTTTAGGACACCTTTCCAACAATTAGCAACTCATTTAATGCACCTATGGCTCCAAAATCTGATTTTCATAAAATTTATGACAAATCAAAGCTACAAGCAACCAATTTTTCGAAGACTCGTTCGACATCTTGGGGCTAGGCTAGCTGCGGTCTTGGTGAAGCTACCAATGGTCAAAATAGTAATGGTGCAGTTGATTGACTATTAAGAAAAGCTTGTAGACATGATCATGATGATGGAGATTTGCAATTATATGCATTTCTTCTACCATTATTCAGATTTAGTAGTGTTTTAAACAAGTGAATATATGAATCTTTAGAATGTTGTATGATCCTCTTATGAAATTGATTTTGAATTTATTAATTTTCTGTTGTCAAAACTGTTTTTGTTTAGATATTATCACTAGCTAATGTAAATCATCATGTATCATATAATATGTGACCAACAAGGGGTCATATATTGTTGAACTAGTGCATTTTATTTCTACTTAGTGGCAAATTGTTCGTCACTGAAATGTACAATATGTGATAAAGAAGATCCGTCATTTATTTAAGTAATACATGACGACTTTGGAGTCACAAATCTATAAAAATGTCTAAGTGCAAAAGTAATGTGCGACGAAATGTTCGTCACATATGCAACGAAAAAGTGAGAAATGGTAAATTCGTCACATAATACTTTTTGTGACTTATGATAGGTGACGACCTTAGTGACGCATGAATTTCGTCACATATAACCAAATGTGACGAAATTTACTAATTATGTGACGAACATTGGTCGTCACAAAATGTCATTTTTCTTGTAGTGATTTATTTTGTGTATAGTACATCTTTCATCTTCCCATGTATTATATAAGTCCCACACACTTGCAATGGGGTGTGAAGATAGGAAGCATTGAGAAGAAGTGTATACTAAAAGTTATTGTTACTTTGTTTCAACTTATATTCTTTGTCTTCATATTTAGGGTTGGTATGTTGGTTTCATACCAATAATTTTATAACACGTTATCAACATGAGAGTCTACCACTGATAAATCAAACAGCTTGGCATTTGATTGGAAAATCTTTAGGAGTTTTTAGAAGAAACCTACAAAAACCTAAAGATAAACAATGAAGATTTCAAAAAAAAAAATAAGAGTCATGTTGGTGTCCACTTGATGGTTGAATACCACAAGTGCTCTATTGGGATATTGCAAAATCTTAGGAGACAACTAAGATAAAAATATGATTTTGGAAGTCTCGAAATTTCATATTACTTGTGGTAAGTATTGAGGTAATTTTTTATATTTGTTTGAATTCATTTTAATTTTATTGTATGACTATATTATAAGTATTTTGATACTAGTGACATTGATATCAATAAAATGATGATGATATCAATCGAAAAATGATATGATCATATACAGATGATCAATATTTTGAAAGTGTATATATATGGATATGAAATCCAAGAATAGCCTTTGAATGACATAAATTGAATATAAAATTCATATAAATGAAAGATGAAACTTGAGATTGATTAAAGATGATGACAACATTTGAATCATCGAGAGTGCGAAAACGCACATTATACCGTGAACAAAAATCTCAATTAGAAAAAAAGGAGAAACAAATGATAATGTATGCAAGAGCCATTTTTCAATAAGTCTTCAAAAGAGCCATTGAAATACAATTTTTCAATGATGAATATTTATTGATTACAAATACAATTTCTGGACTGAAATGCTTATTAGAAAAGCTGCATGCTTTATCTTTTGGCTTATATTATACAAAAATAATAGCTGTTGAAATTCCTTATGTAGTAGGCCATAAGTCTATTCTTTCTAATTATTTTATGATATGACATGATCGCCTTGGGCATCCCGGTTCCATAATGATGAGACATATAATAGAGAATTCACATCGCCATTCGTTAAAAGGTAAAAAAATGTTAAATTATAGTGAATTCTCATGTGTTGCTTACTCACAGGACAAATTAATTATTAAACATTCATTGGTTAAAGTTGATACCGAATCACTTACATTTCCAGAATGAATTCAGGGTGATATATGTAGACCTATAGATCCACCGTGTGGACCTTTTAAATATTTTATGGTGCTAATTGATGCATCGACAAGATGGTCACACGTATGTTTATTATCTACACGTAACATGCATTTGCTAGATTGTTGGCTCAAATAATTAAGTTGCGAGCACATTTTCCTAACTATTAAGAAAATTCATTTGGATAATGCCGTGAATATTCATCACATAAGTTTGATGATTATTTCATGTCAATTGGAGTTCACACACAAAATGACTTAGCCGATTGAAACAAAATTGTCCGAAATAAAGCTCTACGCTCTCCCAAATCTCAATTTTTTTTTATTGAATTTTATTTAGATATGCATAAGAATGGTATCATTGAGACATACAAAAAAAGGAGGATTTACTCATAACATTTTCTCAATGATTTGAACAATATGTTTGAAAATGATGACTTATGTCCATTCCTAGAAGAGAATGTGACCAATATAATATGCATGAGTAATGCAATGATATATGTACTATATTACATAAGATGCATCATGTTATACAATTTCATTTCGTAAAATGAATACGATCAAATGTAATTATATATGATGCATCATTCTATACAAGTACATTCTGTCGAGTGAATGTCATCAAATTGAAATTTTAATATGTATCATTCCATTTAATGAAATGAACGTGGAAATATATTATTATTTTGGAAATATCAATAACCTTTGTCATACCAAAATGAGACAACGGATGAAACGATATTGAAATGTCAAACTCTAGAAGAGATTATTCAAATTCCCCCGCTTGAAAATTCATGAAGTTTGTTGATACCCGCATAAAAGGATATCACATAAAAATATAAAATCTGTCACGGGTTATTGCAAATATTCTAGATATTGATTGTGATAAAAGTATTGTCCGAGATTGGCGGGAGGAATAATAAATATAAATAAATCAATTCTCGTGACAAACATTATAATATAAATGAACATGAAGTTCATATTTGAATAGTCGTGATTGAATCACATATCACACACACAGTGTTGACAAAATTTACCAGATGAATAAAGAACTCTAACCGAGTCATCAATTATAAATATTCTGGTAATATAAAAGTTATGAATGACATGTCATAAAATAGCTATATAGCCTATCAATATAAGCCACAATAAGCATTGTCAATCTCATGTGGGGGGAGAAAAAGAACATGAAGTTCATTTTATTATATTATTTATATTGAAACCCCAAGAAGAATGTCAAAAACAATGTTAATGATTCTTGATGAATCTGAAATGACATAGTGCTATGTTGATATTTATTCTAAGCGCATGAAGCGTATGAAATGTTTGGGTTCCACAAGATATAAATCTCATAGATATGAGATAGTTAAATAAATTTTATAATCATTGAAACAAAAGTCAAATAGCACTTGATTATAAGGTTGATAAAGTAAAAACTATTGTGTTTCGAAATGTGTAAATCGCTTAAAGCGAATAATAGAGCATCAAGTTACAGCTCGGTGCAATTACTACATTAACGAAGATCATTTCCCGGTATTAGGGGGAGATTAGAAAACCCCATTTTAAGATATAAGAATGCCGAGAAATATTATAAAGATTTTTTACGCATCATTCAAACTAAGCTGCGTAAATAGTTTAAATTGTAGTATTTAGCAAGGAACTGCCTAATGCTTTATTGAATATAAAGAGTGACTATTTATAAATGCAACAAATCAATTTTGATTCATAATATTATCTACGCGTGAAGCGTATAAGACCGATCAGTGTAAAACATAAAAATCCATGGAAAGTGATTTCAATATTGATATTAAGTCACTCATGAAATATCTCAAAGAGATTCGTCTTGAATGCGAAAACCCCAAATAAATTCGCACGTGCATCAAATGATCAAATATTGGGGTTGCGGAGCAATCAGATCCATATATTGATAAGGATTTGATTTATGCTAGCAATGAATATTATGGGAGAATTTTATAATATACTATCACAGTCGTCGACGACATCGTTGCCTCATATTTTGCTATTATAATCTGGATCCAGAACCTAAGTCAAAAGTGGAGTGCTTGAAGCACATAGATTAGGTAAAAATGAAATAAGCAAAGGGGGCTAATATTGACTAGAAAAGTGTGGTTCTTTAGTGACTGAATATTGATTTTTATCAATTACATTCTCCCAATACGGATAATATCATGTTCCGCCACTTAATGTCTCTGGCAAAAACAAAGAATTTTTATATTTCGTTGAGACCATATATTTTTAGGTCATTAGACACAGGGGCGGACCTACCCTTTGGAAGGGGTGGTCTCAAGACCACTCCAAAATTCGAAAAAAAAAAAAATTATCACTGTATTAGTATTAGCATTAATATTAGTATTTAGCGTCTCTTTTTTTTTAATTAGATAACTACTTATCCAAATGGTGTAAGAATGTATTTTTCTAGTGCCAATAAGCATAGTTCGTAGGTTCAAATCCTGTTTAAAACATTCTTTTACCTGTTTTACAGGTTTTTTTTGTTATACAATTTTTGGTTTTACAGTTTTTTTGTGTGGTTATTTTAGTATTATTTTATAGTTTTTGTTTGATTTTTTCTTATCTATACATGTTCGAGACTAGATGAACATTACATTTGATAAATTGAATTATTTAGTTTTTTTGTTATTCTAGTTTGTTTTTACGGTTTTTGTTAGATTTTTTTTCTTATGACTAATACATATTCATGACTAGTTGAACATTATATTTGATAAATGAAATTATTTTGTGTTTGTGTATGTGTATGTGCATATGTATATGTATTATTACAATAAAAACGGTTAAACTCTAACCGTGAGGGCCCCCTCGCCCCCCATCCCACAGGAATGCGAGGAGAGGTTAATCAGGACCTAGAGCTTAGAGTCAAGGGCTGCCTTTAAGACCACTGCACTGAAGTTTTTATCATCGGAAATCAACCCCTTTACGGGAATCGAACCTCTGGCCTCCAACTTATGGTGAGGCTGTCATTACAACACCCCAGCTCCTCACCACTAGGCCATATCCAGGGGATTGTATTATTACATTAGCTTTTATAGGTGCAAGACTTAATACATATTCATGACTAGATAGATTTGCATTATCTTTTGATAAATGATATTATTTTACATCGGATTTTTTAGAACACGCTAATATATATATATATATATATATATATATATATATATATATATATATATATATACATATATATATCAAAAAGACCAAGACCACCCCAGAATAATTTCCTGGTTCCGCCACTGATTAGACATGAATATTTGTATGAAACTTTATGTTGAATTTTAGACATAAAATCGTGACATATATATTGTTGAGTTGAAAATGTCGTTATATTGCCTAAAACATTCATGTTAAATGTAATAAGATTAATAAGTAGATTCCTTATGAAGAAGGAATATATATATAACTAGCTCATGCATATTGACATGAGTCGTGTGATATTATTTCCTCTATTATTATTTCTAAGAACAATCTTGATTGTGTTGCAAGTGTTACTCAAATGAGTAGTGGGTATGACAATTTTTAGTCCCTACATTCAAATTGTACAAAGAGATATGACTTATAATAAGTATGCTATAAGTGACTAAGTTCATTCCAACATCTATTTTGGAGATTTATGTTTATAGTATTGCAATACGTACATTTGAAAGAATGTTGTCGTCAGGGGGGGTGACAACTTCAAAACAATTTTGATACTTTGGTCCTGAATGAACAATGACTGTACTCTTTTTCCCTTTAACTAAGTTTTTTCCCACAGGGTTTTCTTAGTTAAAGGTTTTTAATGAGGCAGTCAGTGCAACACATAAAAACGCATATGTCATGAACTATTTCCTTGTCTAGTTTTTGTTCCACTGGGTTTTTCTAGCAAAGTTAATAGTACACGACATATACGTTATGCAACTTAGCTGAGAATTCAAATCAGCTCTACATTCAATGAGCTTTGCCTACTATTACAATTGCGAATAAGATCTTTCATCTCAAATTCAGTAATATTTACTTAAGTGGAAGAGCACATGATCTTCATAAGAGAAGTGAAATTGACATGCCATGAATCAAGTCAAAGTGTTGATCCGATAGATTCAATTACACTCAAATGATGAAGAATTGTAGCAGTACATGGTGTTCAACTGATATTTCAAAGGACACAAGAGGAATTATACATCATACTTTTGAAGACGATCTACAAACAAAATGGCGATGCACAGCTGTTCAGATTAAGTGATCAAATCAGTCGATTTATTTATAGAAGCATAGTTTTCTACTACATTCGAAGAGAAGATTTCCATTTGCTAATTCGAAGATCTCAAATATTGTTTTCATCAGGGGGAGTAATACAAGCACGAACGAATATGCACTCTTTTTCCTTCACTAGGATTTTTTCCCAAAGGGTTTTTCTCAGTAATGTTTTAACGAAGCATATTCTTTGTGTAATGGACAAGTGTTATAAAATAATGTGTATAGTGGATGTCCATTTGTCTACCAAAATATCATGAGTTAAAATTAATCATTACACCTTAATCATATTGTATGTTAGAAATCAAAAGGTCACACTCAATAAACACATTTATTTTGTCTATAGTACATCTTTCATCTTCCCATGTATTATATAAGTCCGACACACTTGCAATGGAGTGTGTACTAAAAGGTGTACTAAAGAGTCCGACACACTTGCAATGGAGTGTGCAGAGAGGAAGCATTGAGAAGAAGTGTATACTAAAAGGTTATTGTTACTTTGTTTTAACTTATATTCTTTGTCTTCATATTTAGGATGGATATGTTGGTTTTATACCAATAATTTTATAACAATAAATATATATTAATACTGTATTCTTCAAAACTTATAGATGGTATACTTCATGTTTACTATATGATATTCTTTTTGACTAAATAAGATATAGATATTCATAGTTTTCATATTTTTATTTTAATTACAATTAATATTACAAGTAATTTATTAGAATTAATTTGATCTTTTAACCCTAAAAATATGGTCTTTTAAGTGAAAAGATAGTACTATAATTAATTCTTTTGAATCGACACAAATTTACTAATAGGCTTGACGGAGGTCGGATTAGCACCTCTCCATGTGTCATCCCCACAGTAATTCAACAATAAATGAAGACGGAGAAAGTCCACCATAAGGGTCAGAAGCCCCAGGATCCGAGCTGAGCCCAGCTCGGCCATCCTCCCCGACCTCTACAGGTCGGCTAAAGTGTAAGAGATCCTCTTACTCAAGTCAGACCCCACAGGTCGGCCTGAGTCCATCTCAGACAAAGTCCCCACGTGCATAATTAACTTGATAAACATGGAAAGAATCTTCAGCCATAAAGGCTCCTATCCGATATTCAAATCACCTAGATTATCTCCTATAATTAAGAGGATTAAATCATAATTATCTCTTCCTCAGGGAACACGAAACCATTGTCCACTTAGGACATGGTCCACGTAGGCCTAAGACACAAGCCCCTCATTATAAACTATCCCTAAGGAACTACGAGGGCTTTACTACAAAAACGGCCTTTTGCGACGGAAGGTTACCTAGCAAAAAATTAACTATAATGATACGTTTTATTTGTCGCGCAAACTGAGTTTTTGAGTTTATCCACAAATTACATTGCGACGGATAATAACATTTTAGTCGTCGCAACAAAATGTATAATCTAAACAATTGTATAATCCAAAGTATACCATCCCCCATCAAAAATTTATAATCCGTCTTAAAAATTTATTTAAATTTTTTTATTAAATAATTTATTTATTTTAGATCCTTACATAGTTTGTGCGGAATATTTGTCATAAAAATTAAAATTAATCGAGGATAAAAGACAAATGCCAAACCACATTGCCGCAAAGCGATTTAATAGCATTACAATTGGCGATTCAACAACAACAATATAAAGGGATCGATACCAAAAATAAATAAAACGATATGTCAAAGGGGATATGTAGAAGGAGGGATACAAAGGGATATGTCAAAAAATGAATAAAACGATATGTCAAAGGGACGATAAGCCAAAATAAATAAAAATGTATCAATATGTCACTTCATCACCAACCCATACCTCCTCCAGGGTCCGTGATCGATGGTTACCATCCTCCGGAGGGATCTTTGCCTAAATGAGTCCACTCCTCCATCTGCGCAATGGCACTGTCTCTCAACCAACCTCTTTGTGTTTGATATTAACTGTCTTTCTCTCGGCCGGGTGAGATGCCCCAGAGATGAGTGTCGCCAACAATCATGACCCATGCCAAAAACTCTCCCTTCTTGTCGGACGACCGTAATAAAGACAAGAGGAAAGGTGTTGTCTCTCCTGGCTTTCGCCTTCTTGAGGTGAAGACGTCCACGCAAAGTATGATATAAATTTGTTAGTAACAATAATTACATGATATATATATATATATAATGTATATATAATATTTAGAATACATAACGCATGCAAGATTTTCTCAAACTTCCTCGAGGCGAAGTTGCCGACTTCTTCTTCTTCTTGAACTAGTCACCAGATCTCAATCGATAGAGGGCACTTCTCTATTGTCCTCCATGGCCCGAGCGAAATCGATAACGCCGCGTGCGCGCCATAGCATGTGTCCGAGGATCTTCCTTCCTCACTTTGGATGAAGCTCGGTTTATCTTCTTTTTCGCAGATGTTTCCTTGAATGCCTATACATAAGATAAACAAGTTAGTACATACATATATATATATAACACAAGTATTATTAATTAAATATTGAATAATTGCTTACGGGACTCCCAATCCACTCCTCGAATCGACGGAGAATATCCGGGGTCATCCAAAGGCGAGCACGGGGTTTGTTTGAGCCCGATACATATAATCACGGACTCGTTGATAGCATACCTCTCAAAAGCTTCCTACTAACCAGGCGCCGTGGCGTAAACTCATTTGAAATGACCTGTAACATAGTTATATATATGTTATATGTATAGTTATAATTATAGTTATATTTATATATAGTTATATTTATATGAGCAGCGTACCTTAAATGCGTGCCACCACCTATTCTCACGCTCTGGGTGGCATTATGCCACGTGGTGGCAAAAGTGTTAAGCTTGATTATGGCGGTCTTGGCCATTTTCTTGACATAGTTGTCGGTAAACTGTCATATTGAAAACAATAAGTTGTTAATATATTTGGTTAATCAAAATATAAATAAAAATACAAACAAATTAAAGCAAGATATGTATTAACTTACCATCTCCTCGGGATCCAAAACCGCAATCCAAGGTCACCATTGACAATGACACCCAAATCCTCCTCGGTCATCCTGGTGTATCTCATCATCCAAACCGTGAGTCTGTGTGGAGGAAAACGCTCCGGGGGAAGGGGAACTACCCCTACCGCGTCTACCTCTACCTCTACCTCTACCGACATCTATTTGACACAGAAAATGACGTTTATACTAATCTAAATGCAATTATAATAAAAAGGCGTTTATACTAATTAATAATAAATTACAATGTTTAATACATTATTATTCACTATAATGACAAAATAAAATATTTAATACATTATTATTCACTATCACTACTAGAATGGAAGAGTTCTTCCTCCTCTTCATCGATGATCTAGATCATCAACCGATTCTTCTTCCTCTCCATCTTCATTCTCGGATTCAACATCCACTTCTTGTTGAATGAAATTTCGCCATCTCATCATCATCCAAGTCATTATCCCCAACATCGGAGTCAACATCGACAAGAGGATCAGATAATCGGGAAACATCATTGATCACTTGTTCTTGGAAAACGGTTTCCTCGACGGGAGCATCGATAGTCGATCTTGCCTTTGTTTTGAAAACAACGACCATTGATCTTTGTCTTTTTCAAACTTGGATATGGAGCATAGTAGACTTGCTCGACTTGATAAGCGAACAAATGGATCATAAGCGCCATATTTCCTACCACGATGAACTTCAATTATCTTATAATCTTTATGCACATTCATGTCCCGTCGTAATTATCAAACCAATCACATTTGAACAATACGGCTTTGTAGGCGTAAATGAATGTCCATAATACACCAACTCAATGATTTCATTTAAAGTGCCATAATAGTCGGCACCTTCCGTGGAACTGACACAAACTCCGTTGTTGACTGAAGATTTACCAATATCAGTTGCCCGGTTGAATGTCCGAAAGTTGTAGCCGTTAATCGAATAACGTTTCCAAGTTTTGACTTGACGAGAAGGACCACTTGCCAAAGCTTTTAGCAAATCATCATTCAACAATGATGCTTGTTGTGCAAACCATTTGGTAAATTCATTTTCATGTTTATTCCAAATATCTGTCGAGGTCAATTGAGGCTGTTGAACACGAATAAATTGCTCGAACAATCTAAGAATGAATCATTTTGTCAGTTAATGTATATTTGTTCAGAAAAAACTGTTAAGCATTGTATATATGTAGTAATGAGGTACTTACAGTTCATACGGTTTCATGATTCGTGATTAGACAATACGCACTTGTGCACAAAGTCATATTCTTTATTATCCAAGAACCTCGTCTTGCACTTCCCAATTGTTGTACCATTATGATCACGGAATAACTCAGGTAAATCTGAAACGATTGCTGATGCCGAAGTCTCACCAACAGCAAGATTCTTTGCTTTTGTTTCAATATGATCATCGTAATACATAGAACAGAAGTTTGAAATCTCTTCCAACAAATACGCATTGCATATTGATCCCTCTACGAAAGCTTTGTTACCAATCTTTTGTTTTAAGTGATTCAAAAACCTTTCGAATGGATACATCCATCGATATTGCATGGGACCACCAACTCTGACCTCATACGGCAAGTGTACCGGTAAATGCTCCATCGAGTTAAAAAATGTTGGAGGCAAAATCTTCTCTAACTTGCAAATAATCTCAGCAATGTTATTCTAAACGCGAATCACGTCTTCTATTTTTAGGGTAGCAAGACACAAGTCTCGAAAAGAATTGACTTATCTCGGTCAATGCATTCCACTCATTTTTCAAATCAATTCTCGAAGGGCAAGCGGCAACAAACGTTCCATAAAAGCGTGACAATCATGGCTTTTCAAACCACGTAGAATGTATTGATCATGATCTACTTAACCTACTCAGTCTCAAGCATAACCGTCGTGGAATTTCAACTTGGTGACCCATTCACACAACACTTTTCTTTCGCTTGTCAAGAACAAGTGTACAATCGGCGCTTTACGCAAAGCTCTTTCAAATCTTTAGTGATTTTGGACCACAAGCGCTTTTGCCTTTAACGTCCATAACCGTGTCAATCAGTTTTTCAAAGAAGTTTTCTCAATATGCATCACATCCAGGCAATGTCGAAAGCTAAACAATGTTTTCCAATACGGAAGATCCAAAAAATGCTTCTTTTCCACCAACCATTCTTGGAGTTTTTAAGCCGTTTCAAGTCTGAATCTGAGCCATCAATGATACTTGGTAGGTGTTGTACAAATTCCCATACCTCCTCACCACTCAATCTACGGGGTGGAGTCGGCGTGTTCATCTTATTTGGACTTCAAAAACCTTTATCGGTCACGAAAAATATGGTCTTCAGGAGCGCGCCGATGACAATCAAACCAAGTGCATTTACCACTATGTTTGAGCCAAAACGACTTGTTTCCATCACCACAATAGGGACAAGCTTTCACACCACCGTAGTCCACCCGGATAACATGCCATACGCAGGAAAATCATTGATAGTCCACATTAGTGCAGCCCTCATATGAAAATTCTCGTTTTGTGGATACATCGTAAGTAAACAACCCTGTTTCCCACAAATTGCTTCAACTCCTTAATCAAGCAAATAAACATCGAGGTTTCTTTCGGATTTTCGGCCCCGGTACAAGCAATCGATAAGAATATAAGCTGTCTTTTCATGCACAACTGGCGGAAGATTGTATGGTGTAACCATGGATCGCCAGAAGAGTAGTTCTTCCCAAAATTACCAAAAGGTGCAAAACCGTGTCGTGCAAAGTCCTAACCGCACATATCTAGGCTCCTTAGCAAACTCGGGGTGCATTTGGTCAAAATGCATTTGGTCAAAAGCTTCAAATTTTCACTTGGGTGGGCCATTATACCGCTTGTCCAGGGTTTTCCGTGCCACCTCATTTCCTTTGCTATATGTTTCGTGGCGTACAACCTTTGGAGTCTAGTCCAATCGGGAAATAAGTCATCACTTTGTTAGGCACACGTTGACCTCTTGCGTTCGTTTCGGTTTATATCGATCATGGTCACACTTCCGACACTTGTCCAGATTCGCGTCCTCCTCCCAAAATAACATACACCCCGGGACACACGTGTATTTTCTCATGGGGTAGCTCTAATGCCTTTAACAACTTTTTGGTTTGATAGAAGTTCGAGGTCATTAAGTTATTCTTGGAAGAATATCTCCTATCAAACCGTAACCCGTCAACGCATTTGTGAGAGAGGTTGTGATCACATTTCAAAGTGAGCAACCTAGAAGCCGCTTGCGATCACGGAGACACTACTTCCATCACATACGAGGTTCCTCTGTGTTTTTCAGACTTTTCAAAAAGCGATGCAACTTCAGGGTTTGGTGTCTCATTGTTCTCCTCTTGGTTAAGAAATTCTTCTCTTACGTGATCAATCCTATCACGTGAACGCGTCATTAACCATGTCCCGATAAGGGTTCACATTCCGTTCTTCTTCGAACGTTGATCGGAATGGGAAACTCTTCACCATGACACACCCAATCATAGTAGTTTGCGCAAAACCCATATTTAGTTAAATGTAATCTCACGTCATGTTCGATCGAAAATTTAGTGTTCTTACACTTACTACATGGACACTTCATCATTCCATTATTTGCCCGAAACGAATCTAATCGCTTTGCATGTTTTATGAATTCCTCCACACCATTCACAAATACCGGGTTAAATTTCTTGTTAGCATCCAACCTCTCGTACATCCAACTCGTTCCATTCTCTTCATTTTCAATCATACACATCATATCATACAAAATATGAGACTAACAATAGTCTTTGAAGGTTGTCTCAACACTTTTGCAAACTCAGTTTTACTCAACTTACTACGAAACTAACAACACTTTAACCTAAATTTTCAATTCATGGTCAAAGGTTCGACGTCAAAATAATTCGGAGGCTTTGCCGGATAACAAAGTACCCCCAAGTACCATTTTCCAAGCGGGTAGAGCAGCACCACTTTGAGGACCTTATGTATGTTATGCTTATCATGTAAGCACATACTTATCATCATTTCAATCCAAATTCAACAAACCAATTCAACCAACATCCGGTTTCTAAACTAAGCATTTTCAACCAACATCCGGCTTTGCATATACTTAAGCATTCAACAAACCAATTCAACCAATTCAACCAACATCCGGCTTTGCACATACTTAAGCATTTCCTAACTTATCTAACTAATACACATAAGTAAGCATTTTCTAACTTATAATTACTACACATATATATCTATAAATCTATACTACATATGATACACTATATAAAAAAATATAAAAAAAAATAAACATAAAAAAAAACGAAAAAAAAAATTACATACTACAATATATATATATATATACAATATAAACTGAAAAAAATATATATATATAAAAAAAATAAAACTGTACATACATATACATATACAATATATATATACATATACATACATATATATATATATATATAAAAAAAAATATATATACATATATATATGCAGGGGAGGGGGGGAATCGGAGTGCGGGGAGAGGGGGGGGAGGGAGGGAAGAGCATACTGTGGGTGGTCTGCGGCGGTGGTGGGAGGAGGTGGCGCGGAAGAGGCCAGCAGGGGCGAGGCGGTGAGAAGATGGGAGAATGAAGAAGAGAAATGAGGAAGAAAAGGATGGCTGCGATCGATATCCGCCCCGTTTGTGATGGAATTTAATGTCCGTCGCAAAATAACCCTAATTCCGTCGTAAACATCTAAATTGAATAATAAAATAATTTTATTAAATTTTATTAAATATTCCGTCATAAATTATCAAAATTCCGTCGCAAAATTGCACAAGTGGAAAAATTGGTCCAAGTCAAATGTAAACAATAAACATCACCACAAATTTGCGTGAAATAAAGTCCCCCATCTTTATCTTTTTTAGTTTTCTAGAAAGTTTGTGCGTAGGCACTTTGTCACGAGGATAAAAGTCTAAACCACCACGGATTTAATTCTTGAAGTTTTTCACGAGGATAAAAGGCCATTTAATACTAGCTCGAGGAGGACTTAGAAGGAGGGACTTCTGCTACTAGCAACTTTGTTCAACACTTCATCACCGCTATGGTTACCACCAGGAATGAGTCTGCCAATGGCAACAACCACAATGATGCCTCGGCCTCAACGCCAACAATCATGATCAGGAGCATGAGGAAATTGTCCTCGATGCATCCCACCAAGCACTGGTGGATCCGCTAGTAGCTATGGATGACGCCACCAAGCAAGCGATCCACGATGCTGCTCTAGCAGAGGATGATGAAGATCTGATAGTAGAAGATCTCCTTGAAGATGATCTACGGGAAGAGGATGGTGATTATGAGCCAGAGGAGTCTTAAGAGGAAACACCACCTCTCCCTCCAAAGCTTGAGCTAGCCAAAAGGGACGACCATTCGTCCTCTTCAAACCAGGAAAAGCATATCCCCGAGCAATGGATGCGGCTAGAGCCAAACTGGACATCATATCAGGGAAAAGATCTGTATTCTTATCCCTCGCATCTCATTTTACCATGCAGGTGGATAACTACCCTCGGCCTGCAAGGTTCAAAGTGCCAAAACTGGAGCCATATTACAGAACCAAAGACCCACAGGATCACCTATTTCAATAATCGACTCACATGAACCTAGATTGTGTCGCAGACGAGATGAAGTGCAAAGCCTTTCCTACACTACTACGGGTTGAGCTCGATAATGGTTCAAAAGGATCCCGTGAGGACGATCTCCAACTTCAAAGTGGTGGGGAAGATGTTCCTCAATGTTTTTATCACGGCTAAGCTTTTCCAAAGGAATGCTACCCATTTGTTAACCCCATTCAGAATAAAGATGAGACCGCGTTGCAATATCTAAAGCGTTTTGATAAAGAATCAATGCAGGTTCAGGACACCAATGACCACATCCTAATCACTTCTTTCATGGCAGGATTACGAGAGGGGTGGTTGTACGCTAAGCTCCCTAGGTCAATGAAAGAGTGTATGAAGATGGCCTTCAAACATTATCAATGAGATGAAGCCAACCGACTGAAGAGGGAGTCGGAGAAAGAAGAACATAAGAGTGAGAGGTTAGAGGAACAATATGACAAGAAAAGGAAATTGACTTTGGACCGAGCAGCCAGTTCGGCAACGGATAGATCTGAGAAGAGGCAAGCCTTACAGTGCAGGGATATCCCCCTGCTAAACAAGCCATGGGAGCAGGTTCTCGCCATTATGGACATAAAAGGTTTGGCTCACACTCCACCTCCTATGTGAAGTCTCCCAGAAAGAAGGGATTTGAACAAGTTATGTGCCTATCATAAGGATGTTGGGCACGACACCCGCGTAGAAATTTCAATCAGGATCGGGGTCGGCAGGGAGAACCTCAAAGAAGTAGAGATCGATCTCTGAAAGGAGATCGACATATAGATAATCGCCCATCAACACTATCAACACCATCATGGACGGCCCCAACAACACATTTAGGGAAACAGGCAACCCAAGTACTTGATCTGCCAACTCATCGGCAAAAAATAAAGATTAGAGGCCATCTCGGGAAGTGACCTATGGTCTTTGCTTGATGGAGTAGGAGTAGCAAACTTTGTGGAGTACTTGGAGACAATGTCCACTCCCGCCATGGGCTCTTTCAAGCGCTTGTCATAGACTTTGCTCATCCCCGGTTCATAGTAAATCTTCTTAGGAAGATTGTCTATGACAAGGCCAAGAAGATTACCATTGGCTTTATCCACGCCTGGAGTATACCCATGATTCAGGATGGGGATGAGTAGCACCTTCAATGCTTTAGTGAACTCTTCGGAAGCCTTGTATGCTCGGACAACCTCGGCAGCTCGGACCGAAATAGTAGCCTCAGCTCAGCCAGTTTTGCTTGGAGCCCGGCCGTAGCCCACTCCTTATCCTTCCTCTCCTCGGTAAGTTCATCCGCCATGGCCTTCAGCTCGGCCTCCCTAGGCTGAAGCTTCTTGTGAGATCCTCAGTCTCCTTATCTTTGGACTCAATAGTCCCCCTCAGCTTTGCCCGACCATCCTTTAGATCGGCAATCTGTTTTGAAAGGTCGGAAAAGTCAGCAGAAGCTTTCCTTAGTTGCCAGAATACTTCCTGCCCGACCAAAAACCCCTAAACAGAACAAAAAATAAGGGTCAGGAATAACAAAGACAAGTTGAAGCATAGTCATAAGACAGAAAAAGACTTACAAATTCCATCGACTTGAAGCCGACCGCCGACAGCTCATCGTCTGACATTTGGTGGAGCTGCTCCTCATCAGGAGCAACACCTTCGGGCCTTCTCGCCCATGATCTCCCTCATGGACCAAGCCTGATCGGACCTTCTTGGCAGGCCTCTCCTGTGGGTTACCACCAACCCTTGACCGGTCCCTTTTCTGAAGGTGCAGACCATCACCATCCTTATCTCCCAGGTATGACGTATCCTGGGTAGTCGGATCAGCTTCCTGCAAGACCGAGTGGGAGGAGGGCGAAACTGTCGAGGCAGTGTCCTTGTCGGCCCCCATATACTGAGTAGGAGGCTCCACGCTTACCATCCTCTAGGAGCTCTGCCCATCCTGATCGACCTCAGCCTCGGCACCAGCTAGCAATTCAACAAAGTCAACCATTACAAACAACAAAAACAAATTGTTAGTTATCTAGACAAATCAATGTAAGAACAAAGCACAAGCTGAAAAACAAAGACATGCTACAGGAACGCCACTCTGCTTTACTAAGGGCTTTATAAGGGCTAGGCCACGTGTCTTCCAATCGAGCTTCCATTATCAGCTTGTCTACAAATATTTCCACTCGATAGAGTAGCCAGATTTGTGGATCTTCTCCATCAACTTGTCGTCAAGATCAGGGCGTTCATCCTTATCTAGCTCCTCTGAATTCCATCGACTTAACTCGGAATGATCTTTGTTCCAAACAAAGAAGAATCGCTCTTTCCACCATTTGTGAGACGAATCCCTGTTTGGGATGATAAGAACATCTCTCGAACGCCCAGTCCTTCAGGAGAAATAATATCGGTTTGGCTGGTCCTTCACCCCCACACGGTGGTGAAAGTACCTAAACCTCCTCACTGAAAATTTAATATTGATTAACCGGAACCAAATAGCAAACCCAATGATGGCCCTGACACCATTTGGGACTATTTGGGTAAGCTCTAACTCATAATGACGAAGCATGACAAGGAGAGCCAGGCAGAACGAAAGCCTGAGGCCAACCTTGAAGTACTCCTTGTGTACTGCACAGAACCCCTCCGGCGGGTCATGTGCGTAGATATGAGGATCAGAAGGCAACCTAGGCTCGTATCTCTCCTTGTCTATTCCGTATAACTTACAAATTTCATCCATATCTCCCTCAAAGAGAATGGATTTGACATCCCCACTACTGCCGGCAATGACCATCTTGGTATGTAGGGTTCCGGTGAAGGTCGATTAAACTGACTCAGGGGAAAAATAGAAAATAGACTCAAATAGAGCAAGAATGCAAGTAGGATTGAAGAACGGCTTACTTGTGAAAATCAGAGATTAGGTAAGTTGAAGGGGAGAACAATCGACTATCGGGTCCTAATCTTCTGATTTAATAGCAACAATAGTAAGAAACGGTTGATATGATGGGGATATAACCCCCAACTTGCCTTGGTAACCATCTCAATTCAAGTTAGTGGGCATTGACGCCTCGAATCCCGTCGACAGTTATGACAACGTCATAACTCCAGTCCTGCCATTCGTTGGGGATTCCAAAGAAACAATCGTCGCATATTAGGTCAATTCTTTATGAAAGATATTATGTCTATTAGAATAGAAGTTAAAGAGAGTATTCAAGGTCACGATCGATATCGTCACTAGCATCAATATCGTCACTATCATCAATAAGAAAACCTTTAGGCTTGTTATCCAAGAACTTGTTCAGAAATACCGTAATGAAAGCTTTTTTCTAGTGTATACCTTTTTCTATAATAGCTTGCTAAGAGCTAACACATCTATGTCTTTCTCAATCTTAGGCTACCGGTATCCGGCCTACGGCTCTTGGGGCAGAGCTTTATTGATCATTGACTGATACTGACATGCTTTAAGCTTCTAGCTTTCTAATAATCTCTTAAAGTATATAGTCTGAGACTCTTCTTACTCTTATTATACTCTTTCATCTTCTAGAATGAAATTTTATGCTATTAGATCTAATAGTCTAAGGAAATATCAGCGATGCCTCGGAAGGTACCATTCCGCTCTCCTAAGACTCGGACTCGGACTAGTCATTTTTGAATGTTGAGAATTTGGCTAAAGGGCGAACTCTTCCTCGGTAAGAAAAAGAGGCATCCCACACTGGGTGGCACGAGACCAGAACTGAACCCGTGAAGAGGCAAGATGCAAACAGAATAGATACAAAAAGACAACTCTTTTCTATTCTATTATATTAGTATTAGTTAATGATTCCGGCTTAGTCAGTCGTCTTAATTTCCGCATTTACTACTTATATCCTTATGAATGAAAGAGGAAGAATGCCTCATTCGATTTGAAATAAAATTTAGAAATCTTCTGCCCTTTACTTAATCATTTTGAATCAAAAGTTGAAAAGTTGAGTAAATCAAAAATTAAAAGGAGGTTCATGGCCAAGGGTAAAGATGTTCGAGTAACAGTGATTTTGGAATGTACCAGCTCTCCCCAGCCATTTCATTTTGGGTTAAGAAGGTGTGAAAGCGTGTTTCTCTCTATAACTCTATAAATAAGAAGGGTGCGTTCCGAGGTGTGAAGTGGGAGAGAGAGGATGTCATAATTGGGGTTTTTGAATAAGACTTTGATTTTTCTTTTTTTTCTTTTTCATATTGAAAAATTAATAATAATGAGAGGTGGTAAGATTAAATTGGGTACTGTACGAAGTATTTGAAATACAGGAAAGAAATACCATTCTGGTAATATTTTCAAGGGAGTTGCAAACGGATCTGCTGCCAAAGTCACTGAATGGTTAAGTGCCGAACTTATTCCAATTCCAAGAGCTCGGATCGAATCGGTATATCAATACCGATGATAGGACTTCTTCCTAAACCTATGAATTCCATTGGACCCACAAACGATACATTGGAAGAATCCGTGGGGTCTTACAATATCAATAGGTTGATTGTTTTGCTCCTCTATCTTCCAAAAGAAAAAAAGATCTCTGAGAGTTGTTTCCTAAATCCGAAACAGAGTACTTGGGTTCTATCTTTAAGATAGTATCCTCCATCTGGCATACGGACTTAGATACAGAGGTGTACACCCCGGCTAGCATCCCCACTATCTGGATCTGCAGGGTCCCAAATGAATTGGCTTATTCGAAAAATGCCTTGTTCTTTGGAAGATCTAGCTCTTGTCTGGTACTACACGGTTCCATTCTGTAAGAACACACGGACCATATTCTTCTCCAATTTGAGTTTTACTAACATCTCAATAAATTCAAGAACATATTCGAAGAAATTTTGACGCCTACTTGGAATGGTTTGTGAGTTGCGAACAGCTATTGTGGCCGAACCTAATAAGATAGGAAGAATCAAATTATCACTATATTTATTCCTTTTTCTACTTCTTCTTCCAAGTGCAGGATAACCCCAAGGGGTTGTGGGTTTTTTTCTACCAATTGTGGCTCTCCCCTCACCCCCCGGGGGGTGGTCTATAGGGTTCATAACTACTCCTCTGGCAAACAAAGTTAAAAAATCTAGAAATTCATACGACCGAGTCGAGCTACAATATAGATAGATGCAAGCTGACCTCAATAGTTCAGCTGGATCTAGGGGCTTATGACGGAGGTCAGATTAGCACCTCACTACGTGTCATCCCCACAGTCATTCAACAATAAATGAAGACAAAAAAGGTCCACCTTAAGGGCCGGAAGCCCTAGGATCCGAACTTAGTCCAACTCGGCCATCCTTCCCGACCTCTGCAGGTCGGCCAAAGTGTAAGAGATTAGCCTACTCAGGTCAGACCCCACAGGTCAGCCTGAGTCCATCTCGGACCAAAGTCCCTACGTGCATAATTAACCTGATAAACATGGAAAGAGTCTTCAGCCACAAACTCTCCTATCCGATATTCAAATCACCGAGATTATCTCCTATAATTAAGGGGATTAAATCATAATTATCTCTTTTTTAGGGAACACGAAACCATAGTCCACTGAGGACACGGCCCGCGTCGGCCTAGGCACAAGCCCCTCTATATAAATTATTCCTAAGGAACTACGATGACATGATTCTTGAAAAATTAACAGGATACGTAGGTATTTTGAGAAACAACATCTCAAGTCTAGTTTAAACCACCACAAACCACCCCCTCTTTATCGTTTTTAGTTTTCTTGAAGTTTGTGCAGGTTGTCACAAGGATAAAAATGCCCCGGATTTAATACCCGACGATTTCCAGCATCGTCAAGGCTATTGTGCGTTTTTTAAGTATAGATAATATTTGTAAAAACTGATAGCAAAAAAAAAAAATCGAAGTACCAATCGGAGAAGTCTTACCCATATACCATGCCATTATTCTCGCTATCACTTGAGTGTATTTTAAAATTATCTTTGAAGGAGATTCCTTAACTGTGATTCAAAAACTGACATTGAAGACAGAAGACTTGCCACATATAGGGACTGTCATCGAAAATAGTATATATCTTTTGGAATGTTTTGTTCATTATGATTTTTCTTTTTTTAAGCGAACGGGAAATATTCCCGCTCACTTTCTTCTGCTGCTTTGGCTGATATAGCCCAATAAAAATATTTATATGCTAAAAAAAATTACTTTTCGGGCATATTTACACTTAGATTTTCCTAGTAGTTTTATTATTTTTATTTTTAGCATTATTTTTTCTTCTTTCATTTATCATTAGGTACTAGAAGTGATATTTTTCAATATACATCGATTTGAATAGAAAAAAAAAACATGACACCGGCCCAGTGGTAAATGATGCGGTTATTAATCCGTAGGTTCCGGGTTCGAGTTCTAGTGGAGAGAAAAGTATGCGTGTATTTGGTTTTTTTCGTATCCGTAAAAAAATACATCGATTTGTTGATAATATAGTATATCTTTTCATTGAAAAGATTAGTATGTTTATTGTTTTTTTTTTCTCTATTCTATAGTTTACTTTTTCTTCTTTTGAGTAGAAAGCAATATATTACAAGTCATATTTCTTATATTATCGCAATTCACGACGTACTACTATATTTGTTTGATTGAATATTTAGGCGAGTTCTATTGACACCACCATTTTAATATTGACATTTCTTTTTTTCAATTACTATTTCATATCACTAAATCACTTTATGGCATCACGTTACGCTCGTCAGAGTCAATGACATTTTTTCGCTCACAACGTCAGTGGGTCAGACGTTTTACACCAATGACACATTTATAACTGTAAAATCAGTGTTACTAATATTTGGATTGAAAATCAACGTCAGTTTCAATGACGCTCGTACCGCAAACGGGCGTCAGTGCCACTGACGTTATGCTATTCAAAATAATAAAAATATTCAATATGATGTCAAAAGTGATTTATAAAATGCCGAGAGTAATCGTGATGCCGTGAGTACTGTGCCGATAGAACCCGTCTAAATTTATTTCTAGAAATAATTTATTTCTATACTATGTATACTTACTATACAATAAATAAAAAAACACAATTAACACAATTATCCGCTATTGACCCGAAAAAAACCCGTTCAAACACGCGTATCGCAAACTGCACTATTCTTCTAAAATCCAAATGTATTCTATCAATTCAAATCCTTACAATTAATTCCACAAA
The DNA here is from genome assembly GCA_026214975.1 of Gentiana macrophylla. Taxonomy (NCBI): domain Eukaryota; kingdom Viridiplantae; phylum Streptophyta; class Magnoliopsida; order Gentianales; family Gentianaceae; genus Gentiana; species Gentiana macrophylla. The sequence goes on from CM047805.1 coordinate 62,422,020, forward strand.
ATCCGAAATTCGTTTGTCGAACGGAAGATCTCTCACTTGATATGCTTTTCACATTTCCAAATTTTGTTGGAATTCTAATTTGCATAGTCGTTGCTAATAGGTCAATGGGATGGGAAGGAACCGACTAAGGAGATTGTTATTTAAAATGTTCCTATAATCCTATTGATGAGATTCTTGCCGATTCATGCATGATTTGTGATTCTTAGGGATTTGGAGAATCGTGCTTCTGTCTTTAATAGCATTTTCACAATTCTAACTTTTGATGAAATTCCCGTTTACACACCTTCTTGAAAGATTTTATAATGGTTCGAAAGATCCAGTCAAATCAGGGGAGAGGAAAATCATTACTTTTTCATGAGAACCTTCACGATGCAAATATGGTGTTAATGAATCATATCCAGTTTGATGAAATCATCACATTTATATTTGTGTTTTTGTTTATTGCTTTACATAATCAAATTCAATTCCATAGATGAAAACAATCATTGGTGATTTTCTTATTTATAATATGAGAAGCAGCGGGTGTGGAGAGAGGCAAGCTGATGAGGAGTTTGAGGTTTTTTTTGTGTGTTCCTTTTAACATATGTGTTAAGATCAAGCGCTTACTGTTTTACCAAAACCAATTGGTGGTAGTAAAGGTGCTACTATATTTTCTTATACAATTCAACACGCCCCCTCAAGTGTGGGCACATATCAAGGCTATGCCAACTAGGCACACAACAAACCTGAGCCAACTAGGCTTACAAAGCCCAACTAGGCCAGCCCAACACTTGCACATTATAAATAAGGGAAAATGATGTTTGCAGCGGGGTTTGAACCCAAGACCTTCCGCTCTGATACCATGTTAAAGTCAAAACAATTGGAAGAAAGTTGTGTTGTTGTATTACATAATCACTAGTATTTATTGTTATAAGGGTATATTTGTCCGATCATGTACATTATGTAACTAGGGTTTACTCTCATTGTAACTATAAATACATGTGATTATGTAATACAACAACACAACTTTCTTCCAGTTGCTTTGATCTTAACATGGTAGCAGAGCTCTCTCCATGAGAGATTAACCATTTTTTTTTTTCCTTTCGATCCTGCTTCTTTACTTAAAGAAAAAAAAAAAAAAAAAAAAGAACTTTTATACAACACTTTTCTCGCAGGTTTCTTTAACCCTATTTTGTCCTCCCCTTCACCATGTCCGGTGATGATGTTGCAGCCATCAAAGGTCCCCGTTATGAACCTTTTTCTGCTTACTATTTACATCCCCGTGAGGGCACTGGATCAGTGATCACTGGTGATGTTAAAGGGTGATAATTATGAAAAGGAGAGTTGCTTAGAAATTATCGGTTCTCCCGATTGGTATAGAGGAGAACGCAGCTCTGGTGGCTCCTATGGTGGCCGGACAGCTTGTGGCAACGGTCGAACAGGCCACGGCGGAGGCCATGGTGGTGCAGGTGCTAAAATTTTTGTTTCCCATGCCGGCACCTCTAGACAGGCTGGGGGGTCCGATATCGGTGAGTTTGATCGCACCACTTTTCCTCCCCTCTCTGATGAACAATGGCAACAGCTTGTCTCTGCGGTTAAAAATATTCAGTCCTCAGCTACCTTTTTTGACAAATTACCGGGTACGTATACTTCTGATGATTGGATCATAGATACGGGTGCTTCCAACCATATGTCCGGTAATATTTCTTTATTCACCGATTTGTGTGATTTGACTTCTTCTGTTGGACTACCTAATGGGAAAAATCTTACTGCTACTAAACAAGGCCGTGTTGTGTTGAATGGTCTGACTTTGAATAATGTACTTTATGTTCCTTCTATGGAATGTAATTTACTCTCTGTGTCACAATTAATTGAGGCTCGCCATTGCACTGTTATTTTTGCTAACAAGCTTTGTATTATTCATGACCATATTTAGAGGAACTTGATTGGAGTGGGGGTTCCATTTAGTGGGGTCTATCTTTTCCGGCCAGTTTGTGCTCCTGATTTTCAGATTAATACGGTGGCAGCTGCTGGTTCCGGTTTGTTATGGCATCGGCGTTTAGGTCATCCTTCGATGTCGGTTGTTTCTTCCTTACCAGTAATAGATTGTCCAAAAAATTTGAATAAAGGTTGTGCTCTTGATTGTCAGGTGTGTTATATGAGCAAACAGCCACGTAATTCTTTTCCGGTCAGTTTGAACAGAGCTACTGCTATTTTTGATTTGATTCACTGTGACATTTGGGGACCAAATAAAGTTTTATCTAGTTGTGACGCCCGTTATTTCCTTACTATTGTTGATGATTTTTCCCGTGCTACTTGGGTGTTTTTAATGGTTGGCAAACATGAGGTTGATCAATTGATTCGTAATTTTTACAAGATGGTGCGAACTCAATTCAATAAAAAGATTAAGACTCTGCGTAGTGACAATGGACAGGAATTTATCGGTTTACGCTCATTTTTTGCTGATAAGGGGATAGTGCACCATACTTCTTGTATTGATACTGCGCAACAGAACGGGCGTGTTGAACGTAAGCATCGTCACATCCTCAATGTGGCTCGTGCTTTACGTTTCCAGGCTAAGTTGCCTCGTTATTTTTGGGGAGAATGTGTCCTTACAGCTGTGCATCTAATTAACTTGACGCCCACCCCTATTTTGGATAACAAAACGCCTTATGAATGCCTTTTTGATCGCCCACCCTCTTACTCGTCTCTTCGCGTGTTTGGATGTTTATGTTATGCTTCTAACCGTCCTCGTATTCGGGATAAGTTTGATTCTCGGTCTCGGCGATGCATTTTTGTTGGCTATCCTTTTGGTCAAAAAGGTTGGCGGTTGTACGATCTTGATACACATGAGTTCTTTGTTAGCCGTGATGTTCAGTTTTTTGAAGATACGTTTCCATTCCTTGACACACTTCCTGACCATGCTCGTCATCAATGGGAGTTGTATTTTAATCAGCCTCCTTTGTGGGATGATGATGATGATCTCATTATGGCTCCTCCTCCTGATGCTGCTTTGCCCCTTCCACCTACTGAGGGTCCTGTCCATATGCACGACTCCGGGAGTGTTCTTGTACCCCACGGCTGCACCTCCCCTCATACTGAGGCATTAGGTCGTGGTTTACGTACCAAGAACCCTTCTACGAAGCTTCGCGATTATGTTACTCATACGGTTCTTCAGCAGCAGATATGCCCCCCCACACCTTCTGCACCCCCTCCTTCTTCAGATTCCTCAGGTAAACCTGTTGATATTGCTTGTTTTGTGCATTATAATAAATTTTTACGCCCGCCACAAGTCTTTTTGGTAGCTCTCTCGAAAGGAAAGAACCGGCTACTTTTCATGAGGCCATCCGCTACCAGGTTGGCGTCGTGCTATCTGCAGAAGAAATTGATGCACTTTCGAGCGTAATGGTACTTGGTCTTTGGAGGATTTGCCACCCGGTAAGCGTGCTATTAGCGGTGGTTGGGTTTACAAGATTAAGTACACCTCCACTGGGGCTGTTGAGCGTCTTAAAGCTCGTCTTGTTGTTCATGGAAATCGCCAAGTGGCTGGTGTAGACTATACTGAAACTTTTGCTCCAGTGGCCAAGATGGGTACGGTTCGGGTGTTTCTCTCTATTGCTGTCGTTCGTAATTGGGAATTACATCAGATGGATGTTCACAATGCCTTCCTGCATGGTGACTTGTCCGAGGTGGTTTATATGAAGCTTCCCCCGGGCTATCATAGTTCCTCACCCGGGAAGGTGTGTCGCCTTCGTAAATCGTTGTACGGATTGAAGCAGGCTCCTCGCCAATGGTTTGCAAAGTTATCCGCTGCTTTGAAATCTTATGGCTTCACCCAGTCTTATGCTGACTATTCCTTATTTAACTATGTTCGGGATGGGTGCTCGTTGCATGTACTGGTTTATGTCGATGATTTAATTATTCTTTGGCTCTTCCTACGAGGTGATTCTTTGCTTTAAACAATATTTACACTCTTGCTTTCATATGAAAGACTTGGGCCTATTAAAGTATTTTCTTGGTTTGGAGGTTGCCCGTAGCCCGGATGGGATTTTCTTGTCTCAACGTAAGTATGTCTTAGATCTTTTGGTAGGTGGTATGCTCGGGTGTCGGCCTATTGATACACCCATGGAACAGAATCATCGTCTTGCTACTTTACAGGGGGACCCGTTTCCTCATCCTGATCAGTATCGTCGTCTTGTGGGTCGGTTGGTCTATCTCTCGGTTACCCGTCCTGAGTTGAGCTATGCGGTTCATACTCTGGCTCAGTTCTTGAGTCACCCCTTGGTTCATCATTGGGAAGCTGCTTTGCGTGTTTTACGCTATCTTAAGGGTCACCCGGGCCAGGGCATTTTAGCCCGTCGTCGATTCGATTTATCACTCATGGCTTTTGTGACAGTTGATGGTCGGCGGCTTGTCCACTCACTCGCCGTTCGTTGACCGGGTATTTGGTTTTTCTTGGCCATTCTCCTGTCTCTTGGAAGACGAAGAAACAACCCACAGTCTCTCGCTCCTCTGCCGAAGCTGAGTATCGTGCTATGGCTGTTACTACTTGTGAATTGAAGTGGCTTAAGTCCTTGCTGAAATCCCTTGGTGTTGTGCATCCTACTCCGATGCGTTTATTTTGCGACAGTCAGTCTGCGCTCCATATTGCCCGTAATCCTGTCTTCCATGATCGTACCAAGCATATCGAAGTTGATTGTCACTTTGTTCGCGACGAGTTGCTTTCTGGGAATCTTGTGGCAGCTCATGTTCCCACGAGTCATCAGTTGGCGGATATTTTGACTAAGGCCCTTGGGAAGCAGTCGTTTTTGTTCCTCTTGCGCAAGTTGGGCATTCGTGATCTTCATGCTCCCACTTGAGGGGGAGTGTTATAAGGGTATATTTGTCCGATCATGTACACTATGTAACTAGGGTTTACTCTCATTGTAACTATAAATACATGTGATTATGTAATACAACAACACAACTTTCTTCCAGTTGCTTTGATCTTAACATTTATAGTTACAATGAGAGTAAACCCTAGTTACATAATTTACATGATCGGACAAATATACCCTTATAACACTCCCCCTCAAGTGGTAGCATGAAGATTACGAATGCCCAACTTGCGCAAGATGAACAAAAACAACTGCTTCCCAATGGCCATAGTCAAAATATCCACCAACTGATGACTCGTGGGAACATGAGCTGCCACAAGATTCCCGGAAAGCAACTCCTCGCGAATAAACTGACAATCAACTTTGATATGCTTCGTACGATCATGGAAAACAGGATTACGGGCAATATGGAGCGCGGACTGATTGTCGCAAAATAAACACATCGGTGTAGGATGCACAAGACAGCGGATTTCGGCAATGACTTGAGCCACTTCAATTCTCAAGTAATGCGACCATAGCACGATACTCGGGCCGTAGAGAGAAAGAGACCGTGGGTTGTTTCTTCGTCTTCCAAGAGAAAGGAGAATGGCCAAGAAAAACCAAATACACGGTCAAAGAACGGTGAGTGAGTGGACAAGCCACCCAGTCACCGTCACAAAAAGCCATGAGTGATAAATCAGAATCAGAATGAAGCAAAATACACTGGCCCAGGTGACCCTTAAGATAGCGTAAAACACGCAAAGCAGCTTCCCAATGATGAACCAAGGGGTGACTCAAAAACTGAGCCAGAGTATGAACCGCATAGCTTAACTCAGGATGGGTAACCGAGAGATAGACCAACCGACCCACAAGACGACGATACTGATCAGGACGAGGAAACGGGTCCTCAGAAAGTAGCAAGGCGATGATTCTATTTCATGGGTGTATAAATAGGCCGACACCCGAGCATACCACCTCTCCACAAAAGATCTAAGACATACTTACGTTGAGACGAAAAATCCCATCCGGCTACGGGCAACCTCCAAACCAAGAAAATACTTTAACATGCCCAAGTCTTTCATATGAAAGCAAAAGTGTAAATATTGTTTAAAGCAAAGAATCACCTTGTAGGAAGAGCGACAATAGTTAAATCATCGACATAAACCAAAGACATGCAATCTAACACCCATCCCGAACATAGCTAAACAAGGAATAGTCATCATAAGACTGGAGAAGCCATAAGATTTCAAAGCAAATGGATAACTTGGCAAACCATTGGTGAGGAGCCTGTTTCAAACCATACAAATGATTTATTTAAGGCTACACACCTTCCCGGTGAGGAACTATGATAGCCCGATGGAAGTCGCATATAAACCACCTGCATAAGTCACCATGCAGAAGGCATTGTGAACATCCATCGATGTAATTCCCAATTACGAGCGACAAAGAACATGTAGAAACACCCAACCGCACTCCATCTTGGCCATCTGGAGCAAAAGTTTCAAGATAGTCTACACCCGACCACTTGGCGATTTTCATGAACAACAAGACGAGCATTAAGACGCTCAGCGGCCTCATGGTGGAGGTGTACTTAATCTTGTAAATCCAACCATCGCTAATAGCACGCTTTACGGGTGGTAAATCCTCCAAAGTCCAAGTACTATTACGCTCGAGTGCATCAATTTCTTCCTCAGATAGCACGACGCCAACCCGGTAGTGGATGGCCTCATAAAAGTATTTGGTTCTTTCCCTTTCGAGAGAGCCGCCAAAAGACTTTGTATGGTCGATGACGGAAAAATTCACGATTATTTTCATAACATTTTACCCCATTTCGATATCATTTTGGGCACTTTTGTATCATTTCGAGTCTTTAATTCCTCAATTTCATAAAAATATACAAGTCATGAATGTTTTATAAAATATCGTGTTTTTATGTGTTTTTATTAGTTTTTGTACCGGTTTAGTAACCGGAGTGTCGTGTCGGATTTACGTTTGGTATTTTGGTGGTTTATTGCGAATTATAGGTTGACCAAAATCGGTAAGTAATGACACGTTTGAGGCCTAAAAGAGGTATTTTTAGGGATATAAGAGTGTGCCACTAACTTAAGTGGTCAAGTGGCTCAGTGGTTAGTGGTACCACTAACGAATTATATCTTCGACGAACAAATGGCTCATTAAAAAGGCATTTTATGAAGAAATGTCCTTCATGAAAGTTGTAGATCTTCAAATAAGCTTTCCAACGCACTTTGAATCACATCAATCGGATGTCAACAACTCAAGATATGGCCATTTTACTGAACTGCGATACCGTATAGACGAATTTTGACAATACGGATCAAGATTTTTGACCCGGATCGATCCTAGATGCTCCCGGATCGATCCGGCTGTTTTAATGATGAAAATGAACGTGCTGTTCATCATCTTCATCAGCCATGATCAAACATATTCATACATATACATACATACACATATTTCCTATATATACTACCCCAAATCAACACAAAAAGCTTGCTAATTCACCTCTCTTCTCCAACCTCTCTTTTTCTTCTTCCCCCTCCCCTCTTCTCCATCTTCCATGATCATTTTTTTTTTCTTGTTGTGATATAATTAGATCTATCTATATATATATATATATATATATATATATATATATATATATATATATATATATATATATATATATATCCATTTTTAGATCTTCTTCTTTTCATCTTCTCCATCTTTTTATTTTTTTTTGATCACCATCATCTTCATCACCATTGTTGGTGATCACTAGATCTATATATATATATATATATATATATATATATATATATATATATCATTCCATTTTCTCTTCATTTCATCTTCATTTCATCTCTTCATTTCATCTTCATTTCATCTCTTTTGGGGCTATATATATATATATATATATATATATATATATATATATATATATATATATATATGTCTATGTATGTATATATATAGGTATATGTTTTTATATAAATTAGTTAAAATATCGTTGTAATGGGATAATTATCAATAGATTATTGTTTTTTGAGCTTTTATTTACTTTTACGCACTTATAACTATATATATATATATATATATATATATATATATATATATATATATATATATATATATATATATATATTTACGCATTTACTTACGCACTTTTATATATATATATATATATATATATATATATATATATATATATATATATAATATTTACTTTTATGCACTTATATATATCTATCTATCTATGTAACTATATATATATATCTATAAGCACTTATTTCTGTGTTTTCATATGATGTTGAATTAGCTTTTACTTCATCTTTAGTATAATTTCCTTTAATGATTCCGTTGTTATCACCATCATGAGTAACTAAATTTGTGTATAGTCGATTTATGTAAAAGCGAGTGAAACGCATACAAAGGATTAAACGGGAGTTGTGTAGCGTAATTTTATGTTTTAATGATTAATCCACGCCCTAAAACTTATTTTAAACGTCTTGAATTAGATTGACCACCTAGTTCACTATCACACACATCGAACCTATAGATGTATTTTGCGGTGAGATGTGGGATAAGGGGTTTTAGGATCGTTGCGTAGATTCGGCCTAGTTGTTAGGACCGTTTCCAATCTGAGGTTTGTCATCGTTGTTCGTTTCGACTCTAAGAGCGTAATCATGTTAGGTTAATCGGTTTTCTAAAGGGAAAATTAATTAACTTCACATAGGGTGTTGAGTGAGAGTTGTTCAGACCTTAACACCAGAATTAGGAGTTGGCACCCGTGGATGTTGTTAAATTACTGTGGAAAGGTAGGTTGGTTAAAACACGCTCCCTGTCAAGTCTTCCCTTAGGGGTAAAAGTAGCTCATTGGATCATAATTCGGCTATACCTTTTAATAACTAGAACTACAACCGTTAGTTAATCTTTACTTTTGCACTAGTGTAATATCTCCCTACCATAATCTTGACCTGAACTAAGTTCTACGTCGACTTTGGTACTTAAACGTTATTCCCTGTGGATTCGACCTTGTTACCATTATACTACTGTTGACCCGATGGAGGATTCACCAACTCATAGAGATGGCAAAGAGCCCTTAAGCGAGCACAATGTACAAGGGCAAACCTCAGACACTACTGGTGGTAACGCAACACTACCATTGCATACTCCACCGAGGACCCTCGTCATGAGCCGTCAAGAGATGACAACACGGTGTTACGTCGGTTGGGAACTCCACAGATTTAATCAGAGGCCGTGGATTGACAAGATGAGGCGGACAAGATGTTCAGATACGCAGAACTTGGACCGAATTAGACCAAGAGACGGTAAATCGAGCATGCGGATCTTTGGAGAATCAAGGAAATCAACAGGGTTCCAAAACCCGTATAACCCGTATGATCCACCTCCTCGGCAGCGGTTTATCAAGAAGCAGATGGCTCGGCAAGCACAGAGGATCGAGGGTTTGTCGAGATTACGTCACTACCCCACAGGAAGTTATAGGGCACAACCCACCATTAGGGTACCCCAATTAATGCGAATAACATGGATATTAAGCAAAATATTTTGAACATGTTGGGGAACACGCCTTGTTCCACGGAAATCGATCGAGAACCCGAATAGCTTTCTCGGATCACTTTCTCGATTTGTGGAACAATGAAATATAACGGGTAAGTGACGAGGCGGTAAAATTAGTAGTTTTTCCGTTTGCATTAAGAGAGAGCTGCTAAAGATTGGTATGACTCTTTACCAAATGATTCGTTACATACATGGGATGATGTAACGAGAGTGTTTCGAAAAGTATTTTCCTCCGGCGAAGATTCTAGATTTGAAGGAAGGAATCTCTTTGTTTGACGGTCTCGAGGGAGAGACCTTAAAAGAGACTTATGAGAGATTCAGGGGTCTACTGAAGAGATGCCCTCCACACGGTTTTTCTACAGTGGAACAGGTTATTATATTATTCAGGGCCTTAGAGCCGATGGACCAGAATAAGCTGAATGCCGCTAGTGGTGGAGATATCATGAATCTGCCGCCGGAGCAAGCTATGAGACAAATTGAGAATGCGCGCGAGATGGAGAAGGACAATGGGGTCGAGCAAAAAAGAAGAAGAAAGCCCTCCGGAAAGTGTGAAGTCGCTAAAAGAAGAGCTTGATAGAGAGACGGCCATGCATGACAAGATGCAAGAAATGGTGCTAAAGATGGACCGAATGGAGTTAGAACGAAAGAAGGCACAACAATGCCAACTTTGTGGAGGTGGACATTACGCCATGGAATGTGCATCATCGAAAAAACCCACTTATCCACAACAGCTGAGCGCCTACTCAAAGATACAACAAATAGCTTTGGCAATCGAATGACCAAAGCGAATGAATGTCTATGCGATGGGGCAAATGAATATGAATCGGCAAGAGTTTGGCCACAGAATAAGTGGAATCGAACTTTGATAATCGCAAGGGCCTCAAATGGATTATGGTATGGGTAATGATTCACAACAATATGATGTGAATTATGTTGGACAAGGAAACCAGGGCAATGGAATCGAATCGCGAGAATCAAGGTTGGAACCAAGGCGAATCGTAAGTGGAATCAAAGCAAGAATCGAACCAAGGCTTTAGGCAAAACCAAAGCCCGTACAACCGACCTTGGAATCGAACCCCGTAATCGAGTTCATACCGTAATCGAATCAAGGCCGGAATCAAAGCAATCGAAACCCGCAATCTCGAGTCCACAAGGACAACAGTGAGAATCGTAATTGTAACCAAAATCAAATTTGGAATCGTAATCGTGGTCAAGAAACAATCGGAATCAACAAGTGAGCGGCCGTTGCTGAAGTAATAATTTCGCACTTATCAGCATCCGAATGCTCATCTGCACCAGAACAACCAAAACAGTCAGCAATCAAACAATTCTGGTGTTCAGAAGACGCCCGCTGAGATACTTCTGGAAAGATTAGACAGGACTGTTTCTGAGCTAAACAAGAATGCTATAGAGCAAAAAGTGGCCACACATTCTGCCATTCGGAACTTGGAGACCCAAGTGGGTCAAATAACCGACACATTGAAAACAAATCTGAGTGGTGGACTTCCAAGTAACACTGAGAGGAACCCAAAGGGTGTGAATGCTGTGTTCACACGAAGTGGTAAAGAGGTTGGGCTGAGTGATAAGAAGAAGGAATTATGGGCTGAAAAAGCAGAAATTGATAAGGCTGAGAAAGAGAAGGCAGTCGACCGTGAAGGGGCCATGTATGGTGAAGTCGAGATTGAGGACTTGGAAGTTGGTAGTGTAAAGAAAGAAATGGCTGCAATGAGGAAAGAATTGGAAGCGACGAAAAAGGCATTGGCTGAGGCAAACCAGAAAACATTGGAAGAGGCAGCACCAAAGAAAGACTATGTGGTCCTGGACATCAAAGAAGAAGAAGCCTCGCCGCCTAAAGAAAGAGGTAAGAAAAACAGAATTCCTCATCCTCCCCCTGATTTTGATGTTAATACTTTACCCTATCCTCCTAAGGGACCCAGAAAGGACATACTGACTCAAGGTCAGGCAAAATTTCTGAATCTCTTAAGAAAGGTAGAGGTGAATATTCCCCTATTAGAGGCAATTTCGAGCATTCCCCCATACTTTAAGTTTTTGAAAGGAATGTTGTCGAGTAAGGAGAAGATGCAACAGATGGTACATTTGAGTGAGGAATGTTCTGCAATCTTTGATAATAGGATACCCCCCAAGTTGCAGGATAGAGGTAGCTTTACCATCCCAATTACCATTGGAGAAACTGTGTTTAAAAATGTGCTATGTGATCTAGGGGCTTCTGTGAGCCTGATGCCTAGAGGAGTGTATGAGAAATTGGGGTTGGGTAAGTTAGAACCAACAGGATGACCCTGCTGGATGGCGAGATAGGTGCGTTAGAAACCAATGGGGGTAGCTGAAGATGTGTTAGTGCAGGTTGACAAGTTTGTTTTCCCCGTTGACTTCGTAGTCTTAGATATGGATGCCAATGCCCCGCTTTTGTTAGGTCGGCCTTTCTTGAACACATGAGAGACCATGATAGACGTAAAAAGGGGAGAGATCATACTACGAGTCGGGAAGGAGAGTGTAGCCATAAATGTGTATAAAGCAATGAAGCATCCTGATGATGAAAAGAGTGATTGTTTTTCAGTTGATGCTATATATCCTTGTATTTTGGAGCACACTAACTTGCAGGGATACCAAGAACCAATGGAAGAATACTTGATGAAGTCAAGCACCGCAGAGGATGATGATCCACAAATGAGAGTTCAGGTATATCATTTGGAGGCAACTCCTTTTGTCGACGCAAGTTGGAATAAGAAGCTAGAGCTCGGTTTGACTGGCAAGTTGCCAAAGCCGTCAATCGAGGAACCACCTACTAATCTGGAGCTGAAGCCACTTCCTAAGCATTTAAAGTATGTGTTTTTAGAACCTGATGAATTACTTCCTCTTATTGTTTCGTCTGCACTAACCGTTTTGCAGGAAGCTAAGTTGATCCACATCTTGAAGAAACACAAAAAGGCCTTCGGATGGAAGATGGTTGACATAAAGGGATTAGTCTTGATATTTGCAAGCACAATATCATCTGGAAGAAGGTGCCAAGCCGGGTCGTGCAGCCAGAGCGGTGAACCCACATATGCAAGAAGTGGTAAGAAAAGACGTGGTAAAGATGCTTGAGTTAGGGATAATCTACGCAATCTCCGACAGTGAATGGGTGAGCCCCACACAAGTCGTGCCTAAGAAAGGAGGCATCACGGTTGAGCTTAATGAAAAGGTGTGCCCATTCCTACTCGTTAGTTATTCCGGTCACAGAGTTTGTATTGATTTTCGCATCTTTGAATGATAAGACTAGGAAAGATCATTTTCCCTACCCTTTATTGATCAAATGCAAGAGCGCCACGAGTGGTCATGCATTTTACCGCTTTTTGGACGGTTTTAGTGGCTATTATCAAATTCACATCGATATACATGACCAGGATAAGACTACATTCACATGTCCGTATGGCACCTTTGCATTCAAAAGAATGCCGTTTGGGTTGTGTAATGCACCGCGACGTTCAATGATGCATGATGGCTATCTTTGCCGATATGATAGGGAATTTCATGGAAGTTTTTATGGATGACTTTAGCATTTTTGGTGATACTTTTGATGAGTGTTTGTCGAATATTGATAAGGTGCTTGAACGTTGTGAAAAGACAAATTTGGTTTTAAATTGGGAAAAGTGTCATTTCATGGTAGCTGAAGGAATTGTTTTAGGACATAAGGTATCGGGTAAAGGAATGAGAGGTCGATAGAGCAAAAATAGAGGCAATTTCTAAGCTTCCTATGCCTACAACTCAAGACTCTACGTTCATTCTTGGGACATGCGAGGTTTTTATCGTAGATTCATTCCAGGTTTTTCCCACATTGCTAGACCTCTTACTCTTCAATTGATGAAGGTGCCCCTTGTGTTTTGATGCGGCATGCCTAGATGCTTTTCGAACTCTTAAGAAACTTCTTTACTGGCCCTATCTGGTAGCTTTGATTGGTCTAAGGAGTTCAAGTGATGTGTGATGCGAGTGATTATGCCGTAGGAGCCGTCCCCTAGGTCGGAAGGTTGACAAGTTGTTTCGCCTCATCTACTATGCGAGTCATACTATGAACTCGGCTCAACAAAAGTACGCCACAACCGAAAGGAACTTTTAGTTGTTGTTTTTGCTTTCGACAAGTTCGGTCATACTTGGTTGGATCGAAAGTCATAGTTCACATCGACATCATGCCGCGTTGCAATACCTATTTGCGAAGAAGGATGCAAAACCACGCTTGTTAAGGTGGATCTTGCTTCTTCAAGAGTTCGATGTAGAAATTAAGAATCGAAAGGGGTGTGAGAACGTAGTAGCTGACCATCTGAGTAGGATGGAGCCAAGTGAAGAGAGATGTTTTACAAAAGTTGAGATTGATGACCGTTTCGGGATGAGCGGTTGTTCGTAGTGGATACGATGCTCCCGATTAAGCGAGGAAATTTTTCGCAGAGAGGAAAGAAAGGAAACCCATGGTATGCCCCATTCGTTAATTATCATGAGTGTGGATTAAGTAGATCCCGAGTTTGATGAGAACCGGAAGAAGATATTCTATAGTGAGGTGAACCGATATGTGTGGGAAGAGCCCTTACTTTTTAGGCTTTTGTGAGATGGAATCACGAGGAGATGTGTTGATGACGGTGAGATAGTGAGTATTCTCTCGCTCGCCATGATAAAGAGGCCGGTGGCCACTTCTCGAGGCGAGAAAAGATTGAAGGTGTTACAAAGTGGGTTCTATGGCCCACTATTTTCAAGGATGCACATGCGTATGTTAAGACATGTAACGCTTTGTCAACGCTCAGGAGGATTTCAAGAGAAATGAGATGCCCGAAACCGATAATAGTGTGTGAAGTTTTTGATATATGGGGATTAGACTTCATGGGACCATATCCGTCTTCTTTCGGGAATCAGTACATTCTTGTCGCCTGTGATTACGTTTCAAAGTGGGTTGAGGCAATCGCTTCACCTACTAATGATAAACATGTAGTCATACGGTTTCTTAAGAAACATATTTTATCCCGGTTTGGAATACCTCGAGCGATAATCAGTGACAATGGAAGTCACTTTACAAATAGAGATTTCAATAAGCTTTTAATGAAGTATGGGGTCACTCATAAGTTAGGCCTCCGCCTACCACCCTCAGACTAGTGGCCAAGTAGAAGTGTCCAATCGGGGAATTAAAAGAATCTTGGAGAAGACAGTCAATTCTAATCCTAAGGAATGGTCAAAGAAGTTAGATGATGCGCTTTGGGCACACCGAATGCGTTCAAGACACCAATAGGTATGTCACCCTACATGCTTGTTTTTGGCAAGGCTTGCCATCTCCCGTAGAGTTAGAGCATAAGGCCTATTGGGCGATTAAGAATCTAAAAATGGATGACGATTAATCGGTGAAAGAAGGATGGCTCAGTTGAACGAGTTAGATGAGTTTGAGCTTTCAAGCTTACGATTGTTCGCGAAATATAAGGAAAAGACCAAAATGCTTCATGATAAGTTGATCAAACCTCGTATTTTCAACGTAGGTGATGAGGTCCTTTTCTATAATACTCGCCTCCATTTATTTCAAGGCAAACTTAAGTCAAGGTGGTCAGGACCATATACGGTATTGCGAGTTTTCGAGCCATCGAGGTAACACACCCGAAGCACGGAACTTTCATCACGAACGGCCTTCTTCTAAAAAAGTATAAGAAGTTACCATTCGATGAGGCTCTCAAAATTGTGCATTTGACTGATCCCGAGTCTTGATAAATCGTTTCTAAGTCTTAGTCGAGCCAACGACGTTAAACAAAAGCGCTACCGGGAGGCAGCCCGTTAAATAATAATAATTTGGATAAGACTAGTCTTAATGAAATGTAAAATCTGTGGAAAGTATGATCATAATGAAAGATGAACACAAAGCACAACCAAGTCTCAAGATGAAGGTTTGAATGTTATTAAAAAGGGAACGATTAGGTGGTTATCCGAAAATCCCGAGGGAGAATACAGAGAAAAATTCAAACACTTCATTTCTAGGACTTAGGTTGTTAGAACAATTTGAAAGAACCCTTGAGGATCTGGGTATAAAAGACTCAACACTCTTTCACACATTTCATTTTATGATCTAGTCTGTTTCAAAATTTCGGTCATTGTAGTATAGTGGTGAGTTTTCCGCCTTAATAAAAGCGTGTGTAATAAAAATGAATCTAGGAATAGCTGACTTGACTATGATATATGCTCATGTGATACTCTCTATGATACGTATAAGCTTAGATGTTCTGTGCTTTACCCGAATTATGATTTTTCCATCTAAAGCTATTATGTGCTATATATTGCCTATCGAATTTTCTGACGTGACAGGGCCATTTTCTTATTATTCCCATATCCCTATTGCATACTTTGGCACGAGGACCATGTCCCGTGTTTTCTTTGTTTTGGTTTTGTATAGGGATTCGGTCGTGCTTTCTCATGGTCACACGGATTCGGTAGCACCTTTCTCGCCAGTTTATAAGCTAAGTCTTCCTCTCTATCTCATTCACAAGCTTGGACATTGCAAGTTCGTAAGTGGGGGGTAGAGTCGAGGTTGGTCTAATAATGGCAGTAAGTGTTTAATCCCTTAGTTTTTGATCTTTTTCGAGCATTATTTAGTTGATTAAAATGAATTGTATAAGTTATATATTTCATGGATTTGATGATCTAATGATCGATTTGGATGTATATGACCAATTTGAACCGTAAGTGCATTTTAACCCCAAATTTATTTGTGTAACATGAATTCATTGTTCACGTAAGCCTTTGATATTGAAGCAAAAAAATTTAAACTGTATCCATTCAGTATCCTAGTGGTTATTCTAGAGATAATTGCAATAACTTAGTACCTAATTTTTTAAACGTGTACTGTGAATATCTGAAGGTTTGAATGTGATAGAAAGGATATAAGTTAAGTGGAATGAAAAGAAAAATACCAAATTAAGATGAACTACATATATGTCGGTTGTAGCTACCAATGATTTGAGTGCAGTAGGGCGTTATCACGAAACGTCCTATATCACTATGAGGTTTAAAAGCTCCTGACTGCCTGATGATAGTAGTCCAGCTAGGGTGTTATCACGAAACATCCTATTGCTGGGAATGAAGGCATATGCTACACATGTGAAATTAAGTCCACTAGGTGTTATCACGAAACATCCTATTCTTTGGGAATGAATTAAGCATGGTTGAAAACTTAGTTATCTTCTGACTATCCCCAGTATAAACTGAATGATAAGCTTTAGGGATTATCCTAATAAGTACACGGGAGGACTTTGTGTGGAACTGTTATTGCCTATACCTAGGAAAGTCATTAGGATTGTCTGACTGGATACTTGTGCGTTTGCTTGAATTATTCAAGAGAGGATAGTGGAAATTGAAAAGGCTTGTCACACACGCACTCTGTTATACATTTATATATATTGAGGTTAACTTGTGGTTATGATTCGAATGGTTTCATCATCTGATTGTCATTAATATCTTATCTTCATGAATTTTTCCTCATTCATTTTATTTTATCACTTATTTTGTTCGAGGACGACCAAAAGCTAAGTGGGGGGTTGTGATGACGGAAAAATTCACAGTTATTTTCATAACATTTTACCCCATTTCTGATATCATTTTGAGCACTTTTGTATCATTTCGAGTCTTTAATTCCTCAATTTCATAAAAATATATAAGTCATGAATGTTTTATAAAATATCGTGTTTTTATGTGTTTTTATTAGTTTTTGTACCGGTTTAGTAACCGGAGTGTCGTGTCGGATTTACGTTTGGTATTTTGGTGGTTTATTGCAGAATTATAGGTTGACCAAAATCCCGAGTAATGACACGTTTTGAGGCCTAAAAGAGGTATTTTTAGGGATATAAGAGTGTGCCACTAACTTAAGTGGTCAAGTGGTTAGTGGTACCACTAACGAATTATATCTTCGACGAACAAATGGCTCATTAAAACGGCATTTTCTGAAGAAGTGTCCTCCATGAAAGTTGTAGATCTTCAAATAAGCTTTCCAAAGCACTTTGAATCACGTCAATCGGATGTCTACAAATCAAGATATGGCCATTTTACTGAACTGCGATACCGTATAGACGAATTTTGACAATACGGATCAAGATTTTTGACCCGGATCGATCCTAGATGCTCCCGGATCGATCCGGCTGTTTTAATGATGAAAATGAACGTGCTGTTCATCATCTTCATCAGCCATGATCAAACATATTCATACATATACATACATACACATATTTCCTATATATACTACCCCCAAATCAACACAAAAAGCTTGCTAATTCACCTCTCTTCTCCAACCTCTCTTCTCCAACCTCTCTTTTTCTTCTTCCCCCCTCCCCTCTTCTCCATCTTCCATGATCATTTTTTTTCTTGTTGTGATATAATTAGATCTATATATATATATATATATATATATATATATATATATATATCCATTTTTAGATCTTCTTCTTTTCATCTTCTCCATCTTTTTATTTTTTTTTATCACCATCATCTTCATCACCATTGTTGGTGATCACTAGATCTATATATATATATATATATATATCTATCATTCCATTTTCTCTTCATTTCATCTTCATTTCATCTCTTTGGGGCTATATATATATATATATATATATATATATATATATATATATATATATATATATATATATATATATATATATGTCTATGTATGTATATATATAGGTATATGTTTTTATATAAATTAGTTAAAATATCGTTGTAATGGGATAATTATCAATAGATTATTGTTTTTTGAGCTTTTATTTACTTTTACGCACTTATAACTATATATATATATACATTTACTTACGCATTTACTTACGCATTTACTTACGCACTTATATATATATATATATATATATATATAATATTTACTTTTATGCACTTATATATATCTATCTATCTATGTAACTATATATATATAACTATAAGCATTTATTTACTGTTTTTCATATGATGTTGAATTCGCTTTTACTTACTGTCTTTAGTATAATTTCCTTTAATCATTCCGTTGTTATCACCATCATGAGTAACTAAATTTGTGTATAGTCGAATTATGTAAAAACGAGTGAAACGCCTAAAAAGGGATTAAACGGGAGTTGTGTAGCGTAATTTTATGTTTTAATGATTAATCCACGCCCTAAAACTTATTTTAAACGTCTTTGAATTAGATTGATCACCTAGTTCACTATCACACACATCGAACCTATAGATGTATTTTGCGGTGAGATGTGGGATAAGGGTTTTTGGGATCGTTGCGTAGATTCGGCCTAGTTGTTAGGACCGTTTCCAATACAGAGGTTTGTCATCGTTGTTCGAGCGACTCTAAGAGCGTAATCATGTTAGGTTAATCGGTTTTCCAAAGGGAAAATTAATTAACTTCACATAGGGTGTTGAGTGAGAGTTGTTCAGACCTTAACACCAGAATTAGGAGTTGGCACCCGTGGATGTTGTTAAATTACTGTGGAAAGGTAGGTTGGTTAAAACACGCTCCCTGTCAAGTCTTCCCTTAGGGGTAAAAGTAGCTCATTGGATCATAATTCGGCTATACCTTTTAATAACTAGAACTACAACCGTTAGTTAATCTTTACTTTTGCACTAGTGTAATATCTCCCTACCATAATCTTGACCTGAACTAAGTTCTACGTCGACTTTGGTACTTAAACGTTATTCCCTGTGGATTCGACCTTGTTACCATTATACTACTGTTGACCCGATACTCTGTCGGTTAAAGTTAGCAGTTAGTTATTTTGCTATCACGGGCAGAAAAATTATTATAATGCACAAAACAAGCAATATCAAAAGGTTTCCTGAGGAGCCTAAAGGAGGAGGGGTTGCAGAAGGTGTGGGGGGGGCTATCTACTGCTGAATAACTGTATGAGTAACATAATCGCGAAGCTTTGTAGAAAGGTTCTTGGTACGTAAACCATGACCTAATGCCTCTGTATTAGGAGAAGGTGCAGCCGTAGGGGACACAGGAACACTCTATATGGAGTCGGGCATATGGATAGGACCCTTAGCAGGTGGAAGGGGAAAAGCAGCATCAGGAGGATGATCCATGATGGGATCATCATCATCATCCTACAAAGGAGGCTGATTAAAATACAACTCCCATTGATGATGAGCATGGTCAGGAAGTGTGTCAAGGAATGGAAACGTATCTTCAAAAAACTAAACATCATGACTAACAAAGAACTCATGCGTATCAAGATCGTACAACCACCAACCTTTTTGACCAAAAGGATAGCCAACAAAAATGCATCGCCAAGACCTAAAATCAAACTTATCCGGAATACAAGGATAGTTAGAAGCATAACATAAACATCCAAACAAGCGAATAGATGAGTAAGAAGGTGGGCGATCAAAAAGGCATTCATAGGGTATTTTGTTATCCAAATTAGGGGTGGGTGTCAAGTTAATTAGATGCACAGCTATAAGGACACATCCTCCCCAAAAATAACGAGGCAACTTAGCCTGAAAATGTAAAGAATGAGCCACATTGAGGATGTGACGATGCTTACGTTCAACACGCCCGTTCTGTTGTGCAATATCAATACAAGAAGCATGGTGCACTATCCCCTTATCAGCAAAAAAACGAGCGTAAACCGATAAATTCCTATCCATTGTCACTATGTAGAGTCTTAATCTTTTTATTGAATTGAGTTTCCGCCATCTTGTAAAAATTACGAATCAATTGATCAACCTCATGTTTTCCAACCATTAAAAACACCCAAGTAGCACGGGAAAAATCATCAACAATAGTAAGGAAATAACGGGCATCACAACTAGATAAAACTTTATTTGGTCCCCAAATGTCACTGTGAATCAAATAAAAAATAGCAGTAGCTCTGTTCAAACTGACCGGAAAATAATTACGTGGTTTTTTGCTTATATAACACACCTAACAATCAAGAGCACAACCTTTATTCAATTTTTTTGGTCAATCTATCACTGGTAAGTAAGAAACAACCATCATCGAAGGATGACCTAAACGCCGATGACATAACATACCGGAGCCATCTGCTGCCACCGTATTAATCTGAAAATCTGGAGCACAAACTGGCCGGAAAAGATAGACCCCACTAAATGGAACCCCCACTCCAATCAAGTTCCTCAAAATATTGTCATGAATAATACAAAGCTTGTTAGCAAAAATATCACTGCAATGGCGAGCCTCAATTAATTGGGACACAGAGAGTAAATTACATTCCATAGAAGGAACATAAAGTACATTATTATCCAAAGTCAGACCATTCAACTCAACACGGCCTTGTTTAGTAGCAGTAAGATATTCCCCATTAGGTAGTCCAATAGAAGAAGACAAATCACACAATCGGTGAATAAAGAAATATTACCGGACATATGGTTAAAAGCACTCGTATCTATGATCCAATCATCAGAAGTATACGTACCCATTAATTTTTCAGAAGAGGTAGCTGAGGATTGAATATTTTTAACCCCAGAGAAAAGCTGTTGCCATTGTTAATAAGAGAGGGGAGGAAAAGTGGTGTGTTCAAACTCACCGATATCGGACCCCCCCCAGCCTGTCTAGCGGTGCCAACATGGGAAGCAAAAATTTTAGCACCTGCACCACCACGGCCTCCGCCGTGGCTTGTTCGACCATTGCCATGAGCTGTCCGGCCACCACAAGAGCCACCAGAGCTGTGTTCTCCTCTATACCATTTGGGATAACAGATAGTTTCGAAGCAACTCTCCTTTTCATAATTATCACCCTTTAACATCACCGGGCTGATCACTGATCTAGTGGCCTCACTGGGATGTAAATGGTACGTAGAAAAAAGGTTCATAACGGGGACCTTTTGTGGCTGCAACATCATCACCGGAAATGGTGAAGGGGAGGACAAAATAGGGTTAAAGCAACCTGCGAGAAAAGTGTTGTATGAAAGATTTATTTTGTCTTTAAGTAAAGAAGCAGGATCGAAAGGAAAAAAATGGTTAATCTCTCATGGAGAGCGCTCTGATACCATGTTAAGAGCAAGCTTTTACCATTATACTAAAACCAATTGGTGGTAGTAAAGGTGCTACTATATTTCTTTATACACTTCAACACGCCCCCTCAAGTGTGGGCACATATTAAGGCTATGCCAACTACGCACACAACAAACCTGAGCCAACTAGGCTCACAAAGTCCAGCTAGGCCAGTCTAGCACTTGCACATTATAAATGAGGGAAAATGATGTTTGCAGCGGGGTTTGAACCCATGACCTTCCACTGTGATACTATGTTAAAGTCAAAACAATTGGAAGAAAGTTGTGTTGTTGTATTACATAATCACTAGTATTTATAGTTACAATGAGAGTAAACCCTATATACATATTTTAAATGATCGGACAAATATACTCTTATAACAATATGTACAGGTCAGGTTACTTATAACTTGGTTTTACCTTTTTAATCATATCTTAACCGTCTTATCTGCTTTGAATTTGATTTTTTAGCCTAAAGGCTCAAGCGTTGGTCACTGCTTCATTTTTTGGGAGCCGCTTGCACCTTTGAAAGTTATTTCTGATGTCAAGTTTCAGGCAAAGCTGGTAAGTGCGTCTACTTTCGTTAGAGAAAAAGGAAAATCAAGAAGAACTTTCCGTAAGGTTGCTAGTGCCATAGCTGGTGAAAATGGCAGTTTAGACAAGCCTAGACGTAATCCAAAGACACTTGCAAGTCATCAAACAGCATCACCTCATGAGAAACAACAAAGTGAACCCGAGAAGGGCAACCTAATCTTAAAGAAATTTCTGCTGCAACTGTGGCTAGTGCTGAGAAACCTTTGCAAACTCAAGAAAAATCATCAAATGGTGCCAACGCTGACATGTTTAAACCTGGAATCATGAATCTACCGGAGCAACGAAGTGAATCAAATTCAGTAGTTGACAAATTGGCTCAGACGGAAAAGATTCATGACTCGCTTAATATGGATGATCCTTTTGTAGCTACTCCACAACCTGATGATATATTCAGTCAATGAGCAGAATACCCCAGAAAATGGTACAAAAATGAAGTCCACGCAACAATAAACGAGTCGTCAATTCCGAAAGAAGATCACAGTAAAAGGGAAAACCAAAAGACATGGATGAGAAAATCTATACCCGGGAAGCAGGAATATTCTCGTGAAAATGTGTCATCATAGGATACAGCAAGTGTGCCAAGCTATATGGCAGCAACTGAATCTGCAAAAGAAAAACTTAGAAGAATGCAAGGCCCTGTTAAGTTTAGTGAAGATGATGGAGATAAAAATGGTTTTGTTAGATGTCACTCTCTCCCGATTCTAGCAAATAGCAAACCGAGCACATTATCACCACGGCTACAGAAGGCAGCTCAAACAAATGGCAAAGAATTGTCTGCTACATGTATCTGCCAAATTCTTTTCGAGTCCCGTCCCCTTAAGTTTCCTTTAAATCCGTGAAAGTACATCTTTAGATTCTAACCATTGCTCTTAGACCGCAACTGCATTACCATTTACATTACTGATTGCTGCTATATCTTTCATGTTGGTTTTGTGTTTCAGAAAGGGTGTTTCAACCTAGGTGGAGATGTGGAATTTCATCAATTGGATAATATTTGACAGAAAGGAAATTGGGGAAGAATATGACCTAATTGGGGAAGAACATAATGTTTGAATTAATGTCCGAAAAACCTAATCTGGAGCTTTATATATGGTAGCTCTATTCTATTACAACTTGCATTATTACAGCTGGCATAAGCAATTAATACTAGTACTAATTATGCTAATTAAGTACAACTATATTAAGTACCAAAATATCTACTATTTATAATTTACTCTACTATATTCAACACCCATCCGCAAGCTGGGATGGGATGTATGAATATCATGGAGATGGAATTTCTGAATGGCTTGCTGTAATACTGGGCCGTCTAAGGGCTTCGTGAAACAATCAATCAACTGGTTGTGCGTAGAAATAGGGAGTAACTTGATCATTCCAGCTTGAACTTTATCTCGAACGACATGGCAGTCGATCTCGATGTGTTTCGTACGTTCATGAAACACCATATTGGTTGCAAGATGCATGGCACTTTGATTATCACAATACATAGCAATGGGTAGAGGAACATCAACCTGGAGATCTTGAAGGAGCCCGGCTAACCACTGAATTTCTGACACAGTTGTAGCCATGGCACGGTATTCTGATGCAGCTGAACTTTTGGAGACCGTGGTTTGCTTTTTTGCTCTCTAAGAGGTTAAGGAATTGCCTAGAAAAATGCAGTACCCCGTAACTGATCTTTTAGTTTCTAGGCAACCTGTCCAATCCGAATCGGTGAAGGCATAGGGAACCAGGCTGTTATGGACAGAGTAAAGAAGACCTTGACCTGGGTTCCCTTTTAAGTACTTACGAACCCTTTATGCTGCTTTAAAATGATATATAGTTGGTGCGTCCAGAAATTGGCTAAGTTGTTGGACAGCATACACAATATCCGGTCTAGAAAAAGTTAAGTAAATCAATATCCCAACAAGCTTCCTATACAAAGTGTTATCTACTAATAATGGAGAATCACCATGCTGTAGTGAAGATTTACCTTTCATAGGGGTGGATACTGGTTTGACTCCCATTAGATCAAATTCTTCCAGCAAATTTAGAGTGTATTTGTGTTGTGATATGAAAATACCTGATGTACTCCTAGGTACT
This sequence comes from Gentiana macrophylla, assembly GCA_026214975.1. Lineage (NCBI taxonomy): Eukaryota > Viridiplantae > Streptophyta > Magnoliopsida > Gentianales > Gentianaceae > Gentiana > Gentiana macrophylla. The sequence continues at coordinate 62,446,099 of CM047805.1, forward strand.
TGTCTCGGATTTTATCTAAACAAAATATAACAAGTAATAAAATAAATCCGGTTTACCCCAAGTGCAGGGATCGTAGTATAATGATTAAAACCGGAGTCGAATCCACAGGGAATCGAGGTTTATCAAGTTTTTATTAACTTCCCTAAATTATCACAATTACTACTATTACTAAAGTTATAAGAAAATAAAAACATTTAACACTTAACAAAACTAAAAACAAAATTAAACTGGACAGAAGATCGAAAATCTAAAGCCAGGAAATATAATTGCGAACAAGATTAACTAAACTAATTCTATTCTATAACCTAAACATGCAATAAAAATATAAACTTGCTATGCAAAACAAGCACAAACGATTTTAATCAATGAATTTAAAAACGAACAAGCAATGATCCACCAATTCTACAACACTCAATTTCTTCTCTAGATTATCTAGTGATGATTTAACAAAAGTTTTGATTCACCTATCGTGGGTACGAATTTCTAATCTCTTAGAAAAGTTCGTCTATCAATCTTTTATCTTTCGATACTAAAGATTAACGCTTTTATATCCAAGGTGTGGAATTTCTCAATTTCTAATCTAGAAATTCAACCTAACAACTCTCGTTAATTAGATTAAAGATCTAATCTTTACTACGGTGATCTAGGGTTTAATCACGATTCTCATCAACATTAAACATCAAACATGCAAAGATCTCTCGATTCAAATTGCATAAAAACAAGTAAAACATAATAAAGATGCAACTTTTAATAAAAACTCACAAGATAATCCAAAGGTGAAATCAAAGTGTTGATAGAACGGCTTCACAACGCTTGTTCCAAAAGCTTTTAGCCTCTAAGCATCGCTTGAATACTCGAAATAGCTTCTATGAAGTACATAAATTTGAAGGAATTTATCTAAGAATTAAAAAGCATAAAACTATCTAAGAAAGGTGCAAACCACAAGGAAGACGCCTCTTAGGGTTCTTGTGGCCGCCTAGAGTATTTTTTTCTCTTTAGGGTTGAAAAAGCGCGCTATTTATAGAGTTTTAAGTCGGTTTCTGCTAGGTCGGCGTATGGGCGCCTGTCGAAATCTTGGACACCCGTCCGGCTTGTATGAACTTCTTCGAGTCGGGCCGAGTCATGTCGACGCCCGCCCTATGTAAATTTGGACGCTGCTCAGCAAAAATCTCAATACTCTGAATCCACTATTTCTTCTGGGCGCCCGTCGATTCTCAAACGCCCGTCCATCCGGACGGAGCTTAGAGACGCTACTTCGTTCGATTTACTTCAAATCCGGTTTTCATCTCTATCTTTATCCGACTTCATCTTTATCCTTTTTCTTCCATGCAAATCCTCACTTGAACATCTTTTAAACCTCTTTTAAGCCAAATTCGTGTATCTACAAAATATCAAAAACATTGCAAAGTGTAAAATCATTCAAATCGATAGAAAATCAACAATAAAACCTCATAATTCAACCAACTTTGCGATTAAACCATTCCAAACATCACTTGCTTAATAAACCAAATAAACGTTCACTTTCTATGCAAAACATCAGAGTATAGAGGAAAATTGTTACGAAATAGAACGATATAAATCATAGAAAATCACCCTAAACAACTCCCCCACACTTAGCTTTTGCTTGTCCCGAGCGAAACAAAACAAGATCAAGGCTCGGAAAAAAGATAGTCATTTCAGCAAGAATAAAGCATATTTAATAAATTAGAGGTTCACCCCTGTGTGTGTGCAAAGCCATAGCAAACTTCCACCAAGTCCAAACTTGAAATCTATTCAAAGCAACTAGCAAATACCCCATTTAAACTAGAAATAAATGATACTTATAACATGCACCCTACAAAACGTAACATATCTTTAAAAGGATGATAGAATACATTTAGGACCTTTCTAACATACTCAGAAGATAATCCCTACAACATATCTGTCGGTTTATACTGGGGATAAGGGAGGCGATAACTAAGTCTTATATCAATTCATACCAATACCTTTTGTAAGTTGATTTAATTAACATTCACATTTATACGCACATCAGAATGAGCTATTGCCCGTCATAGTAGAATAGGACATTCGAGATATGACCTACTGTACTCAAATCATCAAGCAGCTTCTTCTGACTGTCATGAGCTTTTGGTCATCATAGTGGTATAGGACATTCGAGATATGACCTACCTCACTCAAATCATCGATCAGCTTCCGACACACCCAATTAATTCATTTTTTTTAAAACAACTTTTTAAAGCACAATAGTCACGTTTCGCTTATCACATTCAAACCTAAGATATTCACAGTATGTCATACTCCGGCTCTAAACACAAACTATTATAATTCTCACGATACGCACATTAGCACTAAGCACAAGATACTTATAAGATAATCAAAAATTACTAATCCAAATGGGTATAGCTTTATATTTTAGCTCATTATTTAATATGGCTCGTGAGATGTATGTCGGGTGAAACATCTAACCTACTAAACATACAATATACTGACATAAATGTCTATAAAACCGAACAAAAATATGCATTCGCTCAACCAGGACAAAACAAAAATTTGAAAATTTTAGCTCTTCAAAGTATAGAATAACAATATAAGCAAAAAGATACACATAACCATTCCCCTTCCCCACACTTAAACGACAACATGTCCTCATGTTGTGCAGAATTTAAGAACGGATAAAGTACTTAGCTGATTGTAATTCGAAGGTGGCAATCGGAAGTGGTCATGAGTCGAGATCCGAAATGCTTGAAGAAAGCGATGAAGCGTGGACCATCCACCGTAAAATCGAATTCATCTAAAAGCTCACAATCGCCATCGCAAATATCCACGCACACATGAGAAAACAAGACGTACCTCGGGGGACACAGGGGAATATAACATGTCGCGCAAAAGTAGCGATAGAGGATACTATAAAGTAGCAGAGCTAGATGCAACAAAACAAAAAGCCGAATCAAAGCGAGATCCATACAACACTCTTATTAGACTAAAACTAAAACACATAAAACAAAGACAAAAGTAATATAAAAAGTAACTAATATAAATATAGATATCTATGATGCCCCCTAGTGGCGCTTTTGGTTTATGTCGTTAGCTCGGCAATCCTGCAACTCAGCCTGGATCAGGCCATTTAACCTTTCTTCCAGCCAATACATCGTGTAAGCTCGATAAGTAGTGTGGTTTGCAAAAAGCGAAGATCTAACACATGGGGTCAAGCTTTTGATAGCTTTCCAAACACTTTTAATCCTCCCCATTGTAGACTTCTTCTTCTTCAGACGTCTCTTAAGTTGTTGCTCCCTTTTAAACTCTTCCATATCCCAACTACGACCATGACTTCCTCTAATGGACCAACTTGCCGTCATCCTCAGAAAACAAGTCGGGTGAAAATTCGTCAAACTTATTGACTGGGTATACCACACCCAAGGATGTCGAGGAAATGAACAATCAAAGGTTTTTCTTTGGTTTGACCGATATAATGCTTGCACCTTTGACCATTCACTCTGAACGGCTGGTCCACTACTAGAATTTCCGGCAATTCCTACGGAGAATTGCCGGTATTTCGTCGAAATACGTGTTCCGACCAATTACCGACTAAATATGGGCTGTTGGAAAAAGCCCGTTGAAACGTGTTGCGACGAAATTTCCGGCGAGTATAGCGACAAAATTTGCTACGAATGGTTCCGACAAAATTAGCGAAGTTCTTACGAAATGATTCCAACGAACTTCGACAATTTATTCCGACAAATTTCCAACGAAAATTTGCTTAATTTTTCCGACTAAATTCGACAAATTTTGTCAGCGATTTGTCGGTAATTTTCATAACATCTCTTTGTGATTATTAAAAGAAAAACCATTTCGACAACATTCGGACGAATGCCCGATTTAATTTCGTCACTACTACTCTGTCGGAAACATTAGATTTTTTTATTTTTATTTATTCGTAAATTCTCATTCCCACTGTCCAAATAAATCACAATTTCACAATTCATGAAAAACTAACACAATATTTAACTAATGCATCAACCAAACCAAGTCAATAAAGGCTCCATATAGCTAATTAGTAAGTTACAAAAGCTTATGTTGTTCAACTTAGGATTCCCAAAACAAAATAAAGTGACAACACAATACATAGCAAAATATGAACAATCCATAATCCTCACTATCAAGCACCACCTGAGTATGGAGGAATCCTTGGACTAGCTGCGCAATCCTTGCTATCTCCGCTTTGCATTGCAGATTGTGCGCCGTTGCTCTCTCTCTCCTCGGCCAAACTTTCACGTCTGTGAAAGGTCTTCACGCAACCTAGAATTTTCTTTCGAAAATTCGTGATACTGCTGCGTCAAAACCTCATTTGGCATCGTATGAGAAACCGATCCACTCGTGTATTCTGAAGATAAATTACCCAAGCCTTTAATGAAAATAAAGCCACCGAAGAACGAAACCATAATGTCATGTAGAGTTGCTATAATAAAATAAAATGCTGACATAATGTATATTGAAATCTAAATATTCCGTGATCATCAATGCCGAGCGCCATCTAAAGTACGGAGGTAGTTGCGACTAACCGTGCAATCATTTCTATGTTCGCGTGTTTGCCAGATTGTGTGGTTGTAGACTTCACACACTCTTCAGAAAACCTCAACTAAACTTTCATGTGCAAGATAAAGGTCTTTAATTCTTCTCCTCTGATATCTATGACATTTGTTGCAACAACTCATCACACGGCATTGAATGTGAAATTGATCCACTATACTTTGACGATAAATTACATGTACTGAAACATAAACTAGAATGACAAAACAAATAAGTAACATAAGTAGATTTCTCAAAACAAACACAATAGTTCATTATAAATCAAACAAAAACATGATAATATAAGGAACATGTATAGAAACATGTATTGCTAAGGAACATTCTAAACATTAAAAATTCCTAGGAACAACAATATGGTAGAATTCTGAAACATACTTAGCAATATATATATATATATATATATATATATATATATATATATATATATATATATATATATATATATATATATATATATTCTCAGCAGGAACATAGTACCGGATCTCACATAAATGATAGTCACACAATTAAAAATTAACATGATAAAACCAATACATGGAGCTAAAAGTTATCCCATGTTCATGAACCAAAACAAATCAAACTTGCAATGCAAAATTACATGCTGGGTCATAGTTAATCTCTTCCTAAATTCAAACAATCCAATTGACAAAGTAGAAAAGTGATAAGATTTAATGGTTACCATATGATAAATTGTATTGCCTACCGGATCCAAAGACATTTCACCATTGTTATATACGAAGGGAAATGATATATACTCCTTATCCTGCCATAAATATCTTCTGAAGACAATCTGTCAATGAATGTTAGTGGAAAGAAATCAAAGATTTTTGCAAGAACGAAAATTCAAAAACAATTTTTGCAAAAACAAAAATTCAAAAACATTGTGTTGAGCAGTAAAAAATTGCCAACCTGATCAAAATCTTCTGTGTACACACATACTAGAATTTTCGGATATAGGTCACTTCATCAACCATATCAGATTAGTATCCATGAATGCAACATAATTTAATTAATTTCATTGTTTCCAAACAATATTTCACAACGGCCCTGGCGTGTAAATGGTAAGCACTATTTCAAAATAGAAAAAACCATCTTAAACGTGTTGTGTTAATGGATTGGATGTGAAGTGATTCTCATACATGAAGTGATTCTCTTGAAAAATAAAACCAAAGTTAATGACTCCATCTAGAGTTAAACGAGAATGGCTATTTACCATAACCAAACACAAAAAATACTTTGCGAAAATCGAAGTGCATGGAGGGAAAACCACAAAATTAATTAGTAGGTAATTCACCCACAGAAAAGAATTTAGTAATTCACATAATAGTTTTAAGAGTGTATGCAACGAAGCAGAAACTCACAAGCTAGAACGACGTAGAAATTGGATAATCAATGATATTGGGAACGCCAGAAATCCAAATGGCTGGATATATATACACACGCATAATCCACAGAAGGAACCATCATCTTCCTCAGCCACATAGCTTCCCAACACTGTACAGACATAACAGGAAGGGTAGAAAGTGATGAAGATGGAGAGTTTACGATTACGTTACGATATGCAAAAAAGTGAAAAACCATACCGTCATAATGAGTATATTTGATATGATGACCCCCAAATTGGCACCAGCCTTTGGGGATGCGATCTGCTCCATACCAATTACGTTACAATGTGCTTTCTTTAGTAAAGAATCTCCTATATCATTATGTTGTTGATGCAGAAACAAAAATCTGCATGCTAGTACATAAAAAGTCATCCACAGCAAGCTACAACAGCTACCACTCAAATAAAATCCATCCGGACCCTTTTCCTTTCTTCCCCTTCATTTTCTTTCAATCCAAACAGGCCCTAAATGTTTAAGTCAAAGGCATTAAAATACAAATAAGGCCAACTTTCAGAATGTTTAGTTCAATAGAGTAAAATACATAAGATTCCTCAAATATTTGATGCCATATATGTGGACATTAGCTTCTCATGTCAAAGGTAAACTAATGCTACAGGAATGATTTGTGGACATTAGCTTACCATGACCTCTTAGTTCTAAAACACCTCCAGGAATGATTTGCAGAATTTCAAAGGGGCCGGACCAACGTGTTCTCAACTTTCCAGGGAACATATGTAACTTGGAATTGTACAATAGAACTTGCTCCCCAACTTGAAATTCTCGCTTCTTGATTTTGGCATCATGAAGGAGTTTCATTCTATCTTTACTTATCCTGGCACTCTCGTAGGCTTGGAGTCTAAACTCATCTAACTCATGCAACTGCTGCAGTCGGTGTTCACCACATGATTGGGTATCGAAGTTTAAGAACTTAGTGGCCCAATACGCTCTATGCTCCAACTCAACTGGCAGGTGGCATGGTTTTCCATATACCATCTGATAGGGTGATGTACCCATGGGGGTTTTGTAGGAAGTTCGATATGCCCATAATACATCATCCAACTTAAGACTCCAGTCCTTTCTGTGACTGTTTACTACTTTCTCCAGGATCTTCTTCAAGCTCTGATTGCTTCATTCAACCTGACCACTAGTCATAGGGTGATATGGTGTGCCGATTTTATGCCGAACACCATATTTCTCAAGTACTTTCTCTAGTGGTCGGTTGCAGAAGTGTGTTCTCTCATCGCTTATCAAGGCACGTGGGCACCCAAATCTTACAAAGATGTTTTTCTTTAGAAAATTCATGACCGTTTTATGATCATTGCAAGAAGTGGCTTGGGCCTCCACCCATTTCAATACATAATCGACACAGACTAAGATGTATTTATTTCCTTAGGAAGATGGGAACGGGCCCATAAAATCAATCCCCCATACATCGAAGACTTCACATTCTAGAATGGGTTTCAATGGCATGTCAAAACGCCTTGTTAAAGCTCCGGTTCGTTGGCACCTATCACAAGCTTTGCAGAAAGCTTCTGAATCCTTGAAGATCGTGGGCCAATAGAAACCAGACTGAAAGATCTTGGCAACGGTTTTCCAAGGACCAAAGTGACCGCCAGTAGGCCCACTGTGGCATTGTTCAATAATATCACGTTGCTCAGATTCAGGAACACATCTCCTTGACAATCCGTCTTTGCAAATTTTGAAGAGGTAAGGTTCATCCCATACAAATGTTTTCAATTCAGAGAAGAATTTCTTCTTCTCCACGATATGAAAATTCGGATTTAGATATTGGGAATGCAGGTAGTTGGCGATGGAAGAATACCATGGAACATCACAGTGCGCAATCGTCTATAAGCATAACATTTTCAAGAGGAAAGTAAAGGTCTATATTGTTAGGTTCTTGCTCTTCCTCATTCAACATCCTTGAAACATGATCACTACTACGTTTTACTTTGCCCTTTTGTCCTTAATCGAGCGTCAAACTCTTGCGGATCGGTATCCAACGTAGTAAGCGCGGTTTAGCATCTTTCTTTGTCATTAGATATCGCATAAGCGGCGTGATCGACCCACACACGATCGCTGCAGACTCCAACAAGTAACTACGAAATTTGTCTATAGCGAAGACTACGGCCAATAATTCCTTTTCAGTTGTGGTATAGTTTACTTGAGTAGGGTTTAGTGTGTGACTGGCGTAAGATATGGGCTGGAACTTTCCCTTTATTCATTGTCCTAAGACTGCACCAACAGCGTAGTTGGATGCATCACACATAAGCTCGAAGGGTAGATTCGGTCGGGAGAGATAAGAAATCGGTGCAGAAATCAAGCGACTTTTAAGCTCCTCAAACGCTTGCTTGCAACTATCATCAAAATTAAAAACAACATCTTCTTTGAGTAGGGTAGATAGGGGCTTGGCTATCTTGGAAAAGTCTTTAATGAATCTCCTATAAAAACCGACGTGTCCAAGAAACCTCTCACTTCGCGCACATTTCTAGGAAAACTCATCTTCTCTATAGCCTCCACTTTTGCCCTATCTACTTTCATACCTTTGCATTTGAGATCTTGTGGCCAAGAACTATTCCTTCATCTACCATAAAATGGCACTTTTCCCGATTTAGGACTAAGTTCTTTTCCACTCGGTGGGATAAAACACTGGTCAAGATTATCAAGACAATCATCGAAGGATTGACCAAAGGCGAGAAATCATCCATGAATATCTCCATACACTTTTAAACCAAATTTATCAAAGATTGCCAACATACACCTTTGGAATGTAATTTGGGGCATTGCAGAGACCAAATGGCATTCGCTTGTGGCGAATGTACCATAGGAAGGTGAAAGTTGTCTTTTCTTGGTCATTGGATCTATGGGTATCTCGGAAATATCCCGTATATCCATCAAGGAAATAGTAGAATGCATGTCCCGCCAGACGCTACAGCATCACGGTCAATGAAAAGAAGGGGAAATGATCTTTCATTGTAACTTCATTGAGTTTTTACGTAGTCGAAATCTGAGACTCTATAACCCGTTACTAGCCTCAATGCTATTTCTTCACCCATTTCATTCTTCTCGATAGTAATTCCTCATTTCTTAGGAACTACTTGAGTAGGGACACCCATTCACTTTGTCAAACAATTGCATAAATAATACCCATGTCCAAAAGCTTGATAATCTCCTTCTTAACTACTTCTTGCATGTGAGGTTGAGCCTCCTGCTGGGTCTGTCTAACACACTTGGCACCCTCTTGCTTTTAATCTTGTGCATGCATAAGTCGGAGATATCCCTCGATGTCTCCCACTTGCCAACCAAAAACTTTCTCATTCTTTCTCAAAATGTTTAACAGTTTCATCTCTTCCAACCGGGATAGCTTGGCAGAAATAATCAACGGAAGCTTGTCACCTTCTCTCAAGAAAACATATTTTAGATGCTTAGGTAACGGCTTGATGCATCGGATCTACAGGGGGTTCTTCTAAACTCGATTTAAGATCTCCACTTTTCAACTCAACATCACTGAGTTTACTTAGTGGTCCCACTGCCAAAGCTTCTACTTTCAACGAAACTTTATTAAACTCAGCTTCTAATTGTTCTAGATTCACCCAACCATGATTATTCAAATTTTCAACTAATCGCTCATATTCGTCTCAAATGACCATGACTTGCTTTTCCATGTAATCATTAAAGTCATCGACATATCCTCAATGGAGAAGCCGGTTGGATAATCGAGGTCTCTCGAATAGCTTTGGAGACACTGTAGCTCACCTCCTGATCACCGACTCGTATGGTCACTTGCCCACCTTCACAAACAATGAGGGCTCTGGCTGTAGAAAGAAAAGGTCTTCCAAGTATCAAGGGGACATTCTCATCCTTTTCTATGTCTAGGACGTACCAGTCAACCGGAAAAGTAAATCTATCAATTTGAACTAATACGTCCTTTAGTATCCCCGCAACTTTCTTGGAAGATCTATCAGCGAATTGTAGGTTCATGGTGTGGGTTCTAAAAGATCATTCAATCCAAGCTGTTTACATACAGACAATGGCATCAGACTTATGGATGCACCCAGGTCACATAAAGAGTTTGGGAAGACTAGGCCTCCCATCAGCAATGTGAGCACAAATTTCCCAAGGTCACCCCTCTTGATTGGTAGATCTTCATAACTTATCATAGAGCAATCCACACCAATCAACCGATCCATGTCTTCTAACTTCTTCTTAGAAGAAACAACATCCTTGATGAACTTAGTGTACTTAGGCATCTCAACCAAAACATCAGATAATGGAAGATTAACCTGAGTATTTTTCAAAAGATTAAGCACTTTTTCATATTTCTTGTCCTCATGCAAGGAGATGTTGCTTTTTCTAGGTGGAAATGGTAGTTTCTTTAAATCACTCTCAGAAAAGACTTTCTTCGAGGATGAACCGATGACTTTATCTTCCAAATCTTTCCACCTCACCACTTTCTCACTTCTTTTACTAGTCGGGATCCGCCACCGACTCTCACTTGATTCTTCATTTCTCGAGGATCGACCACTTGAGTACTCTCTTGCGAAAAAGGGAACATGGGTGCTCGATTTCCCTCTGCCTCATCAACGGCATGAGGGTTAGTGGTTTCCTGGTTCGGGGACCACTAAGTTGAGTACCAGATCGAGATTCATGGCTTTGGCCTCTTCTTTACCATAGGAATTGAAGGAACTAGGTCGGTGCAGCACCGCCATGATTCAAGTCGGTCCGAGCTACTGACCACCCCGAGGATTTTTCTCCGTAAAAAGTGGGCAACCGCCTGAGGGTCTGGAAGCTAGTTGGCCAGCCATTTGCCCGATCCGCCTCTCAAGACTCTTTATTGTGCTCGAAGGATTGGATATTATTATTGCTCCTCTAGTTTAGCTTCAAGATCATTAGAGTGAGTGAGAGGGCCTTGAGAGTTCGAAAGTTCTGCGGGATAGTTTGGTGAGCGATTTCAAACGCAGATTTGAATTGTTTGGCCAATTTTGATTGAACCTCGATTTGTATTTGAAAAATTCGTGTTCGAGTTACGATTGAAGCTTGGGTTTAGATTGAAATTCGATTTCGGTTAAAATTAATTTTGATTGAGATTTTGATTTACGATGGAAACCCTGGTTTTGAAGATTGCTTTGGCCGAAGAAGGCGATTGTTAAATCTCGATTTTCTTGGCCAAGGAAAGCATTAACTTCAGCATTCTGTCCATTCATAGGACAGAAGCGAGAGGTGTGCCCCACATTATCACATGCCTGGCATGTGACTGAATTGTACTGTCCCTGATTCTGGACAGCATTGACTTGATAGGTCGAAGGGGAAATAAATTGACACTGGCCAACCATATGGCCAGTTTGACAACAATTTTCACAATACAGAACTTGAGAGTTCTGCGGAAATGATAGATTCTGATTCGTTGGATTTAGAGACCTTGTAAGAGCAGCCACCTGCTGTTGCAGCATGGCAATTTGATTTTGATTGTTCACCTCCTCGATCCTAGGAGGAGGAGGAGGTGCCTGAATAGCTTGAGAGGAGGGGGCATAATTATATTTGGAAATATCCTCTAATAATGCCCACCCTTCTGCAGGTGTTTTCCTCAGGAATGTCCCACTAGAAGAACTATTGACCATACCCTTAGTGAGCTCGGTCAATCCACTGAAAAATGTGTTGACTTGCCTTTGCAAGTCCAAACCGTGGTGAGGGCATTTACGAAGAAGATCTTTGAATCTCTTCCATGCATCAAAGAACGATTCGTTTTCCTTTTGATAAAAAGTGAAAATTTCACTTAAGCATTGGGTGCATCTTGGATGGTGGGAAATATTGACTTAGGAACTCTTTTTGAGTCGGCCAGGTGGTGATTGATTCGGCAGAGAGAGTTGTACTACTCTTTTGCCTCCCCTTTCAAGAAAGCGGGAATAACTTCAACTTTATCGCATCCTCACTTACACCTTGAATGCGAGTCGTACCACATATCTCCAAAAATGTGTATGCGTGAGTATGAGATTTTGATTGAAAACCATGGAAGATTGATGCATGTTGCATCATTTGGATGAGCCCAGGTTTGAGTTCGAAGGTTGGTGCATTTATGGCGGGTAGAACGATGGCCGGGTTGACTTTGACTTCACCAGGCATGGCGTAGTCAGCCAACGTATGTCTATCTTCTGCAGCCATAATGACTATGTCTTCGATCTCCTCAGCTAAACGTTCCTCAAGGTCTTGATCGGCCCGCAGGACGGATTCTCTGCCTGTTTGGTCGGACTATGGTCCGCTCGAGGTCGGTGGTATAGAGTAGTGGCCCTTTTTGACTTCGAGTTTGCATAAACCGAAACCAAAATCAAGTTGTCTAAACTAAAAACTAAAAGTTAAAAACTATGAAAAGAAAATAAAAACAGGAGGGGATGAGGCGGGCGTCCAATTAATCGGATGGGCGTCTGCTGAAGAACTAGACGGCCGTTTGGGGCAAGCCAGGCGCTTCGTGCGATTTCCTCAAACGGTACTGAGTTGGCTCTTTTTAGATGGGACGGGCGTCCGCTTACTCGGACGCCCGTTTGGAAACCAACCATAAAACTTAGTAAAACTAGACAACGTGCATCGAGTCCCCCGGAACGGCGCCAAAAACTTGTCTCGGATTTTATCTAAACAAAATATAACAAGTAATAAAATAAATCCGGTTTACCCCAAGTGCAGGGATCGTAGTATATTGATTAAAACCGGAGTCGAATCCACAGGGAATCGAGGTTTATCTAGTTTTTATTAACTTCCCTAAATTATCACAACTACTACTATTACTAAAGTTATAAGAAAATAAAAACGTTTAACACTTAACAAAACTAAAAACAAAATTAAACTGGACAGAAGATCGAAAATCTAAAGCCAGGAAATATAATTGCGAACAAGATTAACTAAACTAATTCTATTATATAACCTAAACATGCAATAAAAATATAAACTTGCTATGCAAAACAAGCACAAACGATTTTAATCAATGAAATTAAAAACGAACAAGCAATGATCCACCAATTCTACAACACTCAATTTCTTCTCTAGATTATCTAGTGATGATTTAACAAAAGTTTTGATTCACCTATCGTGGAGTGCAATTTCTAATCTCTTAGAAAAGTTCGTCTATCAATCTTTTATCTTTCGATACTAAAGATTAACGCTTTTATATCCAAGGTGTGGAATTTCTCAATTTCTAATCTAGAAATTTAACCTAACAACTCTCGTTAATTAGATTAAAGATCTAATCTTTACTACGATGATCTAGGGTTTAATCACGATTCTCTTCAACATTAAACATCAAACATGCAAAGATCTCTTGATTCAAATTGCATAAAAACAAGTAAAACATAATAAAGATGCTACTTTTAATAAAAACTCACAAGATAATCCAAAGGTGAAATCAAAGTGTTGATAGAACGGCTTCACAACGCTTGTTCCAAAAGCTTTTAGCCTCTAAGCATCGCTTGAATACTCAAAATAGCTTCACATGAAGTACATAAATTTGAAGGAATTTATCTAAGAATTAAAAAGCATAAAAACTATCTAAGAAAGGTGTAAACCACAAGGAAGAGCGCCCTTAGGGTTCTTGTGGCCGCCTAGTAGTATTTTTCTCTTTAGGGTTGAAAAAAAACGCGCCTATTTATAGAGTTTTAAGTCGGTTTTACGCTAGGTCGGAGTATGGGCGCCCGTCGAGTCTTGGGCGCCCGTCCGGCTTGTATGAACTTCTTCGAGTCGGGCCGAGTCATGTCAGACGCCCGTCCTATGTAAATTTGGACGCTCGTTTAGCAAAAATCTCAATACTCAAAATCCACTATTTCTTCCTGGACGCCCGTTCGATTCCTCTAACGCCCGTCCATCTAGACGGAGCTTCAGACGCTCATTCAGTTTACTTCAAATCTTGTTTTCATCTCTATCTTTATCCGACTTCATCTTTATCCTTTTTCTTCCATGCAAATCCTCACTTGAACATCTTCTGAACCTCTTTTAAGCCAAATTCGTGTATCTACAAGATATCAAAAACATTGCAAAGTGTAAAATCATTCAAATCGATAGAAAATCAACAATAAAACCTCATAATTCAACCAACTTTGCGATTAAACCATTGCAAACATCACTTGCTTAATAAACCAAATAAACGTTCAATTTCTATGCAAAACATCAGAGTATAGAGGAAAATTGTTACGAAATAGAACGATATAAATCATAGAAAATCACCCTAAACAGTACTTGTAATCCCAAGAAGTACTTGAGCTCCCCAGTGTCTTTGATTTAGAATTTGTCATGAAGGTAGTTCTTTACTGACTGAATATCTTCAACCGATTGACTAGCTATGATAATATCGTCCACGTATACTAATAAGTCCATGAATCTGCCATTAATCACTTTAGTGAATAGGCTGTAGTCATTTTTAGATTGCTGAAAATAAATGCTTTGCAAAGCTGTAGTCAATATAGAGTTCCACTGCCTGCTAGCCTGCTTAAGACCATATAGGGACTTAACCAGCCTGCAGACAGGATTCTTAACTGTGGTTTGAAACCCCTATGGTAACCTCATGTACACTTCCTCATGGATTTCACCATGTATGAAGGCATTAGTCACATCACACTGATGTAGATGCCAACCCTGTGCTGCTGATAAGGCTAACAGAACTCTAATGGTTGTCATTTTAGCTACATGGGAGATGGTTTCTTGGTAGTCTAGGCCATATGTTTGGGTGTACCCTTTCGCAACTAACCTAGCCTTATATTGTTCTACAGTCCCATCAGGTTTGTAGTTAACCTTATATACCCATTTACATCCTATGGGTGTTTTGCCTGAAGTAAGAGAGACCACTTCCCATGTCTTGTTGTCTTCAAGGGCCTGAATTTCCTTGCTCATAGCATCCTTCCAGTTCTGGGACTTAACAGCTTGGCTAAATGATGAGGGTTCTACCACTTAATCCAGATTGCGAAGAAATACCTTATGGGACTTTGATAAAACTTCATAACTGAGAGATTGGCCAAAATCATGAGGTGAAATGGATTTGTTGACTTGGGAACAAATGTAATCTGTAGGTGTGTAGGAGTATGTCTCAGTCTATTAGACTTCTAGTAAGAAGGTACTGACTTACGGTGGATTTTTTGCCAATTGAGCTTTAGGATCACCTTGTGCATCGGTGTGTCGGCGATGTTCGGGAGGATCTGATTTGTGCAGTGAGGATTTGATTGTGAGGTTGAGGATCTTCCTCATTAAAAGTGCAGTAGACAGGTATATGTTGCAGAGTTGAACTAGATTTACATGAATCATCATAGGAAATGATCGGCCTTTTCTAAGTGTCCAATCTCACCGGCAGTGTACCGGGTCAACTGTAGCCTAGAATTGGTGAGTCAAGGTCGTATCCCACATGGAATCTGGTCGAGTACCAAAGTCGGTCATGTCCCTAGTTCAGGTCAACACAAAAATTGAACGTGGTGATTTGTCAGATCACCGGTTCTAACAACTAAATAAACATAAGAGAAAAGATTTTAAACTACAAAAAACAAGATAGCCGATCTATGATCCAACCAACTACTCTATAACCCTAACTCGTTTCCGGAAGTGTTTCGACAAACTCTAATGTTCTCGGCATTGTTGAAGGGTGTCGTCTCATGTTTCCAAAAATAGACATTAATTCAATAATCTACCCTCTTATGTTAGGTTCAACAGTCCGCCTCGTTGTCACTCAAAGGGCGTCGTTTCCTAATTCCGAATATAGACATTAATTCAATAATCTACCCTCCTATGTCAGGTTCAACAGTCCACTGATCGGATTTAACTGACCCGACACGGTCTATGATCTATGAGACGCTCATTAACAATGATATAAACCTCACACACGAAACTGAATCTGAACAACTCAGTCGGTTTTACACGGTGATCCTAGAACCCCTTTTCCCACACCCTCTCACGAAATACATATGTAAAGAAGACACATGAAATACGATTATCGAGTAATTAATTCGACAAAAGTCATTTAGAATAAGTTCTAGAATGATAACAACACCGAGAATCTAACAATCATAACATCAAAACACTTCAATCAACGAGCTAAGGATTCGATTTCGAAGGCTATCACATATCTCGGCTATATAACGATTACATACTCATTATACTAAGAAAAATATAAGAAATCAACAATCAAAGCTAACATAAAACAAGATTGAAACCAAGAACAATATGTTAATTAAAATTACCGGGTAGAAATTTGGTTTTCCGGAAGAAATCCCGTCAATAACGCGTCAAGCTATCCCCGAGATCCTCCGGATTACAATGATTTACGACTAAACCAAGCTAATCTACCTACAACTAATCTAAGCTAAGAAAAGATGAAGAAAAACGCAGCAAAAAAACTGAAAAAATCGATCTAAAAAGGGAGTGGTTCGATCTAGATCAAAATGAGGGGGTATTTAAAGTGTTTTGCAGATCTGGACTGCTAGCCGGGCGCCTGTCAGATTTTTCCCTTCACAAAACCCATCAGCAACTTTCTGAGCCAAAAACCGTTAGAAAAATGGCCATAACTTTGTGTGTAGACCTCCAAATTTAGTGATTTAAAATCCGTTGGAAAGCTAAAGAAATTGGCTACAACTTTCATGAAGATGTCCAGCCCAGAAAATGCCACTAAGGTGGATAAAAATGCAGATCAATGGAAGGTATGGTTGTAGTACCACCGCATTTTGATCCGTTTGAACGTTTAAGCTTCAGGCACACGTTCCAATCCTCGTATCTCGCCTTCTGGACATCTCAAACACCTAAGTCTTGTACAAAATCACAACAAATACCACACATAATCCCTACAGGACACTAGGGTGACCGAGAGTATAGTAAATTACACCGAAAAGACCGAGAATCCCGGACTACGCCCTAGGTCCCGAAATGATAACCAAGGTGTAAATACATCAAAATACAACCAAATGTCTCAGAAAACATATATAACGAGGTATAAACGGGGTATAATTACATAGAAAATGATATCCAATTTGACTCTCATCAGGAAAACACCTCACATAAAATATAACATTCTTGGAAATGAATATATGTTTTGTATCCAAGTTAAGCAAGACATAACCTTTTGTTGACTGTGAAATCCCCAAATGTATACAAGCCACACTCCTAGGATCAAATTTTGCTCTATTCTGTTGCAGTGTATTGGCATAGGCTAGACATCTAAACACTTTGACCCTTCTCAAATCATCATCTACTCCATAAATCATCCTATGTGGTGTAGCACCATGCAACAAATGTGTGGGTGTAATGTTGATCAGGTAGGCAGCATGTATGACACAGTGACCCCATAATTTGATAGGAAGATTGGCTTGGAATTTGAGTGCTCTACCTACATTAAGAAGGTGCTGGTGTTTTCTTTCAACTACACCATTTTGTTCAGGTGTGGACACACAACTCTTTTGGTGTAATATGCCCCTAGTAGTATAGAATTCTGGCATATAGAACTCTTGACCATTGTCTATCCTAACCACTTTTATAGTCTTGTGAAACTGAGAATGGACGTAAGAACAAAAACTTTGAACTACCCCTCCTGCTTCAGATTTGTCATGCAGCATATATACCCATGTGAATCTACTAAGGTCATCCACCACTTTGAAAAAAATATTTGTGACCATGTATAGTAGCATGTCTATATGGACCCCAAATGTCAAAATGTACCAAATCAAAGATGATCGAATCGAATAACAACTCAAAGGAAAAGGCAATTGTTTTTGTTTAGCCAAAGGGCATACATGACAAATATAATCCATAGGGCTAACTATTTCTTTACTCTGTGCCTTGAGAAGATGTAGCCTTTGACCAGACAGGTGCCCCATTCTACAATGCCATACCATATCAGCAGACAGGCCAGGTGTGTTCTGGAAAGTAACATCATTACACCGTGACATGTCTTGATTATTCTGACCCTTGTAACCATCCAACAAGTACAAGCCTTTGCACTTTTTAGCTGATCCAATCATCCCACGTGTTTGATCCTCAGATACATGACCATCGATTCAAAGATTATTCTCGATGTTGTCATTCTTAGTCAATTTACTAAGAGATATCAGATTAAATTTGAATGCGGGCAAACAAAGAACATCCTGCAATAATAAATGTGTCCCTATTTGAACTTCACCAACATGTGTAACCATCACACTTCTACCATTTGGTAAATTGACACTAACATTTTCAACCTTGTGAAGTTGTGAAAAAGATTCAAATCATGAACAACATGATCCGTTGCTCTCGAATCTAGAATCCACATTATGCATATTACCCGCCTCAAATTATCTCTGCATGAAGGGGGGAGCAGATAGTATCAAGCCTGGTTAACAAGGTGTGAATTTCGATTCTCTTTGTTCTCTTCATTCACGCTTCTTGAGTAAGCTCGAGCAAATATGTGTACTTAGTCTTCGATTCATGAGTACCCCAAGAGGTGATGGAGTTAGTGGGCGATATGTTCTGAGATGTCTCCTCCTCTGCATTTCCTTCCACCATATTGATCCTGCCTCTAGGTTTGGAGCCAGGAGGAAATCTATGTTTGTGATAGCACTTATCCTCCACATGACCAGGTTTCCCATAATATGTATACTGTGGACGCTTTCCACCTTGATTCTCTTTGATAAGTTCTTCGCTTTTCTTTGTGCTTTTGAACCATTCAACCTTCTACTGCAGATTCATGTGAGCTATTCCCCATATTGACCTATTAATCGCCCCTTATGTTATGGTTCGTCTCGCGCTTAGTCACTCGCGGGATTCGGATAGGGGGGCTCTTTTATGAAAAAACGCGCAGTTCTCCCCCTTATCTAATATATATTAGATACTAACTGGATCGGACATGGACTTCTATAAAGATCTTTCCACTCATTCATCATACTCAAAGTCGAAGTCACGGCATGGGGGGCTCGGAAAAAAACAAGAATCGGTGTCGTGGTGGTGCTACGAGCTCTCAAAATGGAATCTATTCCAAACATATATGCCATGGTTCCATACTTCGACAGGGTACAAATATCTAAATTTTATATTTTTAGATACATTTTCAAACCTATTGCCGATACTAAGTAGCAGTCAAAAATTTGTATCGGATCTGACAATTGATTCATAGTACTAGGGTAACCCTTCCTCTTTCTTTCGAATTTCAAAGCCATGGCAAAAGCAATCTTAATGGTTGGAAGTGGAGACATCAATAGAATTTGTGAATTAACCGGTGAGAAACTCTCATTCAAGCCTCTCAAAACCTAATGACGTACTCGTTTTCAAAGTATGCAACAATAGTGGGAACTAGGTCACAGTGACAAACAGGATGACACTTACAATTAGGAACTGGCCTTAACACATTGATCTCATCCCAAATGATCTTAATTCAAGCAAAGTTCTGAGATATAGTGAGATCTCCTTGTTTGATTCCATTCAATTCCTCAAGAAAATAAGATAACCTAAAAGAGTCCAAGTTCGCATACATGTCCTGAATATCATCCCAAACCTCTTTTGCCGTATTCATCCACATGACACTCGAGCAATCGTCTTCGATCTGAATTGAGCAGCCACGAAGTGACGGTGGTGTTACACTGCTCCCACGCGTTGAATTCTGGATCACCTCTCTCCGGTCTCACAATCGAACCGTCGATAAAACCTATTTTATTCTGCATAACCAGCGACATCTTCACCGATTCGACCACGAGTGATAATTGACTACATTTTCATCGAGTACTGGTTGAACGAGCACCAAAGACGGACTCTCGCTCGGGTGGATGTAGTAAGGGCTTGAAACATGAATTACAGCTTCCTCCGCCATTAATAAACCTTCGAAACAGCAAAAAAACTTATCTAATTTTGCAGAGATCGACTAAATGCAGCTGTGTCTCTCTGATACCATGTGGAATTTCATCAATTGGATAATATTTGACAGAAAGGAAATTGGGGAAGAAGATGACCTAATTGGGGAAGAACATAATGTTCGACTTAATGTCCAAAAAACCTAATCTGGAGCTTTATATATGGTAGCTCTATTCTATTACAACTTGCATTATTACAGCTGGTATAAGCAATTAAGACGTACTAATTATGCTAATTAAGTACAACTATATTAAGTACCAAAATATCTACTATTTACAATTTACTCTACTATATTCAACGGGCGAAGATGAATTAAGCAGCCCGACACGGCTGAATTGGATCATGCAAATATGTGACTGCTTGTTTGGGAGGAAATTTTATCTTCGTATTGTATGTATTATAGTCATACATTTCTACTCTGTTTTATCATGCACACCGATAAAACACATCGAATATGTGAAAGAGAGTAGAAATGTGTGGCCACATAATGCATGTCGTTTGACATAATTACGTAACAATTTGTTGTTGCAGGATAAAATTTCTCTTTGTTGTTGTAGGATAAAATTTCTCTTTGTTGTTTTGACATGTAAACTTGCTATGGATACAATGACAAAGCAATTTATTAGGCCCTGTAATCCTGAATAATTATACGAAAAATCAAGCTATTACAAATAAATAATTGAAAAATCGAAACAAATAAAACATGAAAGCCGTTTTTGGTGGTATAGACGACAGAATATACACACAGTAAAAATCAAGAGAAGCTGTACCAGAATCTTTAGGGGCTTCCATATTCGTAATAATTTCAAACCTTCCGCATTTGTTAATTGAGAGAAGAAAACTAATTTGATGAAGAAGTTGGCCGGCTGCTACTTGTAGTTGTTTTGTTGCTTCTGCTGTTCCTTTCTGCGTCCAGACAAAATAGCCAACTTAGATTCCTAGACAACTGGATTTATTTTAGCTTAAGCTTATTCATATCGAGTAATGATACAGGCACATCTGTTGTGTCACAACGAGTGACACAACAGGTATCTGCATCGTTGATCATGATGTGTTGACATCATGATCAATTTAGAGTCGTTATGATTCACGGTGCAAATAACCGTTGTGTCACTCGTTATGACACAACGGTTGTACCAGTATCATTATTCATATCCAGGATTCAGGAATACGTTAGTCCTCAAACACCCTCCGATTTTTAAGTCAGAAAACACGTTCAAGAGATTGATTCGTGAGGGCGTAACGATTGACTGTTATAATTAGTGGCGGACTCGTCTCCAACTCGGAGCATACCGGTACAAAGTTACAGATTCATCTCGGTTTAGACTTGAATCGGGTACGTATCGTCCAAACTCGGCCAATCTCGGCCGAGTCAATCCGATTTAAGTGGGAACATTAGTGATTCGATTGGAACCTTGAAAAAGGATAAATCAAAAGCAATTCTACACAATATTCAGTCAATCTTGACAATAAACTTCACTCCAAAAGCGGACAGAATCTTTACTATTTACTTCTTTACAAAAGAAATAGTACATCTGTGACTTTGCCAATTGTCAAGAATCAAAACAACTCACATATTTCAATAATTATCCAAGCTTTCCAGCCTCTTTATAATAAAAATTACAGAATTATCATAGCAAAACTTCACAACCCACAACACAGCTTTGATTCACCACAACACCTCCATTTTTTGGTTAAATTTCTTCAATTTTGAAGCATACAAAACCTAATTAAAACCCTGTTGCTAATTACCCAAACATAGAAACAAAACCAAATATCAAAACCACAAATACGCATGTTACAACAACAAACAACCACAAATCCGCATGTTACAACAACAAACAACCACAAATACGCATGTTAAAATGTAACGCGACAGCGCATATTTTATTCTATTTAATCGAAAGAAATGATCTTGATGATTGTTTTGGGACATTTTGAAGTTGTGTTTAGTTATTTATTTTTTTTTTTTTTTTTTTTTAATTTTTAGATTTTTTCAAATATTTTAAAATATTTTATAAGGAGAAAACTCGTCTCGCTCAAACGATATCGATCTGCGATAATTTATGTGACTTGGTGGTCTCCGAGGCGGTTACCGAGACCGCGACTTTGAACCATGATACTTACACCGTATTTTTACGGTGTAGCGCTGCTAATAGGTGGGCCAATTCGTTGGAATTCTAATTAAGTTATCTATTCACATTTCCAAATTTTGTTGGAATTCTAATTTGCATAGCCGTTGCTAATAGGTCAATGGGATGGGAAGGAACCAACTAAGGAGATTGTTATTTAAAATGTTCCTATGATCCTATTGATGAGATTCTTGCCGATTCAGGTATGATTTGTGATTCTTATGGATTCAGGTATAAGTTAATGAATCAGATCGGATTTGGAGAATCGTGCTTCTGTCTTTAATAGCATTTTTACAATTCTAACTTTTGATGCAATTCCCGTTTACTCACCTGTTTAATTTTCTTGAAAGATTTTATAATGGTTCGAAAGATCTAGTCAAAATCATATCCAGTTTGATGAAATCATCACTTTTATATTTGTGTGTTTTTGTGTATTTCTTTATTCAATCCCATAGATGAAAACAATCATTGGTGATTTTCTTATTTATATTGCTGTATGAGAAGCAGCGGCCAGCGGGTGTGGAGAGAGGCAAGCTGATGAGGAGTCTGTTTTTTTTTTTTTTTTTTTTTTTTTTTTTTGGTTCCTTTTAAGATATGTAGAGGTGAGGTTACTTATTACTTGGCTTTACCTTTTTAATCATATTTTAACCGTCTTATCTGCTTTGAATTTGATTTTTTAGTCCGAAGGTGTATTATTGTTGACTGCACATCTTTAAAAAAGCTTTTCAATGTTAGTAAAATTTGATGCTGGCATGTACTCCACGATTCAAATCGATGTTCAATGGATGCTTATTAGGTTTGACTTTAAGTTTGGTATGTAGCATATATATCATTAAGTACTAATATGATGTATTTGTATTGTTAGGAATAACGTATCGTGTGTGGAGTGATTTACGTGATATATCCACAATTACCGGAAATAATTACAGAATAATCAACACTATAAAATTGAATCAAACAATGCAATAACAACGGAATAGAAATCAAATCGAGGCGAGTGTAAACACTCTTCATTTAGGACAAATTGCCCCGGTCTCGTGCCCATGGTTGCAGCAACTGTCTCCCAAAATACAACGGTTCACATCTCGAGTTTAGCGGCACTTCCAAGACTCGAGCTCCGGCAAACTACTTGGATGTCCCGACTTCTCTTTGACACACCATGACTCAATGAGTGCAGAATGATTTTGTATGTAGTAGAGGAGGAAAATTCGATGTTTAATTCTCATTCACGGAGGCTCTTTATCTAGTGGAGATGATTTTATGCTACATTAATTCTTATTGGCCGAATGACACTTTTTTTTTTCTTGTCCCTCAAGACAAGACACAATAGCCTACGACTTAATTTAATTAGATTAGCCGACCTGATTAGGTCGGTCTAATATAATTAATAAAGTCGATCTGATTTACGTATTTTATCCTCACTTTATGTATTAATTTCTCACTTACCCGATATCCGAATCGAGTGATTCAAAAGTCAATTATTATCTACTCCGTGCTTAGAATTTAACCATATACAAAACTCGATGATATACATCGGAGCCTATCTGAAATCAACACTAAAGTTGACCGTTCGACCATGTCGATTCGGTTTTTCTCAACAATATATCGGAAACGTGTTCTCGATTAGTTTAGAAGATTGTGAAGAATTGAACAAATAAATCATGTTTAAGCGAAAAGATATTTCAAACCCCTTGTCGGTATGTTCTTATGAAATTTCGTCATGATTTTTTTAGTGGGTTCTATTTGGACCCCCTATTTACTACTCTGCACCCATTTACTACTTGTACTGCACAAAAATTACTTGGCACCACATGATTTTTTTATATAGGAAGTCGTCATGCTGGTGTTCAGCTTGTGGAACACCAACGTCGATCCATGATGGCGTTGGTGTTCCAAAGGCTACCAGGTGGCGACGCTCTATATAAAAAAGTGTTAAATCTTAGAACGTCGGTCCATGACTTTTCCAGGTTTCTAGTGGCATACCAACGTCGGAAGTGACATCGGCGTTGGTATGCCACTAGAGGCTACCGCATGAGTGACGCTTTTTTTCACCCAGAAAAATATTCATTAATGTAGTGCAAGTAGTAAAAAAGTCGAAAAATAACCCACCTTTTTTTATTCTTAATATTTTGAGACCTTTTCTAGATGTAATACATTAGTATAGCATTACTCAAAAATACAATCCGATGGCTTGATCAAATTTTTTATTTTTATTTTTTTTTTTGAAATATCCTACATTCCCTAAGTCCTACTTAAGTAGGTCAAAAAGCAATTTGTGTTTAGAAAACATTTTAGTCGGATATAAGAGTCCTTCCAATACAAAATGTCACTATTCATAATGTGAATGATGTGATTGGAGATTTGACAACGAAATATTATCCTAGCCAATGCTAATTCAGCCATGGGCCAGTAAATATTTTTGAGAATTCAGAATTTTTTCTAAGTAGAATAATTTTTTACGTTGTCCAAAATATTTTTCTATAGGTATAATGTGAAGATATTTTTTGTTCAGGGGATCCATGGAACCCCTTTGTGGAACACATGGATCCGCCTCTGTGCTAATTTAAGCTTTTCATTTCTTTGGTTATTGGTTTTCTCCTGCTCCAAATGAAATTAGTTCCTTCATACATACATTTCCCAATAAATTTTAAATGTTATTGACGGCTCTTTTATTTCAAAAGTATGTGTTGCTATTGTTGAAGATGCAAAGACAGTGATGGCTCGATCATCGGTACTAGTTGGAACCTATGGTGAAAATAATGATTCTAACAACATATAAGGGTATTTTGTTAACCAAGGAGCAATGGAGAATAAAGAGATCTACCAAAAGAACGAGCATGCATTCAGAAGGTTTTTGTAGTAAGAATATTTTCCCTCACTATATCCTTTGATTCAGATACTTAGGAAGCTGAGTTTTAAATTATTTGGTTCAGGTAAAGTCTGAGTCATGTTGTGCCTTCAACAAGCTACTTAACATAATTGGAAAATTATTTTTCTGGGGTATGTTAATATTACACCAAAACAATTAATGTTTACCCCACTCTGTTTAATTAATTCACCAACCTTATTGCAAAATGAGTGAAAACACGTTTGTGGCACTGTCAAATGGATTGCTAAAGGTGGATCGTTTGAGAAATAAAAGAATTATTCGCTCAGGGTTTTCCTTTTCCTTGCTTTGTCATGCATTTAATAGAAAGGGTTTTTACTTTGTATACACTTGCAAGTGAGTGGTCTGAAATGGTCACATAATGACCACAAGCTTGCCCGTCAGTTGAAATGGAGTCTAGCTACTTGACAGTGGAGTTTTCAGGAAGCTCCAATAAGAGCAGGAAAAGACTCCAAACAACGACAAATCGAACAACTCAAAACAAAATGCAGACCGCTACAACGACCGCGTTTGAGGAGAATCAGTAAGCTATTCAACTAATTGTTGCTTACCATTCAACCTATCAATAGTATTTTATATATATGAATGGTAATTGGTTAAGATTTATTGGTGTACAATTTCTGTCTCATAAAAGGTTTTTTTGCTTATATTTTCAATCTATTTACCTAAACATAGTACTAAGAAACTGATCATTATGGTTGAGAACGGTTGGAAACTGTAAGTAAACATAATAGTTGTTTCTTGTCACTATAGTTTCAAATGTGACTGGTTATACGTTAAAGAATACAGTTTCAAAGGCAGTAGTTTACTGCCAAGTTCTTCAAGCTAGCTAAGAGAGCACTACTCCATCACTTTTATGCTCAAATTGGAAGAAGGGAGGTATTCTAATTGTCTACTCGATGTTCTTACAACCCCTTTTGAACTTTTTTTTAATTGAAGTACACCTGACTGCATTACTTTGCAGTTGAATTGGAGAAACAAAGTTTGTGTGATCTTAAGGATGCGAACTCCACAGAGCACCATGTTTCTTTTAAGGTATATTGCATGAAGAGCTGTTATCATGGACAAGTTTTTTTGTCATTTTATTCTTCATTTCTTTCATTTTTAGGTGAAAACAACTTCCCAAAGAAGTACTTTGTACAACCTAATACTAGTGTCATTCAGCCATGGGACTCATGCATCATAAGAGGTATATATACACAATTAGAACCTGACAGTCGTTTGATGATATAGCATTCTAAAAGTATGGACGCCTTGTATTCTTTCATACTTAAAGCTTACACCAACACCGTGCTGCCTCCTAGAAGAGCTATATGCTTAGATGATTAATGTTTATGAAACATGTGTTATCTGAAGTGCTTTGTTGCCAGTTTCTTCTGTTCCAAGCATTTAGCTTTTGATACTCTTCTCATGGATCAAAATTAACTTGCATCAAAATTCTGTGATTTTGTAGAATCGATCAGGCATTGCAATGTCAGGAAGATGAGAGAGACCAAGCAATGAGGCACTGCATCAGGAACTGGTAAGTGGACTGATATTATTTTCTCCATGTTTCCCCACAATATCATTGCAAGCTGTTATTAAGGTAAGAAGCACAAAAGAAACACATATATTTATAGGTCTACTGTTCTCCAACGATGGCAGATCCAAAGGTCAGGATCCGTCTATTCTACACCCAAATTAAACACTAGATATACGTAGTCAACATATAATTGCAAGTTGAACCAAAATTATGCATAAACTAAACTTCTACATAGCAACTTTAAGCTTTTTGATGATACTTTTATTTAGGAATGCTAATGAATTCAATCTTAGAATTGCTTACGTCATTTCACTCAACAATAGGCATTTAACTTAAAACATCACAATTAAAGGATTGACTTGCCCTTCTAAGAATTATATAGTCCCTGTTTGGTTGCTATGATATATATGTTCTTGGGTTAGTTATTATGGAATCAATTACTTTTTTACAATGTTTTCACTTTATTTATTGGCTTTTCTACATTCAATAGTTATCAATTTATTCATAAAATTGATTGACGGTAGTAGTCTAATGTTGCAGGATGCTAGACTGATTTCATATGGCTGGTTTGGATGGAAAATTGGAGGTGCATATGCCAGTTGGGGCGCTTTTGAGTGTATTGACTCAGTACCTGTGAGGGCGCTTTTGAGTGTATTGACTCGGTACCTGTGAGGGCGCTTTTGAGTGTATTGACTCGGTGCCTGTCATGGCGCTTTTAAGTGTATTGACTCGGTGCCTGTCATGGCGTTTAACATATGGTGACATCGACAAGAGTGGCGTTTTGAAACGCCACACAAGCGCCATAAAACAACAAAACGCCTCTATAAATCAGTTTTCTAGGCGCTTTTGAGTGCCACCAAACCCTGCTTTTTCTTGTAGTGTTAAATTATGTGGATATATGAAGCCGTTGGTTTGTATGATGGAGGGGAGCCGCATTATAGAACAAAATTTCTCGAGATAAAACATAGAAAACTATTTTTATGAAGAGTACAAATAGGTTGTTGCGCTTTTTGCTTTACGCTTTTTTTGCTTATTCTTATAGACAATGGATAATCGGCTCTTTGCTTTTATTAGCCAGCCCGCAATTTGGTGAATCACATTGCTAAGATGTGTGGAATCAATGGAATGCACCCTTTATTTTTATGAAGGGTGCAAGCAAGTGTCCCTCTCACTCCTATTATTACCATAACTGTTTTTGTTTGGAGCTTTTGGTGATGTGGCTCTTTTTTTTCAGTGTGTGAGCAATTATGGTTTTCCAATTTGAAGGGTTGAGGTCCTGGTATTAGCTTTCCCAAAGATTCTGTTGAGTTCTTAGATATATCACGATAGATAGGCTTTTGATAGGAGTTGCATCTCTATGGTTATCTTTTGGCTTTGTTTTTTTTTTTTTTTTGAAGTTGTTTCTTCCTTCGGTTTGTTTTTGCCAATGTACAAAGGTCCATACTCTTCCTTAAATTTAAAAAAAAAAAAGAAAAATGTTTTAACCAGGAAGATATGCAATCTTGGATCTGATAGAATGCATAATGCACTGATTAATACAATGTTTGTACAACGGGTCGAGAACCACTTTGTTCTTTTCATACTTTTGCTTCATTTTACTTTTTTTCAACAATACCGTTACATGTTGATTTCAATCTACTTTAATCTATTCTCCTACATAATTTCTCATGTTTGGGTTAATTATTTTGATCTTTTAGTGAAGTGGTACACCTCCAGAAATTGGCTAAATGGCTCCCGAGAGTTCTAACAAATGATTATTGTGTTGCCTTTATTCATTTATTTGAATTTTTTGTTTGATATGTATTCATACCGTCTAAATTATCAAACTTTTTTCTTAAGTTTTCACATGGATTTTCTTTCATTGTCGCTTCTTATTGACTATTTTTATTTTTCTTTTCGGCTTCGCATCCTCTATTTTTAGTTGACCCTGCATTATGCAATTGGTTTTTTGCTAGTATTTTATAATTTCATCTTGTGCATCATCATACCATATTGAAGAATACACAAGCATCTTAAGTGATAAAAGGAGTCTCAAGTCTCTAAGAAGCAAATCATGAAACACTTTACTTAGAAGTTGGTTATTGGGTAGTTGAGGTTGTTACAAGCGGTTACTAGAGCTTGCAATAGCTCAACATAAATCTATATATATATTGTATAGAAGTCTAGGAATAGAACTAATTCGAATTATTAGAGAACTCAAGCAAAAGCTGCTGTAATTCTAAGTTCTTTGTAGTTTTGTCATTATTGATTCAATTCTCCTCACTATTTAGGTTTCATCTAGTTGTTTTCCATGTTCTGTATGATTCCTGAGTTTTTCTTTCAAATCTTTCTTTCAATTCAATAAATTCCACATGGTATTAGAGTGTTTTATCATTTACCTTGCGTGATTCTGTGTTTAGCCATCAGGATTGTTGGCAAGATCTTGAAAAAAACCATTGTTCTTTTCTGCTGAAATCTGGTTGTTGTTGTCTTCTTGCATTTCTCATGGATTCTACAGTGCAGAATCAAGGTATTTTACCAGGAAATCCTCTCTATCTACATCCTAATGAGAATCTAGCCCAACAATAAAATTACCATCCATGGAGCCATTCCATTAAGATGGCATTGATAACAAAGAACAAGATTGGTTTCATTGACGGTTCTATTACTCCTCCTGCTGTTAATTCCCATGATTCCAGGTATGGTTACAATGTAGTACTTTCGTCAAGACATGAATCTTGAATTCAGTAATACCCTCCATAGCACAGAGTGTGATGTATAAGGAAACTGCTAGGCAAATATGGTTAGATTTGCAGGCAAGATTAGATGTTTTTCGTCTAGGGGGTTTATTGGAGCAGGTACATGCTCTTAAACAAGGAGAATTAGACATTACTAGCTATTTTACGAGATTGAAGTCTTTATGGGAAGAAATAGCAATCATGAAACCGGATCCTATTTGTTCTTATGAGCCTAGGTGCCACTGTGATGTTATCAAGACATTCACTGGTTATGCAAAAATAGAGAGGGTGGTAAAATTCTTAAGGGGCTTGAATTCTGAGTATTCACAAGTTTTGACACAAGCACAATTAATGGTGCATATGCCGGACTTGGACATTATTTTTGCTATGGCACTAAAACTAGAGGATCAGAAAGATTTCGATGGTAGATTTCCGAGGCTACCGCCATGTACAATAGAGATTTCAATGCTAATCATTCTCGCATCAGTGTTTGTAGATTCACAAGAAAGCTATTCTCAATAGAACTTGAATAGATCAACAATTTGAGGTACTTCAAATTTCAAGAGAAATACATGTAATCTCATGAATGGAAAGATGGTGAAATGTACTTTTGTGGTTTTACAGGACACACTGAGTGGTACAAAATCATGGCTATCCTCCTGGTTGGAAACCTAAAAGTAGGGTGAATATGGCTAAAGTTGTGTCGAGGAAGATCAGGGGTTAGCTGGTATGTGGTTCATTATCAAATTCACTAGACTTTGAAGGTTTTACTTTGAATAAAGCTAAGTATCAACAAGCGATGAGACTCTTAGACAATCGGAAGTCGAATCTTATGAGCATATGGCTAATCAAGCTAACGTTCTTTCCACAAACTTTGTGCACTGGTGCAAACACTTTAGGTTTGTTTCTAAACTTAAAACTTCTATGTTTTGGATTATAGATTCGATGCTACTATTCATATAGCGAAGAACATCTGATGTCTAAAATCTTTGAGGCCTATTTCTAACATGTTAGTAGGGTTTCCCAATGGTTCTAGTATCAGCTGATTACACATATAGGTACTGATTTGCTTAAATGATCATTTAGTAATTACGGATGTTTGTGCATACCTTCATTCAATTTCAATCTTATATCTCCAAAGAAGAGCTAATACCAACTTGAGGATTGTGTTTGCTCTTGATTCTTGACTCATATAGGACAAGAAACTTGGGACATGGATTAGATCACTAGGATATTCAGAGGATTATATATTTTACGTAATGCTCGATGAGTTTTACTCATTGTATTGTTGTTAATAATGCTTCTTTAGTGAATAATCAGTCTCACTATTGATGATGCACAAGTCTGGCATTGCTGACTTGGCCATTTATCAATAAAAGGCTGATAAGTTTAAATGGTGTTGATTCATCTTGTATTGTTGGTACTACTTTTCTGTCATGTTTGTCGATTAGCCAAACAAAAAAGGAATTGATTTTCTTTAAGTAAATTTATTGTTAAATGCATTTTTGATCTAGTACATTTTGATATTTTGGGGCCTTATAGACAACCGAAAATGTATGGCCATTCCTATTTTCTCACCGTTGTTGATGATTACTCAAGGTTCACTTGGGTATATTTGTTAAAAAGTAAGTGCGAAGCCGGACAACTTGTTCAATCTTTTTTGTTCAAAAGATGCTTTTGTACAATTTAGAAAGCATGTTAAAATCATCGAATCGAGACAATGGTGCAGAGTTCAATATGCATGAATACTATGCATAAAAAGGAATAATACACTAAACATCTTGTGTGGATACTCCACAACAAAATGGCATAGTAGAAAGGAAACACCAACACATTTTAAATGTTTACAGGGCCTTAAAATTTGATTAACAACTTACCCACGGCTTATTGGGGCTCTTGTATTTATGCATGTTGTTTTCTTGATCAATGTTATTCCCCTCACTTGTCATCAATATTAACACACCATACTACTTGATGTATGACAAACACTTTGATTACTCGACCTTAGGGTTTTGGTTCTCTTGTATATGCATGTACACCACAGACATAATAGGGCAAAGTTTGACTCCAGGTCAGACAATAACTGCCTATCTTGGGTACCTAAGTTCACCAAAGGACACATTTTACTAGACAAATAGACTAAGGACATCTTAGTGTCTAGAGATGTACAATTCTATGAAAGCAGTGTTTCCTTTACATTTAGACATGCAGATACACACATGATACTATGCCTTTACTTGTTCCCTCATGGAGTTACAATGGATTGAGGTGTTACAACAACATCAAAGCTGGTAACAATGTGAGTGAGATCATGCTATTATCAATCTAGAAATTCCTACACAAGGCATACTGAGAATGAGATAAGGAGATCCAATGAGACA
Organism: Gentiana macrophylla; assembly: GCA_026214975.1. Classification (NCBI taxonomy): domain Eukaryota; kingdom Viridiplantae; phylum Streptophyta; class Magnoliopsida; order Gentianales; family Gentianaceae; genus Gentiana; species Gentiana macrophylla. Next base: position 62,477,540 of record CM047805.1, read on the forward strand.
AAGGCATATGCATATCGCAAGAATATGTCATACCAACTAGAAGATCATCACCACATTACGTCAATAATATGGTTTCTATGACAAACTTGGCCAACAACTACCAAAAATTTGTTTATCACGGCGGATGCCATTCAAGAACCTAAGACCTACAACGAGGCAATTAAAGATGAGTGTTGGAAAGAGGCAAGCGAGAAGGAGTTGGATGCTTTACAAGCAACTAAGACTTGGTAAATTGTGACATTACCTCCTGGCAAGACCACAATTGGTGGCAAGTGGGTGTACAAGGTCGAGTATCATCTTCGATGGGTCACTATAGAAAGATATAAGGCTAGGCTAGTAGCCAAATGATACACATAGACTTATGGTATTAACTACCAAGAAACCTTTTCACCTGTGGCAAAGGTTACCACAATCAAGAATGTTGGTAGTGCATGACTTCAAAAAGTGGCACATGTTGAAATAAGTGTCCTACACCCAATCGGGTTAGACCGGATTTACCGGGTCGGATCATTTCTACTATTTCTTTATGATTATACATATATATATAAATGGCTTTTCGTTGTCATATATTTGTTCTTTTAAAGAACCAACTATGAATTGTTATATGATAACGTCCTTAGTATTACAATCGTGATAGAGAAACCATGATAGCGATTATGGTTGATGAGATCTCAATCACTTTAATAAGTTTGATACTTAAATGTCTGCAGGCTTATTTACTATTAAGCAGGCATTGATAGTACAAACAAGCTAGCACGTATTAGATGTCTTCTATCTTTAAGAGCGGGGATAGATCTCGTCTCATCGAAATGTAGGGACACTTGGACTATACGTGGACATGTATTGATAATGCGTGCGTTAGATCGCCCTCTTTTTACATTAAGTGTCAAATGAAGTAATGGTATTATGTAATTATCCTTGGGATTGGAGTCTTCATGGCATCCGCGGTGTGGATTGTCACACTTTGACACTATTGAGGTTTCCACAGCCATGGGGCGATCATGCGGTAGTGATTGGGTGTGATCTTTGAAGCGTCACGGAGTATACGTGTTTGGTGCGTCCGAGAATCGTTTACCCCATCGGTAGGAGTGAATATCGAAAAGGCCTTCTTATAAGGAATGTCTTACTCGTGGATCTTTGCAAAGTGAAGTAAATGAGTTACTTGAGAGAGCATGATATCTAGATTATAAGATACGACCGTTGATGCTTGACACTTTCGACGTCATCGACCGTATGAATTATTCTGGCCGATAGGATTTATTTACACGTGTGTTTCACATGAAGGTAGTAGTCATTGCATTTGACTCTTCCGATGATTGGGGAGTCAAGGTGTGTTCTTTAGGCGGCTATTCCGTGATAGATTAGGTATGAAGGGCATTTAAGTAATTTTCACTTTGTGCCCTCGGCCAACATATTCGGAATCATATTAGGTCACACCACATAAGAACATCTAGCGGATTAAAAGGTGGTTATAGTTGATAACCAAATAAGGAAAGAATTTATCTCATACTATATAAGGTTATAGTGGTAAAATTAATATGATGGTATTTATTTATTATAGGTTTTGCCGAGAAGGGCGTATTTATTCAATTATCCGGCCCGAGGACACTAATTATTAATTAGGACAAATCACATGGAAACTTACCAATATACTTTTTTAATATATACATCCAATACGAATTTCTTTTTTCCTTAGCCCTTTAATATAGTCCATTCCATTGACAAGCGACCAAATCTCTTGATTTTGGTTCGGACGACAACCTAATTAAGGTGAAGAATCCGGCGAGATTTGGAGCGAGTTATTTCTTTGAGACCGATGACCCAGCGTTTTAAAGCCAATAATGTCAAATCGCACAAAATCGATGCAAAGATCGAGTCTTGGGTGAAGGTTGGTGAGTTCAAGAATCCGGCTCTTTAATTGTATATTCTCGATGCTTATCTCCTACTATTCTATCCACGATGCTTGTCGAACAATTAATGGATCGATTTCATTTGAATTCGGAAAAATGGCGTGAAGGCTACAATTGAGATCTGAAAGGGTGAATTCTTTCCATTAATATTTGGAGAAGGAGAGTTTCTTTGTTTGCTATATTTCCAACTCATTGCGTTGTCGCGGATTTTGGCCTCAGTGCCGTTGCTTTGAAAGCCAAAAC
>CM047805.1:62479792-62662528 GCA_026214975.1 Gentiana macrophylla
CACCTCCCGATCACCGACTCAGATGGTCACTTGCCCACCTTCACAAACAATGAGGGCTCTGGCAGAGAAGAAAAGGTCTTCCAAGTATCAAGGGACATTCTCATCCCTTTCTATGTCTAGGACGCACGATCAACCGGAAAAGTAAATCTATCAATTTGAACTAATACGTCCTTTAGTATCCCCGCAACTTTCTTGGAAGATCTATCGGCAATTGTAGGTTCATGGTGTGGGTTCTAAAAGATCATTCAATCCAAGCCGTTTACATACTGGACAATGGCATCGACTTATGGATGCACCTGTGTCACATAAAGAGTTTGGGGAAGACTAGGCCTCCCATCAAAGAATGTGAGCACAAATTTCCAAGGTCACCCCTCTTGATTGGTAGATCTTCATAACTTATCATAGAGCAATCCACACCAATCAACCGATCCATGTCTTCTAACTTCTTTCTGGAAGAAACAACATCCTTGATGAACTTAGTGTACTTAGGCATCTCAACCAAAACATCGATAATGGAAGATTAACTCTGAGTATTTTTCAAAAGATTAAGCACTTTTTCATATTTCTTGTCCTCATGCAAGGAGATGTTGCTTTTTCTAGGTGGAAATGGTAGTTTTTAAATCACTCTTAAAAGACTTTCTTCGAGGATGAACTGGCGTACTTTATCTTCCAAATCTTTCCACCTCACCACTTTCTCACTTCTTTTACTAGTCGTGGATCCGCCACCGACTCTCACTTGATTCTTCATTTCTCGTGGATCGACCACTTGAGTACTCTCTTGCGTAAAAGGAACATGGGTGCTCGATTTCCTCCCGCCTCATCAACGGCATGAGGGGTTAGTGGTTTCCTGGTTCTGGGACCACTAAGTTGAGTACCAGATTCGAGATTCATGGCATCGCCTCTTCTTTACCATGGAATTGAAGGAACTAGGTCGCTGCCGCCATGATTCAAGTCGGTCTGAGCTACCCGACCACCCCGAGGATTTTTCTCCGTAAAGTCGGCAAATCGCCTCACGAGGTCCTGAAGCTAGTTGGCCGACCATTTGCCCGATCCGCCTCTCAAGACTCTTTATTGTGCTCTGGCGGATTGATATTATTATTCTCGCTCCTCTAGTTTAGCTTCAAGATCATTAGAGTGAGAGGGGCTTGAGAGAGTTCGAAAGTTACCAGGATAGTTTGGTGAGCGATTTCAAACGCAGATTTGAATTGTTTGGCCAATTTTGATTGAACCTCCGATTTGTATTTGAAAATTCGTGTTCGAGTTCGATTGAAGCTTGGGTTTAGATTGAAATTCTCGATTCAAGTTAAAATTAATTTTGATTGAGATTTTGATTCTCGATGGAAACCCCGGTTTTGAAGATTGCTTTGGCCGAGAACGATTGTTAAATCTCTCGATTTTCTTGGCAAGGAAAGCATTAACCAAAGATTTCGTCCATTCATAGTGAGTGCGAGAGGTGTGCCTCTACATTATCACATGCCCGGCATATGATGAATTGTACTTTCTACCGATTCGACAAGATTGACTTGATAGGTCGGGAAGGGAAATAAATTGACACCGGCCAACCACATGGCCGGTTGACAACAATTTTTGTCAATAGAACTTGAGAGTTCTCATGGAAATGATAGATTCTCGATTCGTTGGATTTAGAGACCTTGCAAGAGCAACACCACCTGCTGTTGCAAAGATGGCAATTTGATTTTGATTTTCACCTCCTCGATCTAGGAGAGAGGAGGTGCCTCGAATAGCTTGAGAGGAGGGGCATAATTATATTTGGAAATATCCTCTAATAATGCCCACCCTTCTGCAGTGTTTTCCTCAGAATGTCCCACTAGAAGAACTATTGACCATACCCTTAGTGAGCTCGGTCAATCCACTGAAAATGTGTTGACTTGCCTTTGCAAGTCCAAACTGCAGTGAGGCATTTACGAAGAAGATCTTTGAATCTCTTCCATGCATCAAAGAACGATTCGTTTTCCTTTTGATAAAAAGTGAAAATTTCACTTAAGCATTCAATGTCTTGGATGGTGGGAAATATTGACTTAGGAACTCTTTTTGAGTCCAAATTTGTGGTGATTGATTCGGCAAAGTGCAGAGAGTTGTACTACTCTTTTGCCTCCCTTTCAAGGAAAACGGGAATAACTTCAACTTTATCGCATCCTCACTTACACCTTGAATGCGAGTCGTACCCATATATCTCCAAAATGTGTGTACGTGAGTATGAGGATTTTTGATTGAAAACTATGGAAGATTGATGCATGTTGCATCATTTGGATGAGCCCAGTTTGAGTTCGAAGGTTGGTGCATTTATGGCGGGTAGAACGATGGCGGGTTGACTTTGACTTCACCAGGCATGGCGAGTCACCAACGTATGTCTATCTTCTCGCAGCCATAATGACTATGTCTTCGATCTCCTCACTAAACGTTCCTCAAAGGTCTTGATCGCCCGCAGGACGGATTCTCTCGCTGCTTGGTCGGACTATGGTCCGCCGAGGTCGGTGGTATAGAGTAGTGGCCTCTTTTGACTTGAGTTTGCATAAACCGAAACCAAAATCAAGTTGTCTAAACTAAAAACTAAAAGTTAAAACTATGAAAAGAAAATAAAAGCAGGAGGACAGAGACGGGCGCCCAATTAATCCGGACGGGCGCCTGCACTGAAGAACTAGACGGCCGCGTTTGGGGCAAGCGACGCTTCGTCGATTTCTCCAAACGGTACAGAGTTGGCTCTTTTTAGATGGACGGGCGCCCGCTTACTCCGACGCCCGCTTGGAAACCAAAGATAAAACTTAGTAAAAACTAGACAACCGCATCGAGTCCCCGAACGGCGCCAAAACTTGTCTCGGATTTTATCTAAACAAAATATAACAAGTAATAAAATAAATCCGTTTACCCAAGCGAGGATCGTAGTATATTGATTAAAACCGAGTCGAATCCACAGGAATCGAGGTTTATCTAGTTTTATTAACTTCCTAAATTATCACAACTACTACTATTACTAAAGTTATAAGAAAATAAAAACGTTTAACACTTAACAAAACTAAAAACAAAATTAAAATCGATGTAAGATCGAAAATCTAAAGCCGTGAAATATAATTGCGAACAAGATTAACTAAACTAATTCTATTATATAACCTAAACATGCAATAAAAATATAAACTTGCTATGCAAAACAAGCACAAACGATTTTAATCAATGAAATTAAAAACGAACAAGCAATGATCCACCAATTCTACAACACTCAATTTCTTCTCTAGATTATCTAGTGATGATTTAACAAAAGTTTTGATTCACCTATCGTGGGTACGAATTTCTAATCTCTTAGAAAAGTTCGTCTATCAATCTTTTATCTTTCGATACTAAAGATTAACGCTTTTATATCCAAGGTGTGGAATTTCTCAATTTCTAATCTAGAAATTTAACCTAACAACTCTCGTTAATTAGATTAAAGATCTAATCTTTACTACGATGATCTAGGGTTTAATCACGATTCTCTTCAACATTAAACATCAAACATGCAAAGATCTCTTGATTCAAATTGCATAAAAACAAGTAAAACATAATAAAGATGCTACTTTTAATAAAAACTCACAAGATAATCCAAAGGTGAAATCAAAGTGTTGATAGAACGGCTTCACAACGCTTGTTCCAAAAGCTTTTAGCCTCTAAGCATCGCTTGAATACTCGAAATAGCTTCTATGAAGTACATAAATTTGAAGGAATTTATCTAAGAATTAAAAAGCATAAAAACTATCTAAGAAAGGTGTAAACCACAAGGAAGACGCCCCTTAGGGTTCTTGTGGCCGCCTAGAGTATTTTTTTCTCTTTAGGGTTGAAAAAAACGCGCCTATTTATAGAGTTTTAAGTCGGTTTCGCGCTAGGTCGGAGTATGGACGCCTGTCTGACGAGGTCTTGGGACGCCGTCAGCCTTGTATGAACTTCTTCGAGTCGGGCCGAAGTCATGTCGACGCCCGCCCTATGTAAATTTGGGACGCCGCTTAGCAAAAATCTCAATACTCAAAATCCACTATTTCTTCCTGGGACGCCTGCTCGATTCTCTAACGCCCGTCCATCTGACGGAGCTTCAGACGCTCATTCAGCTTTACTTCAAATCTTGTTTTCATCTCTATCTTTATCCGACTTCATCTTTATCCTTTTTCTTCCATGCAAATCCTCACTTGAACATCTTTCAACCTCTTTTAAGCCAAATTGTATCTACAAGATATCAAAACATTGCAAAGTGTAAAATCATTCAAATCGATAGAAAATCAACAATAAAACCTCATAATTCAACCAACTTTGCGATTAAACCATTGCAAACATCACTTGCTTAATAAACCAAATAAACGCTCAATTTCTATGCAAAACATCGAGTATAGAGGAAAATTGTTACTGAAATAGAACGATATAAATCATAGAAAATCACCCTAAATAAAAAGACTTGTAATCCCAAGAAGTACTTGAGCTCCCCAAAGTGTCTTTGATTTAGAATTTGTCATGAAGGTAGTTCTTTCATCGATGAATATCTTCAACCGATTGACTAGCTATGATAATATCGTCCACGTATACTAATAAGTCCATGAATCGCCATTAATCACTTTAAGTGAATAGAGTTGTAGTCATTTTTAGATTGTTGAAAATAAATGCTTTGCAAAGTGTAGTCAATATAGAGTTCCATCGCCGCTAGCCTTGCTAAGACCATATAGGGACTTAACCACTGCAGATGTGATTCTTAACTGTGGTTTGAAACCCTATGGTAACCTCATGTACACTTCCTCATGGATTTCACCATGTATGAAGGCATTAGTCACATCACATCGATGTAGATGCCAACCCCCGTGTCGCTTGATAAGGCCAATGTAACTCCCAATGGTTGTCATTTTAGCTACATGGGAGATGGTTTCTTGGTAGTCTAGGCCATATGTTTGGGTGTACCTTTTTCGCAACTAACCTAGCCTTATATTGTTTCTACTGGTCCCATCAAAGTTTGTAGTTAACCTTATATACCCATTTACATCCTATGGGTGTTTTGCTCAAGTAAGAGAGACCACTTCCCATGTCTTGTTGTCTTCAAGGGCCTGAATTTCCTTGCTCATAGCATCCTTCCAGTCCTGGGACTTAACAGCTTGGCTAAATGATGAGGGTTCTACCACTTAATCCAGATTGCGAAGAAATACCTTATGGGACTTTGATAAAACTTCATAACTGAGAGATTGGCCAAAATCATGAGGTGAAATGGATTTGTTGACTTGGGAACAAATGTAATCTCAGTAGGTGTGTAGGAGTATGTCTAGGTCTATTAGACCTTCTTCTAGTAAGTACTGACTTCCGGTGGATTTCTTTGCCAATTGAGCTTTAGGATCACCTTGTGCATCAGGTGTGTCAGAAACTGATGTTCTGGGAGGATCACAGATTTGTGCAGGATTTGATTGTGAGGTTGAGGATCTTCCTCATTAAAAGTGCACAGTAGACAGTGGTATATGTTCAGAGTTGAACTAGATTTACATGAATCATCATAGGAAATGATCAGCCTTTTCTAAGTGTCCAATCTCACCGGCGATTGTACCGGGTCAATCAGTAGCCTAGAATTGGTGAGTCAAGGTCGTATCCCACATGGAATCGGTCGAGTACCAAAGTCGGTCATGTCCCTAGTTCAGTCAACACAAAATTGAACGTGGTGATTTGTCGGATCACCGGTTCTAACAACTAAATAAACATAAGAGAAAAGATTTTAAACTACAAAAACAAGATAGCCGATCTATGATCCAACCAACTACTCTATAACCCTAACTCGCTTTTCGAAGTGTTTCGACAAACTCTAATGTTCTCGGCATTGTTGAAGGGTGTCGTCTCATGTTTCCAAAATAGACATTAATTCAATAATCTACCCTCTTATGTTAGGTTCAACATCCGCCTCGTTGTCACTCAAAGGCGTCGTTTCCTAATTCGAATATAGACATTAATTCAATAATCTACCCTCCTATGTCGGGTTCAGCGGTACCCATCGATCGGATTTAATCGACCCGACACGGTCTATGATCTATGAGACGCTCATTAACAATGATATAAACCTCACACCTAAACTCGAATCGAACAACTCGATCGGTTTTACACGGTGATCCTAGAACCCTTTTCCCACACCCTCTCACTAAATACATATGTAAAGAAGACACATGAAATACGATTATCGAGTAATTAATTCGACAAAAGTCATTTAGAATAAGTTCTAGAATGATAACAACACCGAGAATCTAACAATCATAACATCAAAACACTTCAATCAACGAGCTAAGGATTCGATTTGAAGGCTATCACATATCTCGGCTATATAACGATTACATACTCATTATACTAAGAAAAATATAAGAAATCAACAATCAAAGCTAACATAAAACAAGATTGAAACCAAGAACAATATGTTAATTAAAATTACCGGGTAGAAATTTGGTTTTCCGGAAGAAATCCCGTCAATAACGTCAAGCTATCCCGAGATCCTCCGGATTACAATGATTTACGACTAAACCAAGCTAATCTACCTACAACTAATCTAAGCTAAGAAAAGATGAAGAAAAACGCAGCAAAAAAACTGAAAAAATCGATCTAAAAAGGGAGTGGTTCGATCTAGATCAAAATGAGGGGGTATTTAAAGTGTTTTGCAGATCTGGACTGCTAGCCGGGCGCCTGTCAGATTTTTCCCTTCACAAAACCCATCAGCAACTTTCTGAGCCAAAAACCGTTAGAAAAATGGCCATAACTTTGTGTGTAGACCTCCAAATTTAGTGATTTAAAATCCGTTGGAAAGCTAAAGAAATTGGCTACAACTTTCATGAAGATGTCCAGCCCAGAAAATGCCACTAAGGTGGATAAAAATGCAGATCAATGGAAGGTATGGTTGTAGTACCACCGCATTTTGATCCGTTTGAACGTTTAAGCTTCAGGCACACGTTCCAATCCTCGTATCTCGCCTTCTGGACATCTCAAACACCTAAGTCTTGTACAAAATCACAACAAATACCACACATAATCCCTACAGGACACTAGGGTGACCGAGAGTATAGTAAATTACACCGAAAAAGACCGAGAATCCCGGACTACGTCCTAGGTCCCGAAATGATAACCAAGGTGTAAATACATCAAAATACAACCAAATGTCTCAGAAAACATATATAACGAGGTATAAACGGGGTATAATTACATAGAAAATGATATCCAATTTGACTCTCATCAGGAAAACACCTCACATAAAATATAACATTCTTGGAAATGAATATATGTTTTGTATCCAAGTTAAGCAAGACATAACCTTTTGTTGACTGTGAAATCCCCAAATGTATACAAGCCACACTCCTAGGATCAAATTTTGCTCTATTCTCATTTTGCGAGTGTATTGGCATAGGCTAGACATCTAAACACTTTGACCCTTCTCAAATCATCATCTACTCCATAAATCATCCTATGTGGTGTAGCACCATGCAACAAATGTGTGGGTGTAATGTTGATCGGGTAGGCGACATGTATGACACAAAGTGACCCCATAATTTGATAGGAAGATTGGCTTGGAATTTGAGTGCTCTACCTACATTAAGAAGGTCTTTGGTGTTTTCTTTCAACTACACCATTTTGTTCAGTGTGGACACACAACTCTTTTGGTGTAATATGCCCCTAGTAGTATAGAATTCGGCATATAGAACTCTTGACCATTGTCTATCCTAACCACTTTTATAGTCTTGTGGCGAGAATGGACGTAAGAACAAAAACTTTGAACTACCCTCTCTGCTTGATTTGTCATGCAAAGATATATACCCATGTGAATCTACTAAGGTCATCCACCACTTTGAAAAAAATATTTGTGACCATGTATAGTAGCATGTCTATATGGACCCCAAATGTCAAAATGTACCAAATCAAAGACAGACTGAACTGAATAACAACTCAAAGGAAAAGGCAATTGTTTTTGTTTAGCCAAAGGGCATACATGACAAATATAATCCATAGGGCTAACTATTTCTTTACTCTGTGCCTTGAGAAGATGTAGCCTTTGACCAGACAGGTGCCCCATTCTACAATGCCATACCATATCGGCAGAGACAGGCAGGTGTGTTCGGAAAGTAACATCATTACACCGTGACATGTCTTGATTATTACGACCTTTGTAACCATCCAACAAGTACAAGCCTTTGCACTTTTTAGCCGATCCAATCATCCCACGTGTTTGATCCTCAGTATACAATGACCATCGATTCAAAGATTATTTCGATGTTGTCATTCTTAGTCAATTTACTAAGAGATATCGATTAAATTTGAATGCGGGCAAACAAAGAACATCCTGCAATAATAAATGTGTCCCTATTTGAACTTCACCAACATGTGTAACCATCACACTTCTACCATTTGGTAAATTGACACTAACATTTTCAACCTTGTGAAGTTGTGAAAAAGATTCAAATCATGAACAACATGATCCGTTGCTCTGAATCTAGAATCCACTATATATATTACTCCGCCCTCAAATTATCCTCTGCATGAAGGAGCGAGATAGTATCAAGCCTGGTTAACAAGGTGTGAATTTCGATTCTCTTTGTTCTCTTCATTCTCGCCATCGAGTAATCTGAGCGACTATGTGTCTTGGTGTCGATTCAAGGAGTACCCTTCACAGTGATGGAGTTAGGGCTGATATGTTCTGAGATGTCTCCTCCTCTGCATTTCCTTCCACCATATTGATCCTGCCTCTAGGTTTGGAGCCAGGAGGAAATCTATGTTTGTGATAGCACTTATCCTCCACATGACCAGGTTTCCCATAATATGTATACTGTGGACGCTTTCCACCTTGATTCTGCTGATAAGTTCTTCGTTTTGCTGTGCTTTCTGAACCATTCAACCTTCTACCAGATTCATGTGAGCTATTCCCCATATTGACCTATTAATCGCCCCTTATGTTATGGTTCGTCTCGCGCTTAGTCACTCGCGGGATTCGGATAGGGGGGCTCTTTTATGAAAAAACGCGCAGTTCTCCCCCTTATCTAATATATATTAGATACTAACTGGATCGGACATGGACTTCTATAAAGATCTTTCCACTCATTCATCATACTCAAAGTCGAAGTCACGGCATGGGGGGCTCGGAAAAAAACAAGAATCGGTGTCGTGGTGGTGCTACGAGCTCTCAAAATGGAATCTATTCCAAACATATATGCCATGGTTCCATACTTCGACAGGGTACAAATATCTAAATTTTATATTTTTAGATACATTTTCAAACCTATTGCCGATACTAAGTAGCAGTCAAAAATTTGTATCGGATCTGACAATTGATACATAGTACTAGGGTAACCCTTCCTCTTTCTTTCGAATTTCAAAGCCATGGCAAAAGCAATCTTAATGGTTGGAAGTGGAGACATCAATAGAATTTGTGAATTAACCGTGAGAAACTCTCATTCAAGCCTCTCAAAACCTAATGACGTACTCGTTTTCAAAGTATGCAACAATAGTGGGAACTAGGTCACAAGTGACAAACAGGATGACACTTACAATTAGAACGGCCTTAACACATTGATCTCATCCCAAATGATCTTAATTCAAGCAAAGTTCGAGATATAGTGAGATCTCCTTGTTTGATTCCATTCAATTCCTCAAGAAAATAAGATAACCTAAAAGAGTCCAAGTTCGCATACATGTCCACGAATATCATCCCAAACCTCTTTTGCCGTATTCATCCACATGACACTCGAGCAATCGTCTTCGATCATGAGATTGAGCAGCCACGAAGTGAGCGGTGGTGTTACACCGCCCCACGCGTTGAATTCTCGGATCACCTCTCTCCGGTCTCACAATCGAACCGTCGATAAAACCTATTTTATTCTCGCATAACCAATGACATCTTCACCGATTCGACCACGAGTGATAATTGACTACATTTTCATCGAGTAATGGTTGAACGAGCACCAAAGACGGACTCTCGCTCGGGTGGATGTAGTAAGGCTTGAAACATGAATTCTGACTTCCTCCGCCATTAATAAACCTTGAAACACAAAAAAACTTATCTAATTTTGCAGAGATCGACTAAATGCAATTGTGTCTCTCTCGATACCATGTGGAATTTCATCAATTGGATAATATTTGTGAAAGGAAATTGGGAAGAAGATGACCTAATTTGGGAAGAACATAATGTTCGACTTAATGTCCAAAAACCTAATCTGGAGCTTTATATATGGTAGCTCTATTCTATTACAACTTGCATTATTACAATTTGGTATAAGCAATTAAGACGTACTAATTATGCTAATTAAGTACAACTATATTAAGTACCAAAATATCTACTATTTACAATTTACTCTACTATATTCAACGGGCGAAGATGAATTAAGCAGCCCGACACGGCTGAATTGGATCATGCAAATATGTGACTGCTTGTTTGGGAGGAAATTTTATCTTCGTATTGTATGTATTATAGTCATACATTTCTACTCTGTTTTATCATGCACACCGATAAAACACATCGAATATGTGAAAGAGAGTAGAAATGTGTGGCCACATAATGCATGTCGTTTGACATAATTACGTAACAATTTGTTGTTGCAGGATAAAATTTCTCTTTGTTGTTGTAGGATAAAATTTCTCTTTGTTGTTTTGACATGTAAACTTGCTATGGATACAATGACAAAGCAATTTATTAGGCCCTGTAATCCTGAATAATTATACGAAAAATCAAGCTATTACAAATAAATAATTGAAAAATCGAAACAAATAAAACATGAAAGCCGTTTTGGTGGTATAGACGACAGAATATACACACAGTAAAAATCAAGAGAAGCTGTACCAGAATCTTTAGGGGCTTCCATATTCGTAATAATTTCAAACCTTCCGCATTTGTTAATTGAGAGAAGAAAACTAATTTGATGAAGAAGTTGGCCGGCTGCTACTTGTAGTTGTTTTGTTGCTTCTGCTGTTCCTTTCTGCGTCCAGACAAAATAGCCAACTTAGATTCCTAGACAACTGGATTTATTTTAGCTTAAGCTTATTCATATCGAGTAATGATACAGGCACATCTGTTGTGTCACAACGAGTGACACAACAGGTATCTGCATCGTTGATCATGATGTGTTGACATCATGATCAATTTAGAGTCGTTATGATTCACGGTGCAAATAACCGTTGTGTCACTCGTTATGACACAAGCGGTTGTACGATATCATTATTCATATCCAGGATTCAGAATACGTTAGTCCTCAAACACCCTCCGATTTTTAAGTCGGAAACACGCGTTCAAGAGATTGATTCGTGAGGGCGTAACGATTGACTGTTATAATTAGTGGCGGACTCGTCTCCAACTCGGAGCATACCGGTACAAAGTTACAGATTCATCTCGGTTTAGACTCGAATCGGGTACGTATCGTCCAAACTCGGCCAATCTCGGCCGAGTCAATCCGATTTAAGTGGGAACATTAGTGATTCGATTGGAACCTTGAAAAAGGATAAATCAAAAGCAATTCTACACAATATTCAGTCAATCTTGACAATAAACTTCACTCCAAAAGCGGACAGAATCTTTACTATTTACTTCTTTACAAAAGAAATAGTACATCTGTGACTTTGCCAATTGTCAAGAATCAAAACAACTCACATATTTCAATAATTATCCAGCTTTCCAGCCTCTTTATAATAAAAAATTACAGAATTATCATAGCAAAACTTCACAACCCACAACACAGCTTTGATTCACCACAACACCTCCATTTTTTGGTTAAATTTCTTCAATTTTGAAGCATACAAAACCTAATTAAAACCCTGTTGCTAATTACCCAAACATAGAAACAAAACCAAATATCAAAACCACAAATACGCATGTTACAACAACAAACAACCACAAATACGCATGTTACAACAACAAACAACCACAAATACGCATGTTAAAATGTAACGCGACAGCGCATATTTTATTCTATTTAATCGAAAGAAATGATCTTGATGATTGTTTTGGGACATTTTGAAGTTGTGTTTAGTTATTCGTATTTTTTTTTTTTTTTTTTTAATTTTTTAGATTTTTTTCAAATATTTTAAAATATTTTATAAGGGAGAAAACTCGTCTCGCCCGAAACGATATCGATACGCGATAATTTATGTGACTTGGTGGTCTCCGAGACGGTTACCGAGACCGCGACTTTGAACCATGATACTTACACCGTATTTTTACGGTGTAGCGCTGCTAATAGGTGGGCCAATTCGTTGGAATTCTAATTAAGTTATCTATTCACATTTCCAAATTTTGTTGGAATTCTAATTTGCATAGCCGTTGCTAATAGGTCAATGGGATGGGAAGGAACCAACTAAGGAGATTGTTATTTAAAATGTTCCTATGATCCTATTGATGAGATTCTTGCCGATTCAGGTATGATTTGTGATTCTTATGGATTCAGGTATAAGTTAATGAATCAGATCGGATTTGGAGAATCGTGCTTCTGTCTTTAATAGCATTTTTACAATTCTAACTTTTGATGCAATTCCCGTTTACTCACCTGTTTAATTTTCTTGAAAGATTTTATAATGGTTCGAAAGATCTAGTCAAAATCATATCCAGTTTGATGAAATCATCACTTTTATATTTGTGTGTTTTTGTGTATTTCTTTATTCAATCCCATAGATGAAAACAATCATTGGTGATTTTCTTATTTATATTGCTGTATGAGAAGCAGCGGCCAGCGGGTGTGGAGAGAGGCAAGCTGATGAGGAGTCTGTTTTTTTTTTTTTTTTTTTTTTTTTTTTTTTTCCTTTTAAGATATGTAGAGGTGAGGTTACTTATTACTTGGCTTTACCTTTTTAATCATATTTTAACCGTCTTATCTGCTTTGAATTTGATTTTTTAGTCCGAAGGTGTATTATTGTTGACTGCACATCTTTAAAAAAGCTTTTCAATGTTAGTAAAATTTGATGCTGGCATGTACTCCACGATTCAAATCGATGTTCAATGGATGCTTATTAGGTTTGACTTTAAGTTTGGTATGTAGCATATATATCATTAAGTACTAATATGATGTATTTGTATTGTTAGGAATAACGTATCGTGTGTGGAGTGATTTACGTGATATATCCACAATTACCGGAAATAATTACAGAATAATCAACACTATAAAAATTGAATCAAACAATGCAATAACAACGGAATAGAAATCAAATCGAGGCGAGTGTAAACACTCTTCATTTAGGACAAATTGCCCCGGTCTCGTGCCCATGGTTGCAGCAACTGTCTCCCAAAATACAACGGTTCACATCTCGAGTTTAGCGGCACTTCCAAGACTCGAGCTCCCGCAAACTACTTGGATGTCCCGACTTCTCTTTGACACACCATGACTCAATGAGTGCAGAATGATTTTGTATGTAGTAGAGGAGGAAAATTCGATGTTTAATTCTCATTCACGGAGGCTCTTTATCTAGTGGAGATGATTTTATGCTACATTAATTCTTATTGGCCGAATGACACTTTTTTTTTCTTGTCCTCAAGACAAGACACAATAGCCCTACGACTTAATTTAATTAGATTAGCCGACACGATTAGGTCGGGTCTAATATAATTAATAAAGTCGATCTGATTTTACGTATTTTATCCTCACTTTATGTATTAATTTCTCACTTACCCGATATCCGAATCGAGTGATTCAAAAGTCAATTATTATCTACTCCGTGCTTAGAATTTAACCATATACAAAACTCTCGATGATATACATCGGAGCCTATCTCAAATCAACACTAAAGTTGACCGTTCGACCATGTCGATTCGGTTTTTCTCCAACAATATCAAGAAATGCGTGTTCTCGATTAGTTTAGAAGATTGTGAAGAATTGAAC
Source organism: Gentiana macrophylla (assembly GCA_026214975.1). Taxonomy (NCBI): domain Eukaryota; kingdom Viridiplantae; phylum Streptophyta; class Magnoliopsida; order Gentianales; family Gentianaceae; genus Gentiana; species Gentiana macrophylla. The sequence continues at coordinate 62,493,625 of CM047805.1, forward strand.
AAATAAATCATGTTTAATCGAAAAGATATTTCAAACCCCTTGTCAAGTATGTTCTTATGAAATTTCGTCATGATTTTTTTAGGGGGTTCTATTTGGACCCCTATTTACTACTTGCACCCATTTACTACTTGTACCACAAAAATTACTTGGGCACCACATGATTTTTTATATAGGGAAGTCGATCTGCTGGTGTTCCTTGTGGAACACCAACGTCGATCCTGATGGCGTTGGTGTTCCACAAGGAACACCATGTGTGGCTGACGCTCCTATATAAAAAGTGTTAAATCTTAGAACGTCGATCCATGACTTTTCATCGGGTGTTTTTAGTGGCATACCAGCGTCGGTGACACCGACGTTGGTATGCCACTAAGCTACCATGTGAGTAGTGACGTTTTTTCACCGAAAAATATTCATTAATGTAGTGCAGTAGTAGTAAAAGAGTCCAAATAGAACCCACCTTTTTTATTCTTAATATTTTGAGACCTTTTCTAGATGTAATACATTAGTATAGCATTACTCAAAAATACAATCCGATGGCTTGATCAATTTTTTTTTTTATTTTTATTTTTTTTTGAAATATCCTACATTCCCTAAGTCCTACTTAAGTAGGTCAAAAAGCAATTTGTGTTTAGAAAACATTTTAGTCGGATATAAGAGTCCTTCCAATACAAAATGTCACTATTCATAATGTGAATGATGTGATTGGAGATTTGACAACGAAATATTATCCTAGCCAATGCTAATTCAGTGGCGGACCCAGAAATATTTTTCAAGGGGGTCCGTAAATTTTTTTCTAAGTAGAATAATTTTTTTACGTTGTCCAAAATATTTTTCTATAGGTATAATGTAGCATATTTTTTTGTTCAGGGGGATCCATGGAACCCTTTGTGGAACACATGGATCCGCCTCTGTGCTAATTTAAGCTTTTTCATTTCTTTGGTTATTGGTTTTTCTCCTGCTCCAAATGAAATTAGTTCCTTCATACATACATTTCCCAATAAATTTTAAATGTTATTGACGGCTCTTTTATTTCAAAAGTATGTGTTGCTATTGTTGAAGATGCAAAGACAGTGATGGCTCGATCATCGGTACTAGTTGGAACCTATGGTGAAAATAATGATTCTAACAACATATAAGGGTATTTTGTTAACCAAGGAGCAATGGAGAATAAAGAGATCTACCAAAAGAACGAGCATGCATTCAGAAGGTTTTTGTAGTAAGAATATTTTCCCTCACTATATCCTTTGATTCAGATACTTAGGAAGCTGAGTTTTAAATTATTTGGTTCAGGTAAAGTCTGAGTCATGTTGTGCCTTCAACAAGCTACTTAACATAATTGGAAAATTATTTTTCTGGGGTATGTTAATATTACACCAAAACAATTAATGTTTACCCCACTCTGTTTAATTAATTCACCAACCTTATTGCAAAATGAGTGAAAACACGTTTGTGGCACTGTCAAATGGATTGCTAAAGGTGGATCGTTTGAGAAATAAAAGAATTATTCGCTCGGGGTTTTCCTTTTTCCTTGCTTTGTCATGCATTTAATAGAAAGGGTTTTTACTTTGTATACACTTGCAAGTGAGTGGTCTGAAATGGTCACATAATGACCACAAGCTTGCCCGTCAGTTGAAATGGAGTCTAGCTACTTGACAGTGGAGTTTTTCAGGAAGCTCCAATAAGAGCAGGAAAAGACTCCAAACAACGACAAATCGAACAACTCAAAACAAAATGCAGACCGCTACAACGACCCGCGTTTGAGGAGAATCAGTAAGCTATTCAACTAATTGTTGCTTACCATTCAACCTATCAATAGTATTTTATATATATGAATGGTAATTGGTTAAGATTTATTGGTGTACAATTTCTGTCTCATAAAAGGTTTTTGCTTATATTTTCAATCTATTTACCTAAACATAGTACTAAGAAACTGATCATTATGGTTGAGAACGGTTGGAAACTGTAAGTAAACATAATAGTTGTTTCTTGTCACTATAGTTTCAAATGTGACTGGTTATACGTTAAAGAATACAGTTTCAAAGGCAGTAGTTTACTGCCAAGTTCTTCAAGCTAGCTAAGAGAGCACTACTCCATCACTTTTATGCTCAAATTGGAAGAAGGGAGGTATTCTAATTGTCTACTCGATGTTCTTACAACCCCTTTTGAACTTTTTTTTTAATTGGAAGTACACCTGACTGCATTACTTTGCAGTTGAATTGGAGAAACAAAGTTTGTGTGATCTTAAGGATGCGAACTCCACAGAGCACCATGTTTCTTTTAAGGTATATTGCATGAAGAGCTGTTATCATGGACAAGTTTTTTTGTCATTTTATTCTTCATTTCTTTCATTTTTTAGGTGAAAACAACTTCCCCAAAGAAGTACTTTGTACAACCTAATACTAGTGTCATTCAGCCATGGGACTCATGCATCATAAGAGGTATATATACACAATTAGAACCTGACAGTCGTTTGATGATATAGCATTCTAAAAGTATGGACGCCTTGTATTCTTTCATACTTAAAGCTTACACCAACACCGTGCTGCCTCCCTAGAAGAGCTATATGCTTAGATGATTAATGTTTATGAAACATGTGTTATCTGAAGTGCTTTGTTGCCAGTTTCTTCTGTTCCGAAGCATTTAGCTTTTGATACTCTTCTCATGGATCAAAATTAACTTGCATCAAAATTCTGTGATTTTGTAGAATCGATCAGGCATTGCAATGTCAGGAAGATGAGAGAGACCAAGCAATGAGGCACTGCATCAGGAACTGGTAAGTGGACTGATATTATTTTCTCCATGTTTTCCCCACAATATCATTGCAAGCTGTTATTAAGGTAAGAAGCACAAAAGAAACACATATATTTATAGGTCTACTGTTCTCCAACGATGGCAGATCCAAAGGTCAGGATCCGTCTATTCTACACCCAAATTAAACACTAGATATACGTAGTCAACATATAATTGCAAGTTGAACCAAAATTATGCATAAACTAAACTTCTACATAGCAACTTTAAGCTTTTTGATGATACTTTTATTTAGGAATGCTAATGAATTCAATCTTAGAATTGCTTACGTCATTTCACTCAACAATAGGCATTTAACTTAAAACATCACAATTAAAGGATTGACTTGCCCTTCTAAGAATTATATAGTCCCTGTTTGGTTGCTATGATATATATGTTCTTGGGTTAGTTATTATGGAATCAATTACTTTTTTACAATGTTTTCACTTTATTTATTGGCTTTTCTACATTCAATAGTTATCAATTTATTCATAAAATTGATTGACGGTAGTAGTCTAATGTTGCAGGATGCTAGACTGATTTCATATGGCTGGTTTGGATGGAAAATTGGAGTGCATATGCCAGTTGGGGCGCTTTTGAGTGTATTGACTCAGTACCTGTGAGGGCGCTTTTGAGTGTATTGACTCGGTACCTGTGAGGGCGCTTTTGAGTGTATTGACTCGGTGCCTGTCATGGCGCTTTTAAGTGTATTGACTCGGTGCCTGTCATGGCGTTTAACATATGGTGACATCGACAGTAGTGGCGTTTTGAAAACGCCACACAAACGCCATAAAACAACAAAACGCCTCTATAAATCAGTTTTCTAGGCGCTTTTGAGTGCCACCAAACCCTGTTTTTCTTGTAGTGTTAAATTATGTGGATATATGAAGCCAGGTTGGTTTGTATGATGGAGGGGGAGCTGCATTATAGAACAAAATTTCTCAGATAAAACATAGAAAACTATTTTTATGAAGAGTACAAATAGGTTGTTGCGCTTTTTTGCTTTACGTTTTTTGCTTATTCTTATAGACATTGGATACTAGCTCTTTGTAGTTTTATTGGCAGGCCTGCAATTTTATGAATCTGTTGGTAAGATGCGTGTAATCAATGGAATGCACCCTTCATTTTTATGAAGAGGTGCAAGCAAGTGTCCTCTCACTCTATTATTACCATGTCTGTTTTTTTGTTTGGAGCTTTGGGTGATGTGGCTCTTTTTTTCCAGTGTGGCGAGGCAATTATGGTTTTCCAATTTGAAGGGTTGAGGTCTGGTATTAGCTTTCCCAGCATTCTGTTGAGTTCTTAGATATGCAGTAGATAGGCTTTTGATAGGAGTTGCATCTCTATGGTTATCTTTTGGCTTTGTTCTTTTTTTTTTTTTTTTGAAGTTGTTTCTTCTGCTTCGGTTTGTTTTTGCCAATGTACAAAGGTCCATACTCTTCCTTAAATTTAAAAAGAAAAAAAGAAAAATGTTTTAACCAGGAAGATATGCAATCTTGGATGCAGTAGGAATGCATAATGCACAGTTAATACAATGTTTGTACAATGGGTCAGAACCACTTTGTTCTTTTCATACTTTTGCTTCATTTTACTTTTTTTTTCAACAATACCGTTACATGTTGATTTCAATCTACTTTAATCTATTCTCCTACATAATTTCTCATGTTTGGGTTAATTATTTTGATCTTTTAGTGAAGTGGTACACCCTCCAGAATTGGCTAAACGGCTCCCCGAGAGTTCTAACAAATGATTATTGTGTTGCCTTTATTCATTTATTTGAATTTTTTTGTTTGATATGTATTCCTTCTGTCCTAAATTATCAAACTTTTTTCTTAAGTTTTCACATGGATTTTCTTTCATTGTCGCTTCTTATTGACTATTTTTTATTTTTCTTTTCCCGGCTTCGCATCCTCTATTTTTAGTTGACCCCGTGCATTATGCACTGGTTTTTTGCTAGTATTTTATAATTTCATCTTGTGCATCATCATACCATATTGAAGAATACACAAGCATCTTAAGTGATAAAAGGAGTCTCAAGTCTCTAAGAAGCAAATCATGAAACACTTTACTTAGAAGTTGGTTATTGGGTAGTTGAGGTTGTTACAAGCGGTTACTAGAGCTTGCAATAGCTCAACATAAATCTATATATATATTGTATAGAAGTCTAGGAATAGAACTAATTGAATTATTAGAGAACTCAAGCAAAAGCTCTTTGTAATTCTAAGTTCTTTGTAGTTTTGTCATTATTGATTCAATTCTCCTCACTATTTAGGTTTCATCTAGTTGTTTTCCATGTTCGTATGATTCTGAGTTTTTCTTTCAAATCTTTCTTTCAATTCAATAAATTCCACATGGTATTAGAGTGTTTTATCATTTACCTTGCGTGATTCTGTGTTTAGCCATCAGGATTGTTGGCAAGATCTTGAAAAAAACCATTGTTCTTTTCTGCTGAAATCTGGTTGTTGTTGTCTTCTTGCATTTCTCATGGATTCTACAGTGCAGAATCAAGGTATTTTACCAGGAAATCCTCTCTATCTACATCCTAATGAGAATCCGCCCAACAATAAAAATTACCATCCATGGAGCCATTCCATTAAGATGGCATTGATAACAAAGAACAAGATTGGTTTCATTGACGGTTCTATTACTCCTCCTGCTGTTAATTCCCATGATTCCAGGTATGGTTACAATGTAGTACTTTCGTCAAGACATGAATCTTGAATTGATAATACCTCCATAGCCACAGAGTGTGATGTATAAGGAAAGCGCTAGGCAAATATGGTTAGATTTGCGTGCAAGATTAGATGTTTTTCGTCTCAGGGGTTTATTGGAGCAGGTACATGCTCTTAAACAAGGAGAATTAGACATTACTAGCTATTTTACGAGATTGAAGTCTTTATGGGAAGAAATAGCAATCATGAAACCGGATCCTATTTGTTCTTATGAGCCTAGGTGCCACTGTGATGTTATCAAGACATTCACTGGTTATGCAAAAATAGAGAGGGTGGTAAAATTCTTAAGGGGCTTGAATTCTGAGTATTCACAAGTTTTGACACAAGCACAATTAATGGTGCATATGCCAGACTTGGACACTATTTTTGCTATGGCACTAAAACTAGAGGATCAGAAAGATTCTGATGGTAGATTTCCTGAGGCTACTGCCATGTACAATAGAGATTTCAATGCTAATCATTCTGGTACTGGTGCTGTAGATTCACAGCAAAGCTATTCTCAATAGAACTTGAATAGATCAACAGCTGGGGTACTTCAAATTTCAAGAGAAATACATGTAATCTACAGAATGGAAAGATGGTGAAATGTACTTTTTGTGGTTTTACAGGACACACAGTGGTACAAAATCATGGCTATCCTCCTGGTTGGAAACCTAAAAGTAGGGTGAATATGGCTAAAGTTGTGTCAGAAGATCAGGGGTTAACTGTTGGTACTGGTTCATTATCAAATTCACTAGACTTTGAAGGTTTTACTTTGAATAAAGCTAAGTATCAACAACTGATGAGACTCTTAGACAATCAGAAGTCAGAATCTTATGAGCATATGGCTAATCAAGCTACTGTTCTTTCCACAAACTTTGTGCCTGGTGCAAACACTTTAGGTTTGCCTAAACTTAAAACTTCTATGTTTTGGATTATAGATTCTGATGCTACTATTCATATAGCCAGTAACATACAGTGTCTAAAATCTTTGAGGCCTATTTCTAACATGTTAGTGGGGTTTCCCAATGGTTCTAGTGTATCAGTTACACATATAGGTACAGTTTGCTTAAATGATCATTTAGTAATTACGGATGTTTTGTGCATACCTTCATTCAATTTCAATCTTATATCTCCAGCAAGACTGACAGCTAATACCAACTTGAGGATTGTGTTTGCTCTTGATTCTTGACTCATATAGGACAAGAAACTTGGGACATGGATTAGATCAGCTAGGATATCTAGAGGATTATATATTTTACAGAATGCTCAGTAGAGTTTTACTCATTGTATTGTTGTTAATAATGCTTCTTTAGTGAATAATCAGTCTACTATTGATGATGCACAAGTCTGGCATTACAGACTTGGCCATTTATCCAATAAAAGACTGATAGGTTTAAATGGTGTTGATTCATCTTGTATTGTTGGTACTACTTTCTGTCATGTTTGTCAGTTAGCCAAACAAAAAAGGAATTGATTTTCTTTAAGTAAATTTATTGTTAAATGCATTTTTGATCTAGTACATTTTGATATTTTGGGGCCTTATAGACAACCGAAAATGTATGGCCATTCCTATTTTCTCACTGTTGTTGATGATTACTCAAGGTTCACTTGGGTATATTTGTTAAAAAGTAAGTCTGAAGCCAGACAACTTGTTCAATCTTTTGTTCAGTATGCTTTTGTACAATTTAGAAAGCATGTTAAAATCATCAGATCAGACAATGGTGCAGAGTTCAATATGCATGAATACTATGCATAAAAAGGAATAATACACCAAACATCTTGTGTGGATACTCCACAACAAAATGGCATAGTAGAAAGGAAACACCAACACATTTTAAATGTTTCTAGGGCCTTAAAATTTCAGTCTAACCTACCCCTGGCTTATTGGGGCTACTGTGTTATGCATGTTGTTTTCTTGATCAATGTTATTCCCTCACTTGTCATCAATATTAACACACCATACTACTTGATGTATGACAAACACTTTGATTACTCTGACCTTAGGGTTTTTGGTTCTCTTGTATATGCATGTACACCAAACACATAATAATAGGCAAAGTTTGACCTCAGTCAGACAATCTGTCTATCTTGGGGTACCTAAGTTCACCAAAGGACACATTTTACTAGACAAATAGACTAAGGACATCTTAGTGTCTAGAGATGTACAATTCTATGAAACAGTGTTTCCCTTACATTTTAGACATGCAGATACACATGATACTATGCCTTTACTTGTTCCCTATGAAGTTACAACAGATGAGGTGTTACAACAACATCAAACTGGTAACAATGTGAGTGAGGATCATGCTATTATCAATCTAGAAATTCCTACACAAGGCATACAGAATGAGATAAGGAGATCCAACAGACAAAGGCATATGCCTGCATATCTGCAAGAATATGTCATACCAACTAGAAGATCATCACCACATTCTGTCAATAATATGGTTTCCTATGACAAACTGGCCAACAACTACCAAAAATTTGTTTATGCAGCGGATGCCATTCAAGAACCTAAGACCTACAACCAGGCAATTAAAGATGAGTGTTGGAAAGAGGCAAGCAGAAGGAGTTGGATGCTTTACAAGCAACTAAGACTTGGTAAATTGTGACATTACCTCCTGGCAAGACCACAATTGGTGGCAAGTGGGTGTACAAGGTCGAGTATCATGCTGATGGGTCTATAGAAAGATATAAGGCTAGGCTAGTAGCCAAATGATACACATAGACTTATGGTATTAACTACCAAGAAACCTTTTCACCTGTGGCAAAGGTTACCACAATCAAGACTGTTGGTAGTAGCAGCTTCAAAAAAGTGGCACATGTTGAAATAGTGTCCTACACCCAATCGGGTTAGACCGGATTCGACTGGGTCGGATCATTTCTACTATTTCTTTATGATTATACATATATATATAAATGGCTTTTCTGTTGTCATATATTTGTTCTTTTAAAGAACCAACTATGAATTGTTATATGATAACGTCCTTAGTATTACACTGTGATAGAGAAACCATGATAGGCGATTATGGTTGATGAGATCTCTAATCACTTTAATAAGTTTGATACTTAAATGTCTCTAGGCTTATTTACTATTAAACAGGGCATTGATAGTACAAACAAGCTAGCACGTATTAGATGTCTTCTATCTTTAAGAGCAGGGATAGATCTCGTCTATCGAAATGTAGGGACACTTGGACTATACGTGGACATGTATTAGATAATGCGTACGTTAGACTGGCCTACTTACACTGTTAAGTGTCAAATGAAGTAATGGCTGTGTAATTATCCTTAGGACTGGAGTCTTCATGGCATCACGGTGTGGATTGTCACACTTTGACACTATTGAGGTTTCCCCTAGCCATGGGGCGATCATGCGGTAGTGATTGGGTGTGATACTGAAGCATGCGGAGTATACGTGTTTGGTCGTCCGGAAATCGTTTACCCTGTCAGTAGGAGTGAATATCCGAAAAGGCCTTCTTATAAGGAATGTCTTACTCTCGTGGATCTTTGCAAAGTGGAAGTAAATGAGTTACTTCGAGAGAGCATGATATCTAGATTATAAGATACGGCCGTTGATGCTTGACACTCGACGTACGACCGTATGAATTATTACAGCGATAGGATTTCTATTTACACGGTAACTGTTTCACATGAAAGGTAGTAGTCATTGCATTTGACTCTTCCGATGATTGGGGGTCAAGGTGTGTTGCTAGACGCTATTCCGTGATCGTTAGGTATGAAGGGCATTTTCGTAATTTTCACTTTGTGCCTACGGCCAACATATTCGGAATCATATTAGGTCACACACATAAGAACATCTAGCGGATTAAAAGGTGGTTATAGTTGATAACCAAATAAGGAAAGAATTTATCTCATACTATAAAGGTTATAGTGGTAAATTAATATGATGGTATTTATTTATTATAGGTTTTTGCCGAGAAGGACGTATTTATTCAATTATCCGGCTCCAAGGACACTAATTATTAATTAGGACAAATCACATGGAAACTTACCAATATACCCTTTTTTAATATATACATCCAAATCTGAATTTCCTTTTTTTTCCCCTTCCTTCTTCCTTCTCCGTCCATTCACAAAGAATGACCAAATCTCTTGATTTTCGGACGGCAAACAACCTAATTAAGGTGAAGAATCCGCGAGATTTGGACAGAGTTATTTGCTGAGACCGATGACGCGTTTTTAAAGCCAATAATGTCCAAATCGCACAAAATCAGTAAAAGATCGAGTCTTGGGTGAAGGTTCGGTGAGTTCAAGAATCCGGCTCTTTAATTGTATGTTGCTGATGCTTATCTCCTCTATTCTATCCTGATGCTTATCGAACAATTAATGGATCGATTTCATTTGAATTCCAGAAAAGCTGACGTGAAGGCTCTAATTCGAATCTGAAAGGGTGAATTCTTTCCATTAATATTTGGAGAAGGAGGTTTGCTGTTTGCTATATTTCCAACTCCGCTGCGTTGTCGCCGGATTTTGGCCTCCGGTGGCTGCTTTGAAAGCCAAAACCTGCTTTGAAGAAGAAGACAAAGCAGCAGGATTTTTTTTTTTTTTTTTTGAGGATGAAGCAGCAAGATTGGGGCTGTTGTTTGGTAAAATGTCGTAACATTTTACGGGCTGTTACTATTTGTTTTTAGTCTGTTACTACTTGTTTTTAGGATGTTACGACATTTTACGGGACTGTTACGACTTGTTTACTGGCCGTTACTATATTTTACGGGCTGTTATTACTTGTTTTAAGACTGTTACTACTTGTTTTTAGGGTTACTATATTTTACGGGCTGTTATTACTTGTTTTTAGGGTGTTACGATTTTTTTCGAGGCTGTTACCACTTGTTTTTAGGCTGTTACTATTTTTCATTGGATCTTACGACATTTTATGGGTTGTTACTACTTCTTCCTTGGCTGTTACTATTAAAATTATAAGGGGGCATTTTTGTCACTATATTAGCATTTTGTCCTTACTAATCTCTGATTTTGAAATTTGTCCTTCTAGACCCATTTATCATTTTTTTTGTCCTTCTAGCCCCTTCCCCTATTTATTATGAATAAATATAATACAAGATATTAATTGTGTTGATTAATTAAATATGTATATAGATACATATATTTCGATATATATATATATATGTATGTATGTATATATGATATACATGTATTTTGTGAATTAATTAATCATAGCATTATATTAATTAAAGAATATTCCAGATGCCAATTTATGGCTAAAAGGGGCACCACTTTCTAGTGTATTAGATACATTTGGATTGTGGAATTTAATTAATAAGATTATCATAATATTAATATTGAATATTAATTGATTTTTGGGAAAATAGAATTATGGTAATAAGCTAAAGATATATTCAATATAAGATATTGTCAATATATATCTTGCAAAAATATTTAATATAAGATATTGAATATCAATGAGATAAATCAATCAAATATTTTTTTTATTAGGTAAATGTTTTCTTTCTCCCCAATCTACTAGGAAGCTAATCCCAATCAGATTGGGAGACATGAGGGGCGGCCCAACACCTATTTAAGAAAGGGGTTGGCTAGCTCTTTTGAAGATCACAATTCCAAGAGACTAATAATTTCTTGTGAAAAATAGAGAGCTACTAAGAGGGATTTGAGAGAGAGAGAGAGAGAGAAAAAAAAATGTCGGTCTAGCAACCGAGTTTTTCTGGTAGCAATCCATAGCGGGTTCCAGCGGGTTGTTCGTGTGGACTAGCGGTAGAGGCCGAACGCTTGGGCAGCTCCGTGCACCACTACTCTCCTTAGACGGTCAAAGCGTCGATCTTTTAGATCAAGCGAGGTAACCACGGTCAAAGCGTTGATCTTTGTTTCTTAAACAAAGTCGATCCTGGTTAAAGGAAATAAATTTTGAATTCCGCTGCATTCCCTCGTAGATTTCCTAACAGTGGTATCAGAGTGAGCTTCGAGTTTAAGCAATACGCATGTTAATTTGCATATTTAATTTTATCGTTTAAATCACGTAATTAAAAGATAAAAGATTTTTGATTCGCAAAACGATACACGGAAAAAAATGGGTCGGGTGGTGCTCGGCCAACTGGCGGCGGCGGCGGAAGGGCAATATGCTGCCGGCGTCGGTTGACTCGTCAAAGGTGGTTGATCTCCAAATTTTTGTTTTGTGTATTTTGTGTTTTCAATATGGTTCATAGTTGTGATTGATATCTATTTATTTAGTTGATGTCATGTGGCTAACTAATGGTTCAAATAGCTTGGACCATTGGGATGCCACATTGCATTATTTGGTAAATATGATTTGCTTTTGGAATAGGCCTAGACCCTTTTCAAAATATTTGATTTTAGAAAAAGCCTAGGCCTTTTCAAAATTTTGATTTTGGAAAGGGCCAAGGTTTGTGCCTTTTAGTTTAGGAAACCAAATGCTTCCCTTTTGATTAGGAATCAAAAGGAAAGAAAAAAAAAAGACTTAATTTTAATTTTTATTTATTTTGGAATAGTTCTAATTGATTAAAATTAAAATTGAAATCGTTTAAAAGTAACCGTTAATTTTATTTCGATTAAAATCATTTAATTAATTAAATGTTAATTAGTTAATTGATTGGATAAAATTATTGATTGATTAAACGTTAATCGATTAATTAAGACGCAAGTAGTTAAATTTCAATTTGTCTTTTTCATAAGATGTTATTGTATGAATTAGATGTGTAGATATAATATGATTATTTGGACCCCGATTGATCATGGACTCGACCGATAAGATAAATGTGTATGATTTTCTTTTTCTGTTGGTTTAAAAATTGTCCTAGGCAGTTATGAAGAACGTGACCTAGTTTACTTTCTACATTATCCCGTTCCCGTTAGCTCCCCCCGTGTGCGGCGGGTGTATTTATTTTATTAGACAAAATTTATGTAACAAGATGGAGCGGAAGATGGTGACCAAAGAAAGACGAAAATAAAGATCTCATTAGAGAATGGAGCATTAAAGATCCTATTGGTGGTTGCAGCTACTCTTAGATTGTGACCCGCGGTTTCGTTAGTTTGTATTCGAAACTGCACCTAGGAAAAATCCATGATCATACCGGTTACTTTACGCATTTATATATTTTGTGCTTGTATTCATTTTATATGATACGATAGATGCATTACTAGGCATGATCTAGATAAATGTGTAGGATTTATGTCTATAGAGATAGATATATTTTTGATGAGACCATAATTAAAATTAATTAAGTGAATTAATTTACATAAATACTTCCACAACAAAAATCAAGTCGAAATAGTACCTCCCCATATTATAATGACGGTGAAGAGCCATTGTTCAGATCCAACTCATCAGCCAAAGCAGGGGGTTGACCTACCTTGGGTATATCATCATTATAGAGATATGATCGTAAGAGATCTCATGAATATTGGGGTATGACTCGACTAAGAATTTTCTCGGCCACCAGCCAAAGCGGGGTCGTTTGGATTTTAGAGGCAAGGGTTTGACTATTTCATAAGATGAAAATTGTCAAAGATTTGACTAGTCAAACAACAAGAGTTGTATAAAATACGATTGACAAAGAGTTGTCTACCTGTTAGACTATTTTCAGCCCACCAGCCAAAGCAGAGGGTCGCGGTAGTTTAATGGGATCTTGTCCGCTAAAGAATTATGAAAAGATTCTTGAAAGTCAATTGGGAGTAGTTGACTAGTTTGAGCAAAATCATAAACCATAAGACCATTTTTGATTTTGCATGTATAAACAACAACACTCTTTTATCTTTATTGTATGTTGTAGTTTTTAGCAAACTTTTATATTTGTGTTTTTATTCTCGATTAGTAAAACCAAATTATGACTGATACCTTTTGAGAAACGTTCTTAAATATGGTTAAGTAATTTTAATCCTTTTAATTAAGCAATGACACGAGCAACCCCGTTATAGTAGTTAGAGACAAGGAGACTACATATTTGATGCAGTGCTCCAAGGCTTTAATTATTAATGAAAAACGGAAGCTCATGATATGATTGAATCACTTGAAATGAGTTTCAACGAATTAATCATATATTGGATACAATCCAATATGATCATTCTGACATACAATGACAATTAATTCAAACGTTGAATAAGAATGACTGCATCGAATTTTGGAAATGTTGTTTTCAAAGTTGTAAGATTTGAGTACTGACTTAATTCTTTAATCATTGCTTAAAGGTTAATTAAATAATCAATGTTTTAAATACGATTCAAAAGGTTAAATAAACTATTTAATAAACTTTAGATTTTATTTATGAAGGAAATTAAAGACATAGCTCTTGTGATCTTTCTTAAGTTTTATGAAGACTACATTAAGAAATATTTACAAGTGCTTGAAGGATTAAAAAGGAAGTTAGGGCATGTGCTTAAAATAGGAGATCTTATCGAAGTCTTTATTTTAGGCAAGTGTGTTAAGATAAATCCATCTAAGTTCAAGTCAACTCTTAGATGTATGATATCTTACGAGTATGATTAAATTAGAAGGATTAAATGCGGAATACACAAAGATACGGAAAATTGAAGCAAACGTTGCAACATTTTCGGTTTTGTATTATGAGTCTAGTAAACTGGTAAAAGGAACTAAATAAATGTTATCATGTTCCGGTTCTTATGAAGAACATATTTTCAGTTAGATGTTAGGATTTAATGGACAAATTCAATTTTAAGGAATAAATGTTATCCCGATAAAGTTGAACGATCAATGAATCTGACATACTAGATTTGTGGCACTATATAGTTGATATATGTGATGAAATCTCAACTAAATGTTTATATGGCTGTTATCCTTGATATTCTATGGTTGTTCTAGACATAGTCTTTGTGGAAGAAAATCGTATAATCAAATGTCATTCCGATGATGCCTGAACCGCGTGATTATGAATCATATGGGTAACGCGTATCTTATCTAAAGATGACTAAAATACCCTTTTATGAAAAGGTTATAAAATCTAGAAAGTTGTCTAAAGCCTAAACATACCGATGTTTGTTGGCTTATGACAATTAATGCCACGAATAATTGTTTATTTATCTCTATGACTATTTTTGGAATAGTTGAATGTGCTTGGTGAAGTACAAAAATTCGGAAAGCCCGAAAAGTTCGACTAGTACGAATATGAGATTGATGAGCTATTTAAGAATTAATCTCTAATTGGATTGAAGCAATTAATACCTGAAAGGTGTTTCAGATGTCGTCTGAAATGGAATCAGATTCTCCCTTGAAGGATACCATCTTTGGGATACGCAATTAGATTGTGTTCCTAAAATAGAAACAACACTTTATATGATAAAGGTGTGAAGTAAGCCATGTGAAGCATCCCTAACATGTTTCCGGATAGTGCCCTTATACGATACATATACTTAACCGAGTTCCAAAGAATAAAGGTTGAATAAACATATCAGATATGGAATCGATGACATCAAATCCATCTTAACCGATGATTTAGGGTTGTCATGCTTCTAGCAAGAAGGCGATGTCTGAAAGGCTTATAGCCCAGTATGACATGTGCAACTTTGTGGGATACCTTAGCAAGTATGCTAGATGTTATTTACTTACCCGCGGAGCAAAACTATTTTTCTCCAAACATGCCATCTTCTAGAGGAAGTGTCCCTTCCAAAAGAAACAGTGGGAGTAAATTTAGATCTCAAAAGAGTTTGAGAACCACAAAGAGATATTCAATCATTGGAACACGAGCAGGCGCCGTATAGCGATGATGTGTAGAACACTGCTCAGTGCACACAAATGTTCTATAAGTCTGTGGATAACTTCAAGCCTGAAAAGGCTGGTGGTATGTTCATCTTGAAGAATGAATATCTCACGACTTATGAAGAAATTTTGAAAGGAAAGATTGAGAGATATGGCCAGAAGCCATAATATCTGAATTAGATTCCATCATTGACAACCAGGTTGTGAACCTTGTTTGTCTTACCTAGAGGGAATGTCCCTGAAAGGCTGACATAGATAGTAATATGATTACCATAAAGCTATAGTGACGACTGAAGGGGACGGGGTGTAAAACTTGTAATTATTTTTATGCTGCAAGCTGAGCCCAGTTCTATTCAGACTATGTTTGTTATAACTTCGTATCATGGCTATATGATAGTGTTGAAGACGTTGGGCAAATAGCTCGATGTTCATAGATGATAACATGATATGTGATCCCACGAGATCCATTTATGGACTCAAACAAGTTTCTCTAGAAAATTTCTTTGTTTGATAATCAAAACAGTTTGATTTAGTCAAAAGAAAGGATATGCCCAATGTGCAAGAAGGATAGTGGGAGTGTGTTACGATTTTTTTGAGTAAGGTATTGGATGTCTCTCTCAAGAATTATCACCCTATGTCACAGTCAATTAATGTTTGGTAGTTCAAGGTCTTTACAAAAGCATTTGGATTAGCAGTTCTTATTATTGAAATATGAATCTAAAATGATAGATTTAACGGCTGTTAGTTTATAGTTTACCCATATAGATGTGATGCTAAAAGAATTTAGCATAGATTGCGACGGGAGATACTGCTAGACGGTGTTCTCAAGATCTATCGATGTTAGGACGTTTGTCCTAAAGATAAGGTGAAAGGTGATACTTATGGAAGGTTTCCTTTGCTATTGCGATAGGAACCATCATAAAAGTAATGCCAGATGTTCATAGTCCATGAAGAGTCATGAACAAGTATGAAAGTAAATCTAATAAATGTCGAGATATCCTCAAACAAGTTAAGGATGGTTTTCTAGTTTATCGAAACTTGGAATCAGATAAATATAGATATACAGTTGTATATCCTGGGTCTTATGAAGGCGAGTGGGAGCTAAACTCTGGGTTTGCAGTCACTTTGATTGAGTGATATAGTGGGCTGGAAATGTTCTTAGTTAGAAATCATTGGAGATTCTACAACTAGGCCAAAACACAATAGTGCCTTGGAGGCGCTAGCGGGAGCAGAACATGGATCTAGAAGGTTCATTCCTGAACCTTATACGGTTCTTCCACCTTTTCTATATATCTGATATAGCAAGTGGATTCACTGCTTGAAGCAAGGACCAGGGTCTCGTCAGAGATTCATGTGTGTGTTGAGGTGGTTCCTTTGACTTGATCATTTGGAGCATGATATGAAGATAGTCTGAGTCCCCACGGATAGTGATCCATTTACTCTTAAGGTTAGTTGCGAGTATTGCATGAGATTCTTGTGTTTCAACTTGGTCTTGTGTGTACGAGTGATTGGCTTTAGGCCAAGTGGGAGATTGTTGAAATAGTGTCCTAAACCTAATAGGGTTGGATCGGATCCGACCGGGTTCGGATCATTTCTACTATTTCTTTATGATTATACATATATATATATATATATATATATATATATATATATATATATATATATATATATATATGGCTTTTCTTGTTGTCATTTATTTGTTCTTTTAAAGAACCAATTATGAATTATTATATGATAACGTCCTTAGTATTAAACTGTAATAGAGAAACCATGATAAGCGATTATGGTTGATGAGATCTCTAATCACATTAATAAGTTTGATATTTAAATCTCTAGGCTTATGTACTATTAAACAGGGCACTGTTAGTACAAACAGGCTAGCACGTATTAGATGTCTTCTGTCTTTAAGGGCAGGGATATATCTCGTCTATCGAAATGTAGAGACACTTGGACTATACGTGGATGTGTATTAGAGAATGCGTACGTTAGACTGACCCACTTACACTGTTAAGTGTCACACGGTGTGACGGTTGTGTAATTATCCTTAGGACTGAAGTCTTCATGGCATCACGGTGTGGATTGTCATGCTTTGACACTATTGAGGTTTCCTCTAGCCATGGGGCGAGCGGTAGTGATTGGGTGTGATACTGAAGCATACGGAGTATATTTGTTTGGTCGTCCGGAAATCGCGTGCCCTATCAGTAATAGTGAATATCCGAAAGGGCCTTCTTATAAGGAATGTCTTACTCTCGTGAATCTTTGCAAAGTGGAAGTAAATGAGTTACTTCGAGAGAGCATGATATCCAGATTTAAGATACGGTCGTTGATGCTTGACACTCGACATACGACCGTATGGGTATTATTACAGCGATAGGATTCTATTTAAACGGTAACTGTTTCACATGAAAGGTAGTAGTCATTGCATTGACTCTTCCGATGATTGGGGGTCAAGGTGTGTTGCTAGACGCTATTCCATGACCGTTAGGTATGAAGGTGCGTTTTCATTATTTGCACTTTGTGCCTACGGCCAACATATTCGGAATCCTATCGGGTCACACACATAACAACATCTAGCCGGATTAAAATGTGGTTATAGTTGATAACCAAATAAGGAAAGAATTCATCTCATACTATAAAAGTTATAGTGGTAAATAAATATGGTGGTATGTATTTATTATGAATAAATATAATAGAAGTTATTAATTATGTTGATTAATTAAATATGTATATAGATACATATATTTCGAAATATATATACATATATGTATATATGATATGCATGTATTTTGTGAATTAATTAATCATAGCATTATATTAATTAAAGAATATTCCGGATGTCAATTTATGGCTAAAAGGGGTGCCACTTTCTAGTGTGTTAGATACACTTGGATTGTGCAATTTAATTAATAAGATTACCATAATATTAATATTGGATATTAATTTCTTTTTGGGAAAATAGAATTATGGTAATAAGATAAAGATATATTCAATATAAGATATTGTCAATATGCATCTTGGAAAAATATTTAATATAAGATATTGAATATTAATGAGATAAATCAATCAAATTAATTTTCCTTATTTTATTAGAAAAATGTTTTCTTTCTCCTCAATCTACTAGGAAGCTAATCCCATTCAGATTGGGAGACATGAGGGGTGCCCCAACACCTATATAAGAAAGGGTTGGCTAGCTCTTTTGAAAATCACAATTCCAAGAGACTAATAGTTTCTTGTGAAAAATAGAGAGCTTCTTAGAGAGGGGTTTGAGAGAGAGAAAAGGTCGGTCTAGCAACCGAGTTTTTCTGGTAGCAATCCATGGTGGGTTCCGGCGGGTTGTTCGTGTGGATTAGCGGTAGAGGCCGAATGCTTGGGCGGCTCCGTGCACCACTGCTCTCCCTGGACGGTCAAATCATCGATCTTTTAGATCAAGCGAGGTAACCACCGTCTACTAGCGTATTATGTTTGTTGCTTAAACGAAGTCGGTCCTGGTTAAAGGAGATAAATTTTGAATTCCGCTACATTCCCGTGTATATTTCCTAACAGCACATTCATCAAATGGATATGAATAGTGCATTCTGACATGGTCAATTGGATGAAGAAGTATATATGGATTTGCCCCTTGGTTTTAAAACTTACAAACCTAATCAAGTATGCAGACTTCCCGAGTCTTTATATGGTCTAAAATAGGCTAGCAAACAATGGAACTCCAAATTAACTGAGGCATTGACAGAAATGGGGTTTATTCAATCATCACATGATCACAGTCTTTTTACAAAAGGTGCAGGTACAGATTTCATAGCCTACTTGTTTATGTGGAGGACATAATAGTCACAAGTTCCTCTATGGTTCCAATTGATGAAGTTAAACAAGTACTAAACCATAGCTTTCAAATTAAGGACATTGGCAATCTAAGGTATTTTTAGGCATTGAGGTTGTAAGATCTGATAAGGGCATTTACATAAACAAGAGGGAATATACTTTGAATCTATTGGAAGAGTATGGATTCCTAGAAGCAAACCTATTACTACACCAATACATTCTAAACAAAACTAATTTCTAGAGATTTTCTAAATTACTTACAAACAATACCCTGTATAGGAAATAGTTGGCAAACTAATCTATTTGTCTTTCCCTAGACATGACATAGCATATGCAGTACAACAGCTCAGCCGGTTCTTATCTCAACCCACAATCAACCATATGCAAGCTTGATGTGTGATTTTCAATAGATATTCACTAAATCCTACCGCAAGCGCACGGCTTATTGAGTAGTGCTTAGGATGTCGATCCCACAGGGCCTTGTAGTCAATCATCAAATAATTCCTGATTTTTATTTGCTAGACAAATCAAATTATTGGAGGTTTTTATCTAAAAATCCTAAAATTAAAGAAAATGAAGAAAGTAGAACGGCGAGCCAAGAACTTCAAGATTTAGGTAAAGATTCAATTTAAAACCATTTCTAGGATTTTGGAGTCACCACGGAATTACTATACGATATACCAACAATATTTCCCGTAAGATATGAAATTCACACTTATAAAGGCAATTAGCAAATGTTATCACAAAAATATTCTATCGAATTATTCTCGTGGTCGTACCTAAATTCATACTACACCCGGTTTCCCACGATAAAGAATGAATTTAGATCCATTAAAAAGCCATAATTTCATGCCATAAAAGTTTTTAGTAGATTTTCATCACAATAAAACCCTAGATTTAATTCTTATTTCCTAAAGTATCAATTAATTGGTACATTTTCAGTCATTAATTAATCGAATAATTTCTCTACGTATAATTGCGATTATTCACCCTCTCGAGCTATTAATTTCGACAATAATACAAGAATAGAACACAAGAATCAATTTATAAGCATCAAATTCATAAAACAAGGGGAATGTTGAGTTATTGCAATATATATTCATATCCGGGTTTCTCCTAATCCTAGAAACTGATATCTACTCATGTTCCATATCAAGATTCCAAGATTCAACCATATAATTCATACTTTGACAAGAAAAATAGATAAATAGAATAAAGGAGAAAAGAGATAGAAAGAAACCGTCAAAGTTTTGCATAAATAATCTAACCTCGAAAAAACTTCGTTCTTGAATTTCTTGAACCTAAAATCCTTGTTCATGGGGATGGGAGATGATGATGAATAAAGAGGGGGAAATAGTCGACTAAAATCTGATGGGGAGGCGTGAATGATGAATTACACGCTTTTGGGGATTAATAAAAAGATAATTACATCATAAAATAAGTTTCCATAATTAATTTAATCAAGAAAATCTCTAAAAAAACAATTATCTACCAATCTTGGACTATTTATGTGTATATTCTTCTTCTTTTCTCAATATCACGCTGCCAACTTCAAAAATAATGCTGGAAAACTTTTCCACCAATCAGAACATTTCATTGGCCTGGATCAAATTTCTGAAAACCGTCATACCCTGTATATTCTTCTTTTTTCCTCAATATGACAGAGGCTGGTTTATTGAGTTCTCCCACTTTAGCTCCGTTTTTTAGCCTTTTTCTTCTAATCTCGCATCATCCTGCAATAATTCAAACATGCGCAGTAATCTAGCCCAAAAAGGATAAAAACATCACAAAATAACAACATACGACACCAAATTGAGTCCAAAACATCTAGAAATATTCGAATTTTTATGAACTTATCAAAGCAGTACACGGGGTTTTGAGATACCTCAAAAGAAATCCTGGTCAAGGCATCCTTTTTGAAACTGCAATGATTTGATCCTAAAAGGCTACACAGATTCAGATTGGTCAGGATGTGAAGATTCCAAAAAATCCATATCATGTTACATCATGTTCCTTGGCACTGCGCCAGTGTCATGGAAATCAAAGAAACAAAGCACAATAGTAAAAAAATTCCTCTGAAGCAGAATATAGGGCCATGACTAATGCCACATGTGAACTGCAATGGTTAGTATACATCATGAAATACCTACAAATTCTTGTTTATTTACCTATTTTGCTCTTTTGTGATAATGCTAGTGTCATACACATAGCAAAGAACACTATTTTCAATGAGAGGATCAAACACATTGAACTTGATTGCCACATCACAAGAGCCAAAATTCAAGCAGGTTTTGTGAGACTCATGCCTGTCAGAACTGTTAGGTGTGATGCCCGAAAGACAATTTTGTAATTGTTTTATTTAATAAATGAAATGATATTATTATTCATATTTATTATTCTCATATTCACCGATTTGACAATAGTATTTACACTACAGAGTAAAACCCTAAAGTATATCGTTTATGTAATCACTTAACTCGGTGTATGGGATATACACGGGAGGATTGAGTTAGTGAAGATGTACTTAAAATACAATTAGCCCGTGTAGTGAAGTTAATCGAGAGTATCGGGTCTCTCCTTTAACGTGCTATTAATGCACCCGAACACAATAGGTGTGATTGTCTTATCCGGACTTTCGGTTAAGAGAACCTAGTGGGGCATTTATATATGATAGATATATCATATAGAAATTTGGACCGATTTGATTAGAGTTCACGATATAATTCCGTAATCGAGAAGTCTTATCGAATCAATCGATGATCATATTATGGATATATCTTAATCTCGAGGTGATCACAATCAACCGCTTGAATCAAGATGAGGTTTGACTTGACGGTTAAGGATTACACGTAGTCCGTGATCCGAATTACCCCATCTTGGCATTGTATCTTTGGATTGAGTGAGTAACTGTGTTATCACAGATACGGAATCCATTCCTTCTATTTCTGGAAGTAGATAGACAGTTCCCTTATTTGTTAATCCAAGAAACTGATCGATCCATGGAGTTCATATTACACTGATTTGCTACCAGTGAGTTGTATGAATTAATTGATCACTAGGGGTTAATGGTAAATAAGGATAAGAGGTTCTAAAAAGGGTTAACGGTAACTTCCCGATTTAGAATGAACAGTCTATGGAGGATTAATCCATATGTAATGATTATATCAATGGACGCTTATTATCATTCTCGTGAGGAGATAAATATAATCTTATAATCGGAGGAGTGTGATAGCAAAATACTTAACCGCTAACTTTAACCAATAGAGTATCGGGTTAGGGCAGTATAGTGGTTACAAGGTCGAATCCACAGGGAGTAATGTACAAGTACCAAAGTCGACTTAGAACTTAGTTCAGGTCAAAATAGTGGTGGGAAGGTATTATACTAATGCAAAAGTAAATATTAAACTAACGAATTTACCTCTACGTATTAAAGGGTATAGTCGAACTATGATCCCACGAGCTACTTTTACCCCGAAGGAAGGACTTAACAGGCAGCGTGGCTTAACCGACCTACCTATCCAATGTAGTTTAACGACATCCACGGGTGGCAACTCCTAATTCTAGCGATTAGACTGAACAACTCGATCTAACCACCCTATGTGAAGTTAATTAATTCTCCCTTTAGAAAACTGATTAACCTAACATGATTAAGCTCTAGAGTCGCTTGAACAACGATGACAAACCTCTATATTGGAAACGGACCTAACAACTAGGCCGAATCTATGCAACGATCCTAAAACCCCTTATCCCACATATCACCGCAAAATGCATCTATAAGTTCGATGTGTGTGACAGTGAACTAGGTGATCAATCTAATTCAAAGACGTTAAAATAAGTTTTAGGACGTGGATTAATCGTTTAAACAATAATTTACGCACTACACGACTCCCTATCTCATCCCCCTTAGGGTTTTCGCTCGCTTTCACATAATTCGACTACACATGAATTTAGCTACTCATAATTATGCTAATAACGGAATAAAGAACGGAAATTGAAATCAAACTGATAGCAACAAATAAGAGATATAACTTTACCATATAACTTGCAGAAAATCTGTGTAGAAAATACCGACAAGAAAAGCAATCCCAAAGTCAAATCTTTTGTTCTTGGAAAGTAAATCTAAGCTAGAAAAGTTGTATAGAATCAAAGGATGTTATCTAGGGGATCAAAGGATCAAAAGGGTGTTTAAAATACTCAAAACCGCACACAAATCGCTTAAGAAAAGTCTAAAGTCGGCTAGAGATGAGTAGGGGCTGAATGAGCTGCGTATTTATAGAGTAGGTCAAAATCTGATGCCCGTCTGAGATGGGCAAACGCCCGTTTGATGTGGCCTCCCCTCAGACGCCCGTCTGAGGTATAGCAAACGTCCGTCTGCTTTGTCTTCACTCCAAACTTAGCTTTTCTTCCACTTTCATTCAATTCTCGTACCACGAACATATCTCTTAGTCCAAAACATCGCCTTCCGGGTCCTCGAGTCACCTAGGTGCTGCAATAACATAGACAAACAAACACCACGCGTAATTCCGCAAGACAAAAGTGCTCGGAAAAGAGTGACATATCATTAAAAAGGCGGGGTTTACTATCGATATGATAGTTTAACTCCCCGTGCATATAAATCTCGATATTACTCTCGAAACGGTCTATATCTACCCAAAACATGCCAATAAGGTGATAAACGGGGTTAAACTGCACACCAAAGTACAGTAAAGTTGACTCCCATCAACCACCCCACACTTAGCCTTTGCTCGTCCTCGAGTACGTTAGGTGCTCTAAAACAGATCATGGGATCAACTTTACGACATATGCATAGCGCTCATGACATCAAGGCAAAAGTAAAACAGACACTGAACGTACACCGCTTGACTCTATCTTACCACGAAAACGAAGTGTGTGTGATATAGACTGAGGACTACACTCAAAATGATCACCGGCTTTGAATACCGGCCAAATGACTACACGTAGCTCATACCGGGCTAGAATCTCCACTAATCGAGGCAACCGAGGCTAAATACGGTCAAGTATGACTTGAAGGGTTATAATGTCAAGCTCGGGATGAGGTTAATCGAAAGGAAATTTTGGGACTGGAGAAAGAGAAAAACACGAGTGAACCTAATCATTCCACGTATTCTTGCTTTGAAAACATACTAAATCACACCAAAACTCTTTCGATTCTTTGTATACTCATTGATAAACAACCACAACTTTCACATCATACTTTCATCTACTCAAAACATCCTCCCATGACTTTTTTTCCTCAACTTTATTCAACCTTTCTTTTTCTTCTTTTTTTTCTGTTTCATTTTCTTTCTTTTTCATTCTTTCAACTTTATATTTTATCAAACCAACAAGCCTCACAATAGATTCCTCGAGCTCCTCCCCTTCATTATATTAGCTCATACTAACCAACTCCTCTCGAAACACGCACCATCTCCCACCCCACACTTGATTCAAAAAGTGTGTCTAAAGTTACAATTAAGTCCACTCGTAGGGTGATCAAAAGGAACGTGACCAATAATAAAGCTCAGGGTTAGGGATAATATAGGCTACATAACCAAATGGCTAAATGTCGGACGGTGGTCAGACCGTCCTATCAAGGCTTAGAGGGGTTACGAGGGTATAATGTTGGGATTTTGGCCTATTTGGCTCTGACTAGGTCAAAGAAGCGCCATGACTCTCATCCCGTATCTGGCCTGGGTCAACCTTTCTATTTCGCCTCGAAACTAGTGGTACAATCGCGTATAGCAACCAGACTAAGTGCAACCAAGGTCTACGTGCATTAAAAGGGTTCGTATCTTGACAAAATAAAAGCCCTGCATACATTACTTGACTACTAAGACATCTACCAAATCCATCGTGAGAAATATGCATATGACGCGGTGTCAAAACGTGAAAATTTTTAAAATTTTAAGCCACGAACCGTCTCGAAAACGGACATTAACTAAGCATATCACAATTAATGGCACATTTATCAATCGAAACACTAAAGCTAAGTCGTATCCACCCCCCACTTCGAATGAAGCATTGTCCTCAGTGTGTGAATGAGATAGAAAAGAAGACTTAGCTTTAGACCCGGCAGAAAGGTGCTATCGAATCCTGTGACAGCCGTGAGAAAGCACGACCCGACTCCCTATACCAAAACAAAACAACCAAAGCAAAGCATGCACGGGACATGGTCCTCGTGCCAAAATATGCAATAGGGATATGGGGTATAAAATGTAGAAGGCCTTGTCACATCAGAAAAAACTCGATAGGCAATATATATAGCACATCACATAAGAGCTTAAGATAGAAAAATCACCCACATGGGTAAAGCACAGAACAGCTAAGCATCCAATATAAGGCCACAGAGGCACACTCATCATAGAGAGCATCACACGTGCATACATATCATAGTCAAGGCATAAATTCATATAAGAGCACATAGGAAGATATTCCTAGATTCCTTTCAATTCCACACAGTTTTATTAAGGCGGGGTTGCCTCCCCCCAAGCGCCTTTGTTTTACGTCGTTGGCTCGACCGGGTGACGCTGAACAAACTCAACTCAAAACAACCTCAAATAACTTACCAAATAAGCACATAGCATGTCAACCAAATTCAGCATTCATAAGTTTGAACATGCTCGTAGATATCCCAAGGGCAATCATAAAATTAGTCGAGCTAGTGAGCGGCTTACCTCGTGCCACTTGTGCTGCTTTCTCTTGCCATCTCACACTCTCTTTCCTCTCCGGCTTTGGCGATGGCTTCCTCTTAGACTTCTTGCAATCAGGTGGTTTATCAATCCACACTTTTCCCAGCTTGGGGAGCACCGGTGCAATGGGCGATCCCGATTTATTCTGTGCCTCGATCTTACCTCGATCGATGACATCTCGTAAGCGCACCGCATCCCCTTTTGACAATCTTTTTCCTTCTTGCATGTCAGTACGCACCACACCACAAGAAAACAAAGATTCTGTATATAAACATTCATCATTTATAGCTTAACGACCTCTATCCTTGTAGACATTTAAACGCTCTCTCTCGCCCCCAACTCCAAACGAAATATCTCCACTCTTTACTCCTATCTGAGCATCACTAGTGGTCAAAAAGGGACGACCTAACAGGACAGAGGTCCTAGAGTCCATCTCCATGTCAAGAATCACAAAATCCACAGGGAACACGAACTTTCCTACCTGAACTAGCACATCTTCAGCTACCCCCAACGGTTTCCTCACCAACCTATCAGCCATTTGTAGGGTCATTCCCATATGCTCTAAATCACCTAACCCTAATTTTTCATAAAGTGCTTTAGGCATCAAGCTCACAGAAGCTCCTAAATCACATAAAACATTTTCAATCACTATATTGCCTATGGTGATAGGAATGGTGAAACCTCCTCTATCTCTCTTCTTAGGGGGAATTTTACTGTCATAAACTGCTGAACACTCCTCCCTCAGCTTAACTACCTTACCCATTTTCTCTCTACTTGCCAACATCCCTTTCAAACACTTAAAATACTCAGGCACACTAGCAACTGCCTCTAACAGGGGGACATTGATCTCTACCTTCCTAAGAATGTCGAGGAACCTATGCTGATTTTCAGTAAGAACAGGCTTCTTAGGGCCTTTAGGTGGGTATGGCAAAGTATTCTCATCAAAATCAGGAGGGGGAGAGGGCATAAAATCATGCTTACCTCAAGCTTTTGGCCTTGGAGGCCCAGATGTAGCTTCCTGTCTCGTTGCTGGCTTGCTCGGTTTTTCCTCTTTTATATCCAAAACTATGAAATACCGCTTCTCCTTTGTTTCAGCTCTCTTGGATTGAGCTGCTTGCTCTCTCTCAGCTTCCATTGCCCTCTCTTTCCTAGCAATCGCGAGATCTCTCTTAGCAGCAGCTAACTCTCTTCTCACAGCTTCCAAATCAATTTCCATTATTTCTCTCTTTGCTGCCTTAGTTTCATCCAAATATTTCTCAGCTTCAACCCCACTCTTTGGCTGGTCCACTCCCAATTTTCTACCACTTCTAGTGAATATTGCATTCACTTGTCTCGAGTTCTGCTCAGCATCACTCTTCTTCAGTGTGTTTGTGATTTGCCCAACTTGGGTTTCCAAATTCTGAATGGTGGAGTGAGTGGCCACTTTTTGCTCAACAGCATTCTTATTCAATTTAGATACAGTCCTATCCAGTCTTTCCAGGATTATCTCAGTGGACGTCTTCTGAGCACCAGAATTGTTCAATTGTTGAGTGTTTTGATTATTCTGATACAGATGAGCATTCGGATGCTGATAAGTGCCAGAATTATTATTTCCTGATGGCTGGCTCGTTTGCTGATTCTGATTGCTTTGCTGGCCCTGATTCTGATTCCAGCCTTGATTCTGGCCCTAATTCTGCCCTTGCTGTTGGCCCTGTGACTGAGACTGCGGATTCTGACTATTCTGATAGTAGCCTTGGTTCTGATTCTGGTATGAACTCTGATTCTGAGGATTCTGGTTCCAAGGTTGGTTGTATGAGCTTTGGTTTTGCCTAAAACCTTTGTTATGATTACTTTTCCGATTCCAATTCTGATTCTGCCCCTGGTTCCAACCTTGATTCTGCTGATTCTGATTCCATTGCCCCTGATTTCCTTGTCCAACATAATTCACATCATATTCTTGTGAATCATCACCCATACCATAATCCATTTGCAGCCCTTGCTGATTATCAAAGTTCTGATTCCACTGTTGCTGGCCAAACTCTTGCTGATTCATATTCGTCTGCCCCATCGCATAGACATTCATTCACTGTTGGTCATTCTGATTGCCAGACTGTTGTTGTACTGTTGTAGGTAGCAACTGTTGTGGATAAGTGGGTTTTTTTGATGATGCACATTCCATGGCAGAATGTCCACCTCCACAAAGTTGGCATTGTTGTGCCTTCTTTCGTTCTAACTCCATTCGGTCCATCTTCAGTACCATTTCTTGCATCTTGTCGTGCATGGCAGATTCTCGATCGAGTTCCTCTTTCAGCGACTTTACACTTTCTAGTGGGGCTTTCTTCTTCTTTCTGCTCGACCCCCATTGTCCTTCTCCATCTGCTGCATTCTCTATCTGTCTCATAGCTTGTTCTGGCGGCAGATTCATAATATCTCTGCCACTGGCGGCATTCAGCTTGTTTTGGTCCATTGGCTCTAAGGCCCTGAATAATATAATGACTTGCTCAACAGTGGAAAACCGTGTGGAGGGCATCTCTTCAGCAGACCCCTAAATCTCTCATATGTCTCTTTTAATGTCTCTCCCTCGAGACCGTCAAATGAAGAGATTTCTTCTTTCAGATCCAGAATCTTCGCCGGAGGAAAATACTTCTTCAGAAACACTCTCGTTACATCCACCCATGTATGTAATGAATCATTGGGCAGTAAATCATACCAATCTTTAGCAGCTCCTCTCAGTGCAAACGGGAAAACTATCGACTTTATTGCCAAATCACTAACCCCATTATATCTCATCGTCCCACAAATTTGAAGAAAATGATCTAGAAAAGTCGTTTGGGTCTCGATCGACTTCCCGTGGAGCAGGCATGTTCCCCAACATATTCAAAATGTTCTCGCTTGTTGTCCAAGTTGTTCAGATTAATTGGGGCACTCTAATTGGATTGTGCCCTATAACTTCCTCGTGGGGTGGTAACATAGTCTCGGCTGGACTCGGTCTCTGTGCACTGCTGAGCCATCTGTGGTCGATAGTTCTCCGCCGTTGTTGTTTGCCGATAAAATCGCCGCCTGAGGGGTTCTTTGAGGGTACGGGTTTTGGAACCCTTGTTGATTTCCTTGATTCTCTCAACATCCGCGAGACTCGATTTACCGTCTCTTGGTCTAATTCGGGTCCAAGTTCTGTGTATTCTCGAGCATTTTGTCCTCCCCTATACTGATCCAATCCTGCCCTCCGATTAAAGCGTAGGGTTATCAATCGACGCAATAAAGTGTGTTGTCCTCTCTTAACGTTTCATGACGAGGGGTCCTCGGTGGAGTATGCAATGGAAGTGTTGTGTTACCACCAGTAGTGTCTGAGGTTTGCCTCTGTACATTGTGCTTGATTAAGGGCTCTTTGCCATCTCTATGATTGGGTGAATCCTCCATTCCCTCTGAGGATTCTGAAAGTGAGCTTTCTACCACCCCTTCTTCTTCAAACAAAGGGTTCAGACTAGCTATCAGAGGTTCTCCTCGGCGTTGACTGTTTCTATGACGTGCAAAAGCTTCAATTTCTTCAATCAGCTCGATGAGAGGTTCTTTGGAGCTTCGGGTCATCCACTGACAAACAAAAAACAACAAGAAAACAAAATAAAAATGACCTAAGCCCAAGCTTTCGGTCAACTTACAAGATATCAAACGTTACTCCCAGGCAACGGCACCAAAATTCTTGATAGCAAAATACTTAACCGCTAACTTTAACCGACAGAGTATCGGGTTAGGGCAGTATAGTGGTTACAAGGTCGAATCCACAGGGAGTAATGTTCAAGTACCAAAGTCGACTTAGAACTTAGTTCAGGTCAAATAGTGGTGGGAAGGTATTATACTAATGCAAAAGCAAAGATTAAACTAACGAATTTACCTCTAGGTATTAAAGGGTATAGTCAAACTATGCTCCCACGAGCTACTTTTACCCCGAAGGAAGGACTTAACAGGGAGTGTGGCTTAACCGACCTACCTATCCAATGTAGTTTAACGACATCCACGGGTGCCAACTCCTAATTCTAGCGATTAGACTGAACAATTCGATCTAACCACCCTATGTGAAGTTAATTAATTCTCCTTTAGAAAACCGATTAACCTAACATGATTAAACTCAGAGTCGCTCGAACAACGATGACAAACCTCTATATTGAAACGGACCTAACAAACTAGGTGATCACAAGAACGATCCTAAAACCCCTTATCCCACATCTCACCGCAAAATGCATCTATAAGTTCGATGTGTGTGACACGGTGAACTAGGTGATCAATCTAATTCAAAGACGTTAAAATAAGTTTTAGGACGTGGATTAATCGTTTAAACAATAATTTACACACTACACGACTCCCTATCTCATCCCCCTTAGGGTTTTCGCTTGCTTTCACATAATTCGACTACACATGATTTAGCTACTCATAATTATGATAATAACGGAATAAATAACGGAAATTGAAATCAAACTGATAGCAGCAAATAAGAGAGATATCATTACCATATAACTTGCAGAAAATCTGTGTAGAAAATACCGACAAGAAAAGCAATCGCAAAGTCGAATCTTTTGTTCTTGGAAAGTAAATCTAAGCTAGAAAAGTTGTATAGAATCAAAGGATGTTATCTAGGGGATCAAAGTATCAAAGGGGTGTTTAAAATACTCAAAACCGCACACAAATCTCCTAAGAAAAGTCAAAAGTCGGCTAGAGATGAGTAGGGGCTGAATGAGCTGCGTATTTATAGAGTAGGTCAAAATCTGATGCTGTCGGTCCCGGACGCCCGTCTGGTTCATGGAAGATGCCCGTCCGCCTGGAGAATATGAAGATATTAGGGTTCCATCTTCAGTGGACGGGCGTTCACAGTCCTCTGAACGCCCGTCTGGTAAATATGACTTGAGGGCCAAACGCCCGTTTGAAATCCCTGGACGCCCGTCTGAGATGTATGAGCTTCTTGAATCGGGTTGAACCCACCCAAACGCCCGTGTGGGGGTCATTTGGACGCCCATCCAGCTGAAAACATAACTTTCTGAATGATGTATTACTTCTGTGGACGCCCGTCTGAGATGGGCAAACGCCCGTTTGATGTGGCCTCCCCTCAGACGCCCGTCTGAGGTATAGCAAACGCCCGTCTGCTTTGTCTTCACTTCAAACTTAGCTTTTCTTCCACTTTCATTCAATTCTCATACCACGAACATATCTCTTAGTCCAAAACATCGCCTTCCGGGTCCTCGAGTCACCTAGGTCCTGCAATAACATAGACAAACAAACACCACGCGTAATTCCGCAAGACAAAAGTGCTCAGAAAAGAGTGAAATGTCGTTAAAAAGGTGGAGTTTACTATCGATATGACAGTTTAACTCCCCGTGCATATAAATCTCGATATTACTCTCGAAGCGGTCTATATCTACCCAAAACATGCCAATAAGGTGATAAACGGGGGTTAAACTGCACACCAAAGTACAGTAAAGTTGACTCCCATCAGAGTGCAGTCACGGGATTATGGTGGCATATTCCTGTGATTGATTTATTGAATATAATTATTTTGTTCGTAAGATAATTATTTATTTGATTTATCGGAGCCGTTGATTATTAGTCCATGGTCCCGACGTGCCTCCAATATAGCATAGTTATTCTCGGACGTCGAATCCTAATAATATTAATTTAGTTCTAATTAGAATTTAATTAAAACGATATGTGAATTAATTGTTTAATGGACTATTAAATTAGCTGGGCTGAATAATTAAATATGTGGAAAAGACATTTTTCATAATCTTGGCCCAATATGTGTGTTTGGCCGAAAATCATAGTGACTAGGTCACAATGAAATTTTCGGCCAAGAGTGTTGCTTAGTCAACAAGAAATTGTTTTCTTGTGGATTAATAAGACATGTGCACAAAATATTTATTGGATAAATATTTATGGTAAGAAATAAAGATAAAGATTATTCTAGATTTGTTCTAGAATATTTCTAGGATTATCTTTTATTTAATACGATTATTATAATTGATTTTGTATTAATTATTAAATCCTTGGAGGACAATGATTACTCTCATATATAAAGAGAGTTCTCACAAGCCTAAAAAGACACACAAAATTCGACTATCATCTCTTAGAGAGAGGATAGAAAAAATTTCGGCCAAGGGGTGTAAGGAGGAAAATCTTGGAGGTTTTCCGGGTAGCATATCGGAATGATTCGAGACTAGGATTTCCTTCCACTGGGAGTTGCTTGGATCACACGTGCGGAAGATCGTGGTGCTCATCACACCATCCTTTGTTCTTTCTAATTGCGGTTCTTCTACTTGGATTTTGAGATCCAAGAGGTATGTTCTACAACCCCCTTGTAGAGTAGATCTAGTTATTTTATTACGTGTAAATTATATATCTAGATCCTTAAATCGCTTCCGTTGCGGATGGTATTACTAACAGTGGTATCAATCGCCCGGTGATCTATATTTATACGTATAAAATATTAGATCTAGGAGTGGAAAACATGTAGATTTTTTTGTCCCAATTTTTTTTATAGGGGCCGAATGCATGTTTATTTTTTTTATATATGTTGCGATTGTTGTGGTTTGAAGAGATGGATTGGGGTTGGTATTGTTTACCCGTAGATCAATTTTGTAGCTCTTTTGATTAGTATCACTTGAGCATAGGACTTGTAATTTAATTTTATGCAACTCGAAAATTGTAAAGGTGGCTTCTTTGTAATTTTAATTTTGATCCGGGTTCGAGACGACGAAGATGATGTGTTGAAGATCATGGTATTGGTATCATCAAAAAGGTAAACACGGGAGGAGGCCGATTGTTTTATTTTTTTTTTCCGGCAAAAATTGGTCTTGGCAAATTTTTGTGTGCGGCAGCATATTTTTTTTTTTTGGTAACCTAATTTTTTTTTTTTACTTTTGGCCGTATGGCCTACTGAATTAAAATAAAAATAAAAAAAAGTTTTTTTATTAATTTTGGCCGAGGGCCTGTCATAATAAAAAATAAAAAATAAAAAAAGGAAAGTTTTTTTTAATAAAACAATTTAATAACATAGATATATATTTTTTTAATATATTTGTATATTACGGCCTCCTCCCTCGTCGATCAAAGTTCGTGTCAAGATCGAAGCTTTAAAGATCCGGATGATTCAAGTTCGAAGATCGAGACTTGAAGATTTGGAATTAGTTTTTTTACTTTTCCTTAGAAAATAGGTTAGTCGGGGGTACCAACGATCCATCTCGGTGTTTAAATTTTCGGCAATTTATTTTTTATGTGTTTGATCATAAAATAGATATAAAATTGGAATTGCCATAACATGCATCATATCATAAATCCACTCCATGCATATATGTAGAATTTTAATTTTGGTAATTAAAATAGGCATGTATACAAACTCGCGTAATTAGTTGAAATTTAATAAATACGAGGTAATTAATTAATTTAGTAACTAATTAAAGATCCGAGGACTGGTTATGAAATCGTTAAGCCTTTTCGGTGTGTGTTCTCGGTGAACCGCCTTAAAAGCCCAAACGAGATCACGTTTTCGATTCGTAGTGTCTACGAGATTGAATGGTGGTAAAAGAACAATAAATCTTGGATAAAAGCGGTTCGCTTTATAGGTTGGGTGGTCAATCGAAGCCGCTCGACCGACTTAACCCTCCTAGTGTGATGTATGCACGGGTCCGGCAAGACTAAGCTACACCGCGAGCGGAGGGGTGATTCCTTCTTATCTCAAAGGGGCTCTCTTGACCCGACTTCGTCCGGATCGTCGATATGTTCCAACGAATAGGACGGGTAGGCTTGCCTACGTTACCGACACCATTCGAATCCTTGATTTGATGTGCTTTTATGTTAACATCAAAAGGCGTGGTTAGTTAACCCACCACCACTTCCAAAATATTGAGTGGGAGCGGGGAGGCGACGACCAACCCCACGGCCTCTACTATAGATACAAGTAAGTGAGAGAAGGGTGGCGCTCGCGGGCGCTTTGATTTCATCCACCTACGGATGGTGTTCACCCCTATCAACATTCATGGCTTGGTCTCCGAAAGGATAGGATTTCCGGTACTCGCCGGGTCAGCGACCTATCCTACGACGGCACACTCGGGCGCACTAAGAGATCCGATATAGTAGGTCACACTCATCAAGGGTATTCTTGATAATATCTAGGCTAAAAAAAGAAGGTAGTCAATGAATAAAGGGATGTTCGATTTTCGTGGGATGTTCGATTCTCACAAGTTATTCATTGATGAGATTATCTCGATTTAACCGTCATCTCACTGACTTACCCTATGGCGGCACTGAGATGCGAGGTTAAAACCTTGGAATGGTAGAGTAGACTTACTTATAGTTTACAATTCCTAAAATAAAATCATATAGTAGTGTTAAACTTGAATTAATATATGTCATTTTATTTACAGCATTATATCCCTTACTAAATTGCTTAAAAATTAATAATTGACTAGTATTGACTTCGTTAAAAAGTGGAAAGTAACTAGGACGTTGAACTAGTTAATCGATAATGCAATTATTTTTCGAAAGAGATATTTTCTCTTAAGCCTTTTAAAAACCAGAGTGACATATAGGTATGTCACTAGTGTCATTCGTGTCAAACGGAAGACAAACTTAGTTTGATCAAAGGTGATTTCGGACTTTGAAATTCTTCTAGTGAATTTTGAGTGTGTAGTGATTACACGAGTAATTTTCTAATTGAAAAATCGGAAAATCATGAAGTGTTACTAGTTGGACGATATTTAGAATCGATGAACTAGTGGGAGCTTTATGACTTGTTGTTTTTCTAGAACATTAGAAAAGTGTAACTGACGACACACGTAACCGTTCCAATTGAAAAACCGGAAAGTTATGAAATGTTGCTAGTTATTTGGAATCGATGAACTAGTGGGAGTTCTATGATTTGTTGTTTTTCTGGAAACATTGGAACTATGTACGAAAGATTTTCTAATTGAAAAAATCGGAAAATCATAAAGCATTGCTCGTTAGACGGTATTTGGAACCGATAAACTAGTGGGAGCTTTAATGTTATGATTTGTTGTTTTTTCTGGTATATTAAAAAATCCGAGAAGTCCCGATGAGTAACACTCGAAATAAGACATCCCACGGTTCAAGAGTAGTGTCTACTCAAACGAACCGCTGGTTCAAGACGGTTTCCATTCACGGAAAGTCAAGAATTGGAGAATATGTCTAAAAGTGTTAGTAATCTAAACTGAGAAAACTTTAAGGCTGAACCAAAAATTAATTAACTAAAAATCATAAGATAAGGACAGTGATTTTGGATCACCAACCTATGAATCCTTGGCGATTTTCTCGAGATAAAGTTCTTTGGAAGAACAAGGTAGCAGTGCATTTAACGATTAAAGGAGTAAACAACGGGCAGTTAATTTTAGCTAGAATAGTGGGAGTGGTATAAGGAAATGAATCTCGGATTCAATCCTTGGATATCACGGAAAATTTATTTTCGGTTTAAGATTCGTTGGAACGAATGGATTTACCTTCTATTCGATAATTTGTTTGTCGTATAGAAAGTGAATATACCATTTGTAGTACGAATCCAAGACTCGGACTTTTGTTTGATAAAGTCAAAACCACTTAGAACTGCTGAAATATGTATATAAAACACATCTTAAGAACTATTAAAAGCAATTGGTTTCGATATTTAGATAAACGCCTCTTCATATTCCATAGTTAGTCCATAGACCTAAAAGACAAGACACGAAGAAGCGGCTCAGAGGTGATTCCTTTCTCTCGATCTGGTTATATTGTCTCAAAGGTTCAATGACTAAGTTTCCTTTCAATCGAGGAAAGGATAATGGTTATAAAGAAGTAACATAGCTTATTCATGGCGACCTTCGGGGTTTGATGAAAGATACAATCTAGTAGGAGCTTCCGAGTAGTGACTTCTTGTCTGATAACTATTCAAACACTCCGGAAAGTTTATCCAAAATATTTTGAGGTTTCTCTATTTTCAACAGAGATAGAGTATTCTATACTCGGAATAGGCCGTTCATAGTCCTCTAGATCGATGCTCACCGCCTCATTGTGACATGTTCTCACTAAGTGAGAAACCGTTAAATTGCCTTATATAGTTTTAGATGTGCTACAATACACTGCTTAACTCAATAAAGATATTGGAAGCAAAATAACGGTTTACATTGAAATGTAAGACCGAGAAGTCTACCTAGAATATGCTTTGGGATTTACGGATAAGGTGTGGATTCGGTTCACCCCACATCCATAAATATAAGCATTTAGCACACAGTGCTTGAAGGTAAGGACGGGAATTTTTCGCATCATACGTTCGGTCAATGACCATTCGTGATATATCTTTTAACCTATTGTGTATAAAGGTTAGATTCTTGAAATCGGGAAGGGACAATTATACTGTTGCATCCTTTCTGATAGAGTCCATAAACAGCAAAACCTTGAACCTTGAAGTACGTTTACTCAAGGTAGTTACTAACTGATTAAAATCAGACCACATCCAACATCGGTTGTTGGTGATAACACTAAATACTACTAAACTAGATCAGAATTTCGATCCACCCAGTAAGTATTGGGAGTATGGTTTATCCATTACCCATTACGGGGTTTGCGGACTTTGTAGTCTGAGGATCGATTGATGACCTATGGCTCTTTTGTGAGCAGTATAGGATTCTGATAATAGAGGTTGGTTTAATAGCCATAACCCCTGTGAATGGAGTTCGGTACTCTCAGTTCTGTACATGCTCTTGTAGAACCACTGGCGTCTCTCAGCCCCAGTGGGAGTAATTGGATCTAAATGGAAAAGAGTAGAATGAATAGGAAAGTTTATCTTTCAGAGCAAAGCTTGAGTGGTCTAGGGTAATTCCTAAGAAGTAGAGAGTTAATCGGACCTTGGACTCTCTTACCACTTAGTATTGCATGATTTCGTTCAAAATCGAAAATAAGGGTGATTCCACTGAGACTTTTTGCCAAACAAGCGGAGTCTGGATTCATTCAAAATGAAAGGTATTGCCTTATGAACTTATGACAGGATTTATCAAGGCTTATGTCCTTTGTGGATAAAAAGCAAACTTCTCGGTCACTTTGGAAGTCATATATTTCTACAATATGTGGATTTGACGAATATTGATAAGTCTTTTGTATTTGGATATCAATTTTAGTACAAGAGTGAATATAAACATATATTAGTGTTTGTGAAGGATAACTTTGCACGATTGGAATCAACATGGGTGTGTTATCTGAAGTCAGAATCTGACAATGCCACAATTCTCTGCATTAGATTTGGACAACATCCTAAAGAGTTTGACTCGGTCGAATTCATTAGATTCAGTCACTGGTTTCCCATCCATCTTATTGTTTAAGATGATGCATCTATGTATGCAACATTCAACGAGGAAGTTCTACCCTATGCCTCAGGAATGACTCTTTAAATCTTCGGATCAAGAGAAATGGGATAGATTCTCTTTCTAGTAAGAGATGGTCAGGTTATTGAACATCAACTTTGATCGAATCTTAGATTCGGCGGTTAACAAAGCAAGTTTAGTATGTCCTTTAGTATCTTGAAGAGAATGAGGAATAATATGCGGACATATTCATGTGTGAACTTGGATAGGTGTGATACACTGATTTTGACTTTAAGTCAGATTGAGGATGATCGTTAAGTTGATCTCGGGCTCAGTGTTTACTCTTGTGTTGAAGCTATTGCCTAGAGGAATCCAGCAACGCCAACTCGACTTTAACTAGTTGGGTGATTTGATGCTTTTGTAGTAGCTAGAGAGGCGATATAGCTTAAGGATTTCCTTTTCATATCTGAGAGTGATTCTAGATATGGAAGCCGATACCACATCATTGTCCACACGATGAAGGGGTAGCTTATAAGGATTTTCGAAATCACTAGAGGTCAAAAGCATATTGGGAAGGTACCACATGATTAGATGGACCGGTAACGTTTTGATTCTGGCTGAGATCGTCGGAGCCGAAAACCTGACTAATCATTAAGACCCATGATATTTAGATGTAGGTACTCCCCGAGTCACTGACCTATCCTACGACGGCACACTCGGAGTGTACTTTGTCATCTGCAATGGTTATGATATGCTTAATGGGTACTAGAATACGGGATGGGTCTCCATTGCTTTAGAGCAAGTGGGAGATGTAGTTTGTTATAGTTTAAATAATAGGGTGTGCTCTAAAACAATTAATCACATGCTTTCGTGCAAGTGGGAGATTGTTAGGTGTGATGCCCGAAAGACAATTTTGTAATTGTTTTATTTAATAAATGAAATGTTATTATTATTCATATTTATTATTCTCATATTCACCGATTTGACAAT
Source organism: Gentiana macrophylla (assembly GCA_026214975.1). Taxonomy (NCBI): domain Eukaryota; kingdom Viridiplantae; phylum Streptophyta; class Magnoliopsida; order Gentianales; family Gentianaceae; genus Gentiana; species Gentiana macrophylla. The sequence continues at coordinate 62,531,651 of CM047805.1, forward strand.
AGTATTTACACTACATAAAACCCTAAAGTATATCGTTTATGTAATCACTTAATTCAGTGTATGGGATATACACGGGAGGATTGAGTTAGTGAAGATGTACTTAAAATACAATTAGCCCGTAGTGAAGTTAATCGAGAGTATCGGGTCTCTCCTTTAACATGCTATTAATACGCCCAGAACACAATAGGTGTGATTGTCTTATCCGGACTTTTGGTTAAGAGAACCTAGTGGGGCATTTATATATCTTTGGATATATCATATAGAAATTTGGACCGATTTGATTAGAGTTCACGATATAATTCCGTAATCGAGAAGTCTTATCGAATCAATCGATGATCATATTTATGGATATATCTTAATCCTGAGGTGATCACAGTCAACTACTTGAATCGAAGATGAGGACCGACTTGGCGGTTAAGGATTACACCGAGTGCGTGATCCGAATTACCCCATCTTGGCATTGTCTTTGGATTGAGTGAGTAGTATGTGTTATCACAGATACGGAATCCATTCATTCCATTTCTTTAAGTAGATAGACAATTCCCTTATTTGTTAATCCTAGAAACTGATCGATCCATGGAGTTCATATTACACTGATTAGCTACCAGTGAGTTGTATGAATTAATTGATCACTAGGGGGTTAATGGTAAATAAGGATAAGAGATTCTAAAAAGGGTTAACGGTAACTTCCCGATTTAGAATGAGCGATCTATGGAGGATTAATCCATATGTAATGATTATATCAATGGGCGCTTATTATCATTCTCGTGAGGAGATAAATATAATCTTATAATCGGAGGAGTGCGATCACGGGATTATGGTGGCATATTCCTGTGATTGATTTATCGAATATAATTATTTTGCTCGTAAGATAATTATTTATTTGATTTATCGGAGCCGCTGATTATTATTCCATGGTCCCCGACGTGCCTCCAATATAGCATAGTTATTCTCGGACGTTGAATCCTAATAATATTAATTTAGTTCTTATTAGAATTTAATTAAAATGATATGTGAATTAATTGTTTAGTGGACTATTAAATTAGTTGGGCTGAATAATTAAATATGTGGAAAATGCATTTTTCATAATCTTGGCCCAATATGTGTGTTTGGCCGAAAATCATAGTGACTAGGTCACAATGAAATTTTCGGCCAAGAGTGTTGCTTAGTCAACAAGAAATTGTTTTCTTGTGGATTAATAAGACATGTGCACAAAATATTTATTGGATAAATATTTATGGTAAGAAATAAAGATAAAGATTATTCTAGATTTGTTCTAGAATATTTCTAGGATTATCTTTTATTTAATAGGATTATTATAATTGATTTTGTATTAATTATTAAATCCTTTGAGGACAAGGATTACTCTCCTATATAAATAGAGTTCTCCCAAGCCTAAAAAGACACACAAAATTCAACTATCATCTCTTAGAGAGAGGATAGAAAAAATTTCGGCCAAAGGGTGTAAGGAGGAAAATCTTGGAGGTTTTCCGTGTAGCATATCGGAAGGATTCGAGAATAGGATTTCCTTCCACCGGGAGTTGCTTGGATCACACGTGCGGAAGATCGTGGTGCTCTTCACACCATCCTTTGTTCTTTCTAATTGCGGTTCTTCTACTTGGATTTTGAGATCCAAGAGGTATGTTCTACAACCCCCTTGTAGAGTAGATCTAGTTATTTTATTACGTGTAAATTATAGATCTAGATCCTTAAATCGCTTCCGTTGCGGATGGTATTACTAACAAGAACTACAATTCAACTTGCAGACATTATGACCAATGTATCAGATACCTCAATTTTCCACTACTTGTTGTCAAAATTGGGCACCTATTCAGTATTCAAGACATTAGATACACAAGCATATTATGTGATAAAAGGAGTCTCAAGTCCAACCTTTCAATGTATCTCTAGCTTGAGGGAGGTATTGAAGTATACACAAGCATCTTAAGTGATAAAAGGAGTCTCAAGTCTCTAAGAAGCAAATCATCAAACACTTTACTTAGAAGTTGGTTATTGGGTAGTTGAGGTTGTTACAAGCGGTTACTAGAGCTTGCAACAGCTCAACATACATCTATATATACTGTATAGAAGTCTAGGAACAGATATAATTCAAACGATTAAAGAAATCAAGCATAATGATGCTGCAATTCTAAGTTCTTTGTAGTTTGTCATTATTGATTCAATTCTTCTCACTATTGAGGTTTCATCTAGTTGTTTTCTATGTTCTTTATGATTCCTGAGTTTTTCTTTCAAATCTTTCTTTCAATTCAATAAATTCCACACACCAGTACAAACGCACTGCCTTTCGTGAGAAATTTCAAGTTAATGGTACATTGACGAAGGTAATATTAGGATCTAATGGTAGCTCTTCTGTGTAAAAAGATTTCTTACTATTTTTGTATAATGGATAAAATCTTGTTAGTGAGAAAAAGATTGGCAGATGGAGCAGCTCGTTTGACTTCATTGTTGCATCACAGTTGATAAAATCCAATTCCCTAATTGATATATATATATATAGTACAAAAAGGACGTCAAAAAGATGACTGAAGCTTCGCCAGATTAGCTCCGATCATCTTCTCGATCTATCTCCGGCTCGATTACTTTGTTGTCTGCCTTGTTATTTCTTTTTTCTTTTATTTTTCTTTTTCGATCTTTTTCTGATGAATTCAGGGAAGAAATCCCATGCCCAAGCAGTACGCCCTACTCAACCTCTGGCACCTGAATTCATGCCGGAAATTGCTTCATATAGGGGGAAATTGCTATTCGATTCTTCAAAGAACAAATCGAAAAGCTGGCATCACCGTTTTAATACGCCCTTGTTGGAAAATTCTCCCAAGGTAAACTGAATTTAGATGTTATAAAGCGCTTTTTGGAAGTACAAAATTATGCAGAACAATATTCGGTAGGAGTTCTAGATTCAAAGCATATCCTAATCAATTTCACAGGTGAGAAGGATTTTATCCGCCTCTGTTCCCGAAATGGTTCGTAACCAGCAAGCCGATGCGGATACTTAAATGGACACCAGACTTCCATGTTGATATGTAATCATCACTTGTTCCGATATGGATTCTGCTACCCAACCTCCCTGCATATCTGAAGAAGGTTGATGCTCTGAAAGGAATTATCTCCAGTTCTAGGAAACTATTAAGGGTTGATGCATCCACGACATCTCTTAAACGCCCGTCCACTACTCGAATCCAGATTGAATTTGATCTGTTGAAGCCCTTTCCTCGTAGATTTTGGATCCAGCAGGGGGACTCGTCTGGTTTTTTGCAGTTTGTAGAACTGGAAAGTGAACTCCCACAATACTGTGTGTACTGCAGCCATATTGGACACACAGAAGCAGATTGTCGAAACAATGCTCCACACAAGTCCCAGCACCAGGATGAACAAGTACATGTACACGATCGAGGCGAGGACATAAGAATAAATCATGTCTGAGCCCTCCAGCTCAAGTTTGAAGACAAAAGCAGCCTGTTACTAGTGCCCCTGAGGGTCATCAACAATAGTATAGCAGCAGGGATAGCATACATCAGCAAGATCTTGAGCCACAGGGCTCAGGAAGTGCTGTGGCAAATAATGATATAGTACCAGAGCAGGATTTGAATTCACAAAACATAGTGTCAGAATCTAGTGGATTGAATATGGAACTCAAATGCAATTTCAATTGCAACCTCACATTGAATATACGCAGCACTTGAATCCTTTGTGCAGCCAGGAAGCAGCTGATGATACCATTCTTCAAACCATGGAAAAAGAGGCACAGGGTCAAGCCAATGTTTCTGACAATGACAGACCAGAGCATAATATTTTGACAAAACATGCTCAAATGGCTAGTCTCTTGGTTGCTCAAGAAGAATTGAACAAGAGATTTCAGAAAAAAGCACCTATGGACAAAGGTAAAACGGTTCTGAATGAAGATGATAGGTTTCAAATTGTACATAGAAGAAGACGGAGAAAGAATTATGCCACCCAAAAGCCTACTGTGAGTACAAGATCCTCAATTCTCAAAGCCACACATCCACCATGATTAACTGTCTTTTTTGGAACATAAGAGGTCTAAAGGGTAAACCATCCTTTAGGCACCTAAAAAAACACACTAAAATTCATAAAATTTCCTTTTTAGCTATTTCTGAACCTATGCTCCCCTCTACCTTCTTAATAGTTACAAACTCAAGCTTGGTTTTACTAATTGTTTTGCTACTCCCCGGGATAAACTTTGGGTTTTTTGGACCTACTATGCTTCTGTTGATGTAGTTAGTAGTATAGAACAAGTTATTACCCTCAAATTCCATGGTAATACCCCTTTTTGATCTCTGATGTTTATGGTAAATGTACAAGAATTCTAAGGACTGATATGTGGAACAATTTGGAGAGTATGTCTGATTTAAATATTCCTTGGATGGTTAGTGGTGATTTTAACGTTATTCGTACCTTGACAGATTATAGTGGCAACTCACAATCCAATGAGAACTCCATGAAATATTTTAATACTTTTATTTCTACTTGTGGTCTACAAGAACTCCCAGTTTCAGGCTGTAATTACACTTGGACTGGTTGGAGAAGTAAAGGCTATGTTAAAGAAAAACTTGAAGATTACTTTTCAACTCTTTCTGGCAGGATACCGACAATGATAATTCTGTGCAAGTCTTAAACAGGTCCGGCTCTGATCATGCTCCTATTCTCTACACTGCAAGGGATAAATTTAAGCGATCTTCGTCTTTTAAGTTCTAGACTATGTGGCTGTTGCATTCTGGTTTTCAAAATGGGGTTCAGGACAGTTAGAATAAACCTTATGTTGAATCTGAAGGCATGACCAATTTGGTTTTGAAACTCAAAAGACTCAAGCAGGATCTCAAACTTTGGAATAGACACATCTTTGGTGACATTCATGAAAAGGTTAAATCCAGTGAAGAAGAAATCAAGCACTTGGAATCTATTTATGACCACTCCCCTAATGATTCAAACAGAACAGCTTTATCTCAAGCTAAAGCTACCTAGAATCTTCATCTAGCTCATCAGGAGGAATTTTGAAGACAGAGATCAATGTTTAAATGGTTTAAAGAAGGGGATAACAACACTGCATTTTTTCATGCCACTGCAAAAGATAAAATTAGAAGGCTTGAGATGCATAAGATACAAGATTCAGCTGGTCATTGGTGTACTTCTTAACAAACAATTCGTCAAGCTGCTGTGGATTTTTTCAGCATTCTTTTTAGAGGTGATCACTCTACTGATACACATGCCATGGAGGACCTTCTCCAATACATACCTTCCAACCTCACTGAGGATCTTACTGCCCCGCTTGTTGCTGATGTCACTATAACAGAAGTTAAACAAGCAGTTTTTGACCTAGATCCTTCTAGTGCTGCGGGTATGAATGGTTTTTCTAGCTCTTTTTATAGAGCTTGTTGGGATATTGTTGCCTCTGATGTCTACAATACAACCAATCATTTCAAGTCTAGTGGCTATATTCCCCAAACAATTGGATCAACTATCATAATCCTCATCCCCAAGAAGGAAACTCCTACCACATTTGCGAATTTCAGGCCTATTGCCCTGAGCAACTTTATCAACAAAATCTTCACTAAAATCTTGTGCTCCAGGTTACACTCTGTCCTTCCTTATCTTGTATCGACTGAACAATCTGTTTTTTTAAAGGGTAAAGACATTGCTGACAATGTTCTTTTTGTTCAAGAGTTGGTTCAATTTCTTTATAAAAAAGCTAGAGGCCATAATATTATCTTCAAGTTTGATGTCACCAAGGCTTTTGATAGAGTGTTTTGGCCGTTTTTGAAACTCCTCCTTCTGAAATTTGGTATTCCTGACTCCTTTGTTAAGCTTATCATGAATAACTTGTCTTTCAGCTGGTTTTCTATTTTAGTTAATGGTGCCGTTGTTGGTCTCTTTCAAAACACTAGGGGCATTAAACAAGGAGATCCCCTTTCTCCTTATCTTTTTATTCTTGTTTCTGAAGCCCTTACTAGAGGGCTTAAACATGTTTTCCAGACACATGTTGAGCATTATGGAACTCCTAGAGGCTTTCTTCCCATTACACATTGTATGTATGTTGATGATTTGGTTGTTTTTGCTAGAGCCACCAAAAAATCACTCACTAATCTCTTCCTTTTTCTCCATCGATATGAGTTGCCTTCAGGACAACAAATAAATGCTAGCAAAAGCTCATTTTTTATTTCTAAGCATGCTCCTACTCCCACTATTAATATGATCAAGCACATCACTGGTATGAAGAAAGATTCTTTTCCTTTCACTTATTTAGGGTGTCCAATCTATGTGGGCAGACCTAAGCATAGCTATTTTCTTCCTCTTCTTCACAAACTAGAGCACAAACTTCAGGGGTGGTATGCTAAATTTCTTTCACCTGGGGGTAGACTCATCCTTATAATACATGTTCTGACTGCTATTCCCATACACATTATTGTTGTTCTTAGAATGCCAGTCTCTGTTTTCAAGAGTATTGAACATATTCTCTCACATTTTCTATGGCTGAATACTGATACAAATAGAAGACACATTTGGAGAAGATGGGAAAAAGTTTGCTTTCCAAACTCTGAAAATGGTCTTGGGGTCAGAAACCTTCAACTTTACAACAAGCCTTCTCCTACAAGTTGTTGTGGAAATCAAAAACTGAAAAAGGTCAGTGGGCTAATACTATGATGAAGGGCAGTTTCCCAATTTATAAACTTTATGCCTGGAGACTCTTAGCTGAGGTACAAGAGTTTGCTGATGATAACATGAAGTATTTAGGTAAAAATAAGTGGGTCTGGATGCCTACCACTTGTGGTAACTTCACTATAAAGTCTGCTTATGATATCCTTAGAAAAAGGAACCAGACTTCCCATGTGTGTTCTGCTATCTGGAATAATTATATACCCAATAAGATCTTTTTTTTAATGTGGAGATTGCAGAATGGTCTCCTTCCCTTTTCTACTCAACTCAAAAACTTTGGGATTAATGGTCCTTTTAAATGTGTGTTCTTCCATGAAGAGGAGACAACAGAACATGTGTTTTGGAGTGTGATAAAACCGAAAAGATCTCGGGGTCATTTTCGAATATCTTACACTCAGGGCACTGACTCTTCAAATTGGCATCGAACATTGGTAAATGGTTCAACTCACAGATTAAAAGGTGCATTGGGTAAGGTCTTCCCTTAATGCCTACTTTGATATGTTGGGAAATCTAGAAATCTAGAAACAAGATATTTTTGAGGACATTCGATTGATAATGCAAAGAACTATTTACGCTATCTTGGATAATCTTCATCTGATTTGTAATAATATGCAAGTGACTAGGAAGAATGAACAGGATAACATTCTGATCCAAGCTGGCTTCCTCAAGCAGTTTGCTCAAAAGTCACTTGCTACTTACATACATGTTCAGTGGCATTTTCCTCATGTACATGGTTACAAACTCAACACTGATGGATCTTCTCTTGGTAACCCTGGGATTGCTGGGGGAGGTTTCATTATTAGAAATCATTTTGGACAGGTCATTAAAGTAGGTTATGAGGCTTATGGGGTTGACACCAATATGCAAGCAGAAATTCGATCTATGCTTTCTAGAATCAATCTTTCCATACAGCTTCGGTTGCAGGCTGTTACCATTGAGACAGGCTCTGAAGCTCTGGAGCAAATGATCAAAGGCAATTATCAAACACCTTGGAAATACCAGCATGATGTTGAAGCCATCCAGCTTTTGGCCCTCTTCTCATAATTTTCAACTCCAGCATATTTACAGAGAAGCCAATGCCCCTGCAGACTATCTTGCTAAAATGGCCAGCTCCACCCAGAATTCTAGGATCATTGATGGCAACCAACTTAATGCTGATCTTGGATTGCTTATTAACAGGGACATTCTGCAAATCCCAGTTATCAGAATTAAAAATAGATGATTACATACAGCAGGATTTTGTTGGAAGCACCCTTCATCAATATAAAGGGTGCAAACAGGTGGCCTCTTTACATCTTCCTTGGTTGCTTATTTTGGATCTTAACTTTTATGATGCTGCTACTCTGTGAAGACAATGTTCTGTGCAGGTCTGGAGATTGGCCCTTAATATATCTGGAAAATGAGCCCTCTGGCATGGCATCATCAACTTGGAAGCACCCTTCAGTATATTGAGGGGTACAAACAGGTTGCCTCTGTCTATCTTTATCCATTGGTTATATTTCCTTGGTGCTTGGATGGTGCAGCTCTTTGGACCTTCTTGTAGGTATTTGATGTGGATCCTGAGATGTTCAATTAGAATATGGATTATTGCTTGGTTGCTCTTGCATGGTAGCTGTAGATGCTGTTGGAATATGCTTCTGGGGACAAGCTGCCTGTGGATTACTCTTCTTTACCCCTAGAGTCATTCTGTATTTTGTGTACTGCCGTGTCTCGATTTTTTGTATAACTCTACTTTAGTTTTATTCCAATATATGGGAGATCACACTCTTTCCTTAGCACCCGGCCTTTCCCACACGGATTTTCCGGACTAAGGTTTTAAGGAGGTGATAAACATGTATTGATGACGTATTTCTTTGGAGGTGAGGTCAGGGGTTGGCCATGTACTTTAGTTTTCTATTAATAAAATTTTCTGAGTTTAAAAAAAAAAAAGAAATCATGTTAGTGATAATATTTGAGTATCATCCTTACTATGAATTGCTTATTTGAGGTTTGCTGGTGATATGCCAAAATCGGCAAAGCCCCACCAAATCCAGAAAAGAGACATAAGCCCAGTAACGGATAGGGTCCTCGGCCCAGCTCTGCCTCACACTATCACGATCCTCATCATTAGCCAAGGCAATGGGGATGAAGCAGCAAATATCTAGCTCGATACAAAGCATTTGGGGGGCGACCCGCTCGCCCCTCCAGCTCGCCATCCTTCAACACAATCAAACCCAACACAACTAAGCAACAAAGTTCATGTACGATGCTCTAAGGCCGAAGGCTCCCTGCCCGCCGTAGGCTCTCTGCCTGTCGTAGCCTCTCTGCCCGCCGAAGGCTCCCTGCCAGTTGTAGGCTCTCTGCCCGCCGAAGGCTCTCTGCCCGCCGAAAACTCCTGCACGCCGTAGGCTCTCTGCCCGCCAAGGGCTTTCATCCCTTCAGGCACACATGCGCGGTATCTGCTCTGCTCGCCGGTGGCGACTCCATGCCTCTATAAATATCACCTTCACCTCCATTACAAGGGGCTCTCTCTCATTTTTTTCTTGATCCCTTACAAATGGTACGTATGCAGCCTTTTTGACTCAGCTCATAATCCCCTCAAAACAAAATATTTTCTTCATCTTGTTCTTCAGTGCCGCCGCGCAATCACCGGAGAAGTCACTCATTTTAGCCAGATATCCATCGTTAAATCCTCTCAAACTTGTTGGTGGTATTTTTGCCATCATTAGTTGGCTCCGTTACCGGACTCTCGGGTCTCGACATTTTCAACATATTTTCCGGCCAGATCTGAGATTTATAATGGCAATTTTCCAGTTCCGGTGGCCTAAAACCGCCCATTTTTTGTTTTCCGGCTGAACCTTCGACGGAATCTTCATCCAGTTCATCCGGATTTCCAGGCCTTCAAAAATATCTTTATCAAAATCTCCAAAATCTTCATCCATATCAACAAAATCTTCATCAATATCTCCAAGATCTTTATCTAGATCTACAAGATCTTCAACCCATGGTTAGATCAACGCATATTTTTGGTTTCCGACGACCCTAAGCTGCCCGTTTTTGGTTTTCCGACCGGAATTCATCAACTTCAACACATGCCTGGAGCTGCTCTTCAAGTTTTTCTATTGAGCTAGTACGTTTAATGAAGCAAAAACACACAATCCATAAAATTTGTGTTTGATTTATCACCCTCTCTTTGGATTCTTAGGATTTCCGGCCATCATCTCGCCGGAGACATCACTATCACCGACATTCTTCAGCTCTTTGTCTGCAAATCGTACGAGTTTGTTGGGTGTCAGAGGACAGCTTGTGTTCAGCCAGGAATGAGCTCTCCATAAATGAGCTCTCCAAATATAAGATTTCCATATATGAGCTCGCCAGATATGAGGCCGCCAGAAATGAGCTCTCTAGATTTGAGGCCGAGATATGAGCTCTTGAGATATGAGCTCTCGAGATATGAGCCGCTTGAAATGAGCTCTCGAGTGAGGCCTCAGGTTATGAGCTCTCAGATATGAGCTCTTGAGATATTAGGCCTTGAAATGAGCTCTCCAGATATGAGCTCGCCAGAAAAAGCTCACCAAAATAAGCTCGCCAGTTGCGAGCTCTCCAGATATGAGCTCTCGAGCTCTCCAAGTACGAGCTCTCAAGCTCGCCACTACGCACTCTTAAGCTCTCCTACAACGAGCTCTCTTATTATAAGTTCTCCAACAATGAGATCTCTTATCACAAGCTCTCCAACAATGAGCTCACCAGTTATGAACTCGCCAGATATGAGCTCTCAAAAAATGACTTCGCCAGAATGAGCTCACCAACTATGATCCCTCTAGATATGAGCTCTCGAGCTCTCCAAGTATGAGCTATCAAGCTCTTCACTACGTGCTCTCCATTATGAGCTCCCCAGATACGAGCTCTCCATTATAAGCTCTCAAGATACGAGTTCTCCATAATGAGCTCTCCAAATACGAGCTCTCCACTATGAGCTCTCCAGACACGAGCTCTCCATTATGAGATCTCTAGAGACAAGCTGTCCATTATGAGCTCTCCAGATACGAGCTCTCCAAGTACGAACTCTCCATCTCTCCAAGATGCGAGCTCTCAAGCTCTCCAAGATACGAGCTCTCCAACTCTCCAAGTATGAGCTCTCCATCTCTCCAAGATGCGAGCTTTCAAGCTCTCCAATATACGAGCTCTCCAGCTCTCCAGCTCTCCAAGATCCAAGCTCTCAAGCTCTCCATCAACGAGCTCTCTTATTATAAGCTCACCATCAAAGAGATCTCTTATTACAAACTCTCCATCAACGAGCTCTCTTATTATAAGCTCTCCATCAACGAGCTCTCTTATTACAAGCTCTCCAACAACGAGCTCTCTTATCATAAGCTCTCCAACAATGAGCTTGCCTGATATGAGCTCGCCAGATTGAGTTCGCCAGATATGAGCTCTCCAGATATTAGCTCGCCAGCTACGCGCCCTCTGGATACGAGCTCTCGAGCTCTTCAAGTACGAGCTCTTGAGCTCTTCACTACGAGCTCTCCATTATGAGATCTCAAGATACGAGCTCTCTATTATGAGCTCTCCAGATACAAGCTCACCATTATGAGCTCCACAGATACGAGCTCTCCGTTATGAACTCTTCAGACACGAGCTTTCTATTATGATATCTCTAAATAAAAGCTCTTCATTATGAGCTCTCCAGATACGAGCTCTCCATCTCTCCAAGATGTGAGCTCTCAAACTCTCCAAGATACGAGCTCTCCAGCTCTTCAAGATACGAGCTCTCAAGCTCTCCATCAACGAGCTCTCTTATTATAAGCTCTTCATCAATGAGCTCTCTTATTAAAAGCTCTCTATCAATGAGCTCTCTTATTATAAGCTCTCCATCAAAGAACTCTCTTATTACAAGCTCTCCATCAATGAGCTCTCCAGTTACGAGCTCTCATTGGTATTTATTCTCATTTCAGCAACTTGAGTGATTACGCTGCATCATTTTTTGGAACTCAACCCACCTGATGTGGTGGGTCAAGCTATCTTATTTTTGGAACTCCCCCAATTGTTACAACAATCAGAGATTGGCTTGCCATGGATGTGGGATTTCTCTTCACCAACTACAAGCCCGTCCGCTTAATAGCGCGGCATCATAAATTCGTCCGCTTCATAGCGTGGTACATAAGCCCGTCCGCTTAATAGCACGACATTCAGGTCCGTCCGCTTCATAAAGCGTCCCCTGCAGCGAGTCGCCTTACATCATAAAAGATGCCTAAGCCCGTCTGCTTCATAGTGCGGCACATAAGCCCGCCCGCTTAATAGCACGGTATCCGGGTCCGTCCGCTTCATAGCGCGGCCCCCGCAGCGAGTCATTTTATGTCATAAAAGCTGCCTAAGCCCATCCACTTCATAGCACGGCATATAAGCCCGTCCGCTTAATAAGGCAGCATCCAGGCCCATCCGCTTCATTGCGTGGCCCCTGCAGCGAGTAGTTTTACGCCATAAATGCTGCCTAAGCCCGTCCGCTTCATAGTGCGGCACATAAGCCCGTCCACTTAATAGAGCGGCATATGGGTCCGTCCGCTTCATAGCGCAGCCCCCGTAGCATGTCTCTTTACGCCAGAAAGCTACCTAAGCCCGTCCACTTCATAGCGCGGCACATAAGCCCGTCCGCTTAATAGCTTGGCATCCGGGTCTGTCTGCTTCATAGGGCGGCCCCCGCAGTGAGTCGCTTTATGCCATAAAAGCTACCTAAGCCCGTCCGCTTCATAGCGCGGCACATAAGCCCGTCCGCTTAATAGCACGACATCCGGGTCCAACCGCTTCATAGCGTGGCCCCACAGCGAGTCTTTTTATGTCATAAAAGCTGCCTAAGCCCGTCCGCTTCATAGCGCGGCATATAAGCCCGTCCACTTAATAGTGCGGCATCCGGATCCATCCACTTCATAGCATGGCCCCCGCAGCAAGTCGTTTTAAGCCATAAAAGCTGCCTAAGCCCATCCGCTTCATAGCGCGGCACATAAGTCCTTCCACTTCATAAATCGAGATCATACTTGGAGTTCACCCTCGAGCGAATCTTCTATAAGCCTGACTCCAGCTCGGCATCATACTTGGAGCTCACCCTCAAGCGAATATTTTATAAGCCCGACTCCAGCTCGACATCTTATTTGGAACTCACCATCGAGTAAATCTTTTATAAGCCCGACTCTAGCTCGGCATCATACTAGGAGCTCGCCCTCGAGTGAATCTTTTATTTGCCCGACTTTAGCTCAAAATCATATTTGGAACTCACCATCGAGTGAATCTTTTATATGCCCGACTCCAGCTCGTCATCATACTTGGAGCTCGCCCTCGAGCGAATCTTTTATAAGCCCGACTCTGGCTCGGCATCATTCATAGAGCTCGCCCTCGAGTGGATCTTCTATAAGCCCGACTCCAACTCGACGTCATATTTAGAACTGACCCTCGAGCAAATCTTTTATAAGCCTGACACCCGGTCGGCATCATATTTGGAGCTCGAACTCGAGCAAATCTTTTGTCTGTCTGTTCTCCATCTAAACACGACATCAACAGACTAAATGAGCCTTACTCTATGTCAACAGATCACTCTACAATAGTCATCTCGGAAAACGGTACATCAAGTCATCTACAAACTTACTTCAAGACTCTCACCAGAAAAATGAAGAGCTCAAGGAGTAGGGGGCCATTGATATGACAAAATCAACAAAGCCCCACAAAATCCAGAAAAGAGACATAAGCCCAGTAACGGATATGGTCCTCGGCCCAGCTCTGCCTCACGCTATCACGATCCTCATCATTATCCAAGACAACGGGAATGAAGCAGCAAATAGCTAGCTCGATACAAAGCACCGGGGGCGACCCGCTCACCCCTCTAGCTCGTCATTCTTCAACGCAAACAAACCCTGCAACACAACTAAGCAACAAAGTTCATGTACGACGCTCTCAGGCCGAAGGCTCCCTGCCCGCCGTAGGCTCTCTGCCCGCCGAAGGCTCCAACCCGCCGTAGGCTCTCTGCCTGCAGAAGGCTCTCTACCCGCCGATGGCTCCTGCCCACCGAAGGCTCCTGTGCGCCGTAGGCTCTCTGCCCGCCGAAGGCTCTCTGCCCGTCGTAGGCTCTCTACCTGCCAAGGGCTTTGACTCTTCAGCTCATGACCGCCCACTATCTGCTCTCGCCACCGCCAACTCGAGCCTTTATAAATATCACATTCACCTCCATTAATTACAAGGGGCTCTCTCTCATTTTTTATAGAACTACGCATGGCTTCATCCCTTACAAAGGGTACGCATGTAGCCTTTCAAGCTCAACTAATAATCCCCCCAAAACATAAAATTTTCTTCATCTTGTTCCTCAGCGCCGCCGCGCAATCACCGGAGAAATCACTCATTTTATCCAGATATCCATCGTTAAATCCTCTCAAACTTGTTGGTGATATTTTCGCCATTATCAGGTGGGTTCTTATATGAGGGTCGTTCGGAAAGTCTTTCTTCTTCGTGAGATGATCGTCTTCTCTAAAGGTCCAATCTAATCGGTAGTGTATCAAGTTAATTGTAGTTGAGATACGGTAAAAAAAATTCGTATTTCACAGAGAATATTGGGTCAAGTTACAAGTGATTTCGTCACTCTAATCTAAATGAATTCAAGTTGAGGGTTGTTGTAAAACGTCAGTTTCGTAATTAATGACTTTTAATTTTTTTTATTGGTTATTTTCAGCAAAAAATAAATAAATAAATAAATAAACCCTAATACTATGCCTATAAATACTACGACATGTAGTTCACACGAACTACACAAACAAAAAAGTAGGGTGGCCGCCGGAAAAGAGAAAAGGAAAAAAGAAGGGAAAAAATGATTTGGTCACCGTTTGGGTAAACCGTTTTTTGATCCATTCAAGAATAAGTTATGAGATGATCAATCACATGTAGATCAAGATGATTCGAAACAGTAATCGTCACGTACGTGGATCTATGATTTCTAGATATATTCGTTCTGGGATCTGTATCGCATTTGACATACATTAACGTTACTTGAAAAAAAGTGGTTCAATCGGTTAATAAATAACGGGATCCGTCATCATGCCGCATCGACAGTCACCGCCGCTGCAGGTGGTCTCAATTCCCAATTCTTTTTCAGCAGATTGTTAGAATATAGCACAGTACATAGTACACTATTATGTCGGGTCCTGTCATACTCTCCATTCGAATCACCCGATTCATTAATCTTGGCATCGTATCATCATAGAGCCGAGACAACACTCTTTCAGAATATATAACATTTTAATCCACTTACTCATAGTAGTTACCGAGAGCCCAATGATATTACCAATACATATGGATAACCATCCATAGATAGTTCGTATACGGAGCAAGGTATTGTCCGTAAAACTTCTTCGTAACTTCTTATCCTCAAACTACCATTAGCCCTTAATGACCGATTTCCTTTAATCATATCATAGGTGCGCATAATAGATCAGTACCAGGATTAATTATCAAAGGAATCTTCTATCTACTTTCTCTTTCGAGGAAGAAGTGGACTCTTTTTTGAATTATATTCCAGGATACCGATCCCTGAGTGATGCTAAAATGGTCGGTATTAAGGAAGGCACTAATTAGCCTACCATACCGCCAAATCAAACGCCGTACCGGAAAAGGCATGAGTCTGTAATCATACCAGGATTAAGATTCAATCCATAAATGTGATAGGAAATCTACGCGGGAACGCAGGGAAATTTAAAAGTTTGATTCCTTTTAACCACGATCGACATCGTTTAAACAATAAACATAGAAGTATTAGACGAAGGAAATGCCTTATATGATCTAAAATAGATCGTCGCTTTGTCTACAGTTGTAGTTTCTGCACGTAGCTGCCCAAGTGTTCGGCCTCTACCGTTGATCCACACGAACAACCGCCGGAATCCTCCCATAGGATTTTTGCTACCGGAAAAAATCAGGTTCTAGGCCGCCTTTTTCTTTCTCCCAAAACTCTCTCTCAAGAAGCCCTCTTTTTCTCACTAAAATATTTCAAGAATATTGTGATGTAAAAAAGTTGGTACAACCTGTTGGATAGTTTTGATGATGATTCATCTTATTTAGTTACTTATTTGTTTACACCCCATTGATGAAGTGCTGAAACCAGTTGTTATAGTGAAAAGCTAAAAGATGTCTAGAACTGAATTTAAGGTTTTACTAGAGTCTGATAATTATATAGGTTATATCAGACAAGCACTGTAATAGATAGAAGTGTCATAAAACTAAAAACTGGAAATCATCTAAAAAGCTAGAACATGACATAAAACTGAAGATGTACACCTAAAACTGAAGTCGTACTCAGAACTGAAGAAGGTAAGTTTGCTGAGGGACAAAGACTCGGTTGACTTATCTAAATGAATAACTGAGGGAACAAACTCAATATATGAAGAACTGAGGGACATAGACTCAGTTGTAGAAGATTGAAGAACTGAGGGTTTAGACTCAGTTATGAAGACTTAAGCCGAGACTGTAAAGTTAGAATTCAGGTAAGTCTGTGATGGCCTGAACTGACTTTATGGATCTTGAAGAAGACCTAAGAATCATAAGGACAATGATATCTTAGATGATTTGTTTAAGGAATGTTGTAATCTGATTCAGTCATATAAAATCAGATAAATAGAGTACTAAGCTTTGAAGAAGAGTAAAAACTCAGGTAAATGCTCTAAGTCAGTTAACAAACTGAAAACTGACAAACTCAGTATAAAACTGAACAGGGCACTCAGTTTTATAGTCAGCCATCCAAGAAACTGAAAGTACATTCGAACGTTATAAATCAAGGATTTTTATTGGATGAAGGACTGACATGTCAGAATGGTCACTGACACCTGGCATCTGAAAATATAGACGTTGATACAATTCAAATTCAAGCAAAATGAACATTGGATCTCACACTATAAATAAAGGACTTGGCATCAAGAATCAAACACCGAATCAACAAGATTACAAGCGTTTTTGTGCACGATTCTAGTTCATCCGAACTACTATCAATATCTGTGCTCAACAAGATCATATCCGGATTTCTTCAAGTGTTCAAGCTATTTCGATCAAATCCAGAATTCGACACTTTGAAAAACCACAAGCGAAAATCAATTTATTGATTCTCATCCCAACTATGATTTTTAATCAAAGGTTTATACTGTGAAGCAATCTAGTCAAGGATTTGCCAAGGACAGTTGTCATTTGCAGTTGGGTAGACTATGGTTGTGGTGGTAGTTGGTGAAGAGGCAATACAACCCTCTAAGGACCAATGGTTCAAGCAATTGAAGAGCAGCAATCTGACCTGTTCTTTGATTGTTTAGATAGTGACACTAGGGATTAGTCAATAATTATCATTTAGGACTTTTTGTAACAGCTTACCTCGGAAAGTTCTAGTAGAATTTTCCTCCTACATCACAGGAGAAGAGTGGACATACAGGATTACACCACCTGGAACCACTATAATTCTTGCTCTACTTACTTTACGCATTTACATTCAGTCATTTACTTATACAGTATTTATTATTGTTTATACAACACACTGAATCTGATTGTTATACTTACTCACAGTTCACAAACTGACATTCACCAGAATTCAGTTTTGCATACATAGCTTTTTCTTATAGAATCAACAAGATCCAGTTAAAGGCTAAAACTTAAATCCACTGCCGGTTGACTCAGTTTTGTTATAAGTCAGTTTGACTTAGACTCAGCTTAGTTAGCTCAACTCCACACAAGTTAAAACTGAACCTTAATCGTTATAAATCTAGTTTTTGGTGACAAGTTTATTCACCTCCCCCCTCTAAACTTGTGTTAGCCTTTCCAATGGACCAACACAACCCCCCATTTATTGGGAGATGGGACGCCATATCTCATTCCCAATCTGATTGGGAAAAGCTTCATATTGGTTGTAAGAGAAAGAAAACCAATTCCTAATAAAATAAGGAAAATATCTTTTCTTGATTTATCTCATTAATTTCTAATATCTTATATTAAATATTTTCAAGATATATATATTGTCAATATCCAATATTGAATATATCTTTATTATATTATCATAAATCAATTTATGTATGTGTATATATATATATATATATATATATATATATATATATATATATATATATATATATATATATATATATGTACTAGTAGGAAACCCGTGTGATGCACGGAGAACATTATATTTAAAAAGTCAATCTGTGTACGTTGAAATTTGCAGATACTGTAGTAATTTAATAGCTATTTAAGTGAAACCAAAATATAAAAAAATGGCATTAATGAAATATTTACAATGATATATGTGTATGTAGAAATTTGTAGATATTGTATTAATTGAAGAGCTGTGTAAGTGAAACAAAAATAACCAAAAAAAAAAGATGGTATGAATGAAATATTTACATCTGTCATATTAATGAGAATGAAAAGTAGCGTAGGTTCATGAAAAGCGAACGTGAAATTGCACAACAACCATCCCAATAAAGTTTACTTAATACCTGGAATAAAAAAGTAAAAGAAAATATGTGAGTATGTGAAAGAAAAATGCGAAAAAAAAATAAAAAATCTATATATAAAGGAGATTAAACGTCTTAAATGAGGTGATGTTTTGTTCACGTTTGAAAGCCTGAGTGCATGCATCAAACCAATTTACTTTCAAAACATAAGCAAACTGGACTGCCAGTAAATGTTTGGGGGTATATTTGTAATTAGTAGAATTTTTCGTTGGGGGGTGGGGGGGAGGGGTTTAAACTTATTTATTTGTAATTAGTATTAAATAAAGGGCTAATTATTTAAAAGGACTGATTTTCAACTTATTAGGGGTAATAGGACACTCCGAAATCTTATTTAGTTATAAGGACATTCTAATTTTAAAAGGAAACTTATTTAGTTATAAGGACATTCTAATTTTAAGTGGATAAAGAAAGAGAAAAGAAGAAGGAAAAAAAGGAAGAAAGGGAAAAAAAAAAAAACTCTCAAAGGAAAAAAAAAAAAAAACACCACACGTTCAAAGCAGTTTTTTTTTTTTTTTTAATTCACCATATGTCTAAACGTCATATATTTTGATCTAAAACTCGGATCATCATAATTTTTTCACTAAAATTCATATTTTTTCGTCTTCTTTATTCTAAAATCAAATTTTATATTTTTCCGAATACATTTCAAAAATCAATTTTTTTCTTCATAAAAATCGACGTGGCGTATTGATCACCGTCATACATTGACAACCGACATCCATTAACCACCCCGATGCAATGACCGCCGCGATTCATTGAATACCATGATGTATTGACCGCCGCGATCCATTGACAACTTTGATCAGTGGCATCTCATTGTATAAGTCATCAATGTCACTGCATCTGACATCAATGTCACTGCATAAGTCAACAATGTCACTGCATAAGTCATCAATGTCACTGCATAATCAGCAATGTCACTGCATAAGAAAAAAAAGAAAAAAGGAAAAAAGGAACGACAGCAGGTTTTTATTTTATTTTTATTTTTAAATTCATCATATTTATAAACGTCATATATTTTGATCTAAAACTCGGATCATCATAATTTTTTCACTAAAATTCATATTTTTCGTCTTCTTTATTCTAAAATCAAATTTGATATTTTTCCGAATAAATTTCATAAATCAATTTTTTTCTTCATAAAAATCTACGTGGCGTATTCATCACCATCATACATTGACCATCTACCCGATGTATTGACCATCGGGATCCATTAACCACCCCGATGCAATGACGCGCGATTCATTGAATACAATGATGTATTGACCACCGCGATCCATTGACAACCTTGATCGGTGATATCTCATTGTATAAGTCATCAATGTCATTGCATCGACATCAATGTCGCTGCATCGACATCAATATCATCTGCATAAGTCATCAATGACTTTGCGTCGATCGACATCAATGTCATCTGCGATAAGTCATCAATGTCACCTGCATAATCAAGAATGTCACTGCATAAGCCCGGACCACCAAGATGATCATATAGGGCACTCTTGTCAATCTCTTGATGATGGTAACTCTTGCACACATAGTAAAACACACTTTACACTAATAGGCCGGCCAGATTAACTATCACCAAAGAACTCCAACCAAAAATCCACCAACCATAATTGTTGTAAGCACACCATGATTATCCCCACCATTAACCACAATCGATGAGAATATAGTGTGATCACCCACAAATAGCCATATACACAAAAACAAGGTCGAAAGCTATCATGGTCCCGCCTTTAACAATTGATAGCTCTTTTTCATAGTTGCAAGCTCATAAACCGCTCCAATATAGAAACCACGCTAGCCAAATGCCATCAAGCACTTATATCAACTGCAACCCAAGAAAGCAGGACAAAGACAACCATAAGAGAAAAGAAAAACAACCCCAAACTATGAGTATCCACATCTATTATAAGCAGCACCAGAAACCCAAAAAAGACTTAATTGTAAGCCACCATGGTGAGTGAAACCCATAAGAAGGTAATAAAAAGCCTCTTAGATCGTACTTGTGCTGCGAAAGCAAAAGGGACTATATCATCTATTATAAGCACCCAAATACACTGTCAACTAATTAGTAAAACACAATCTATGAATGCTCTGAATGTTTCTCCTAGACGTGTTATTGTGTCACTGCTTCAGACATCAATGTCACTGCATAAGCGATCAATGTCACTGCTTCAGACATCAATGTCACTGCATAAGTCATCAATGTCACTGCTTCAGACATCAATGTCACTGCATAAGTCATCAATGTCACTGCATAAGTCAGCAATGTCCCGGCATCAGTCATCAATGTCACTCCATCACGTAGCATGTAAATCAGAAAAATATGATTGTTCTATACTCCAATCAACTACTTCAAACTGTTAATATCATCAAATTTTCACAAAATTCATTCACATTCATGCCCACTTCTCTGTAATTTAGCTTCAAGCAACAATGAAAACAAACATACAAAGATCAAACCATTCACACTCTTGAGCTTCTTTTCTTGACCCGACTTGACGCGCCGCCATTCTTGCAAAGAAGCGAGAATCGGAAAATTCGCCAAACCTAGTTTTTAATTTCTTAGCTCCACAACTACAACAACTATCTTCTCCATCAGTTTTCCATGTGTCCATACCGGCAAGCAAAGATTCGTTTGGAAACACCAGGTTCCCATCATTTTCTTGCAGCCATAATAATAATAATAGTAAGTAAAAAAATTATCTAAATATCTAATCACCTTGTTCTCGAGCAAGAAAAATCGAGTTCTTGACCCGGACCATCATCCGGTTGATCAAATGGAAAGATTCTCGAGTCAATGACTACCTACCACACATTCATAATTAGCTCTCATGTACATGAGCTCCTCCGACGAGGTTCCGTTTGTGTTCCTGGTCCGGATGGAATCACACCCGCTCCGGCGGTTATGGATTGCGGTGGTCTTGAGCATGAGGCGGATCTGGTCGTTGCCTTTCGTCGAAGCAATGGCCAAGTTTCCGGCCGCTCTGTAACAACGCCCAAACAGGGATTGAATGAAGAAGGCGTGGCTCATTTCCGATCTTTCTCCCGGCGAGTCGTCTTTGAACTCAGGCGATTCTTACATGGTCGCAACTCATTTCTTGGATTAAGCGGGTTGTGGGGATTAAGCTGGGTTGTACTCATAAATAATTCGACGCTTGGAGCAAATGAAATGGTGATGTCATTGATGAATTTGGAGCCAAGAAATGAACCAAAAATTAGATTGTCCTTATAACAGAATAAGTTTTTTGAGTGTCCTAAATGATTATTAAATCTCTAACGACGGCCTTATAACTAATATCCACATAAATAAATTGTCATTAAGTTGTACAAATTTCTACAAATTTGTACACATATGTGTATGTATTAAATTTGTAGATATATATAAATTTAATTAATTAATTTTATAATTATTCGGCCTATGGATCAATTTAATGGATTTTGTTTTTGCTGGTCCAATATACACAACGTGCTATTTTACTCTGGTCCAACTCGTTTGTTTTTGGTCCATTGTACCAAAAGACTTTTCGGCCCTTTTATCATGTATTTTCTACATGCCCATATTTTTTTATAATAAAAAAAATCCTTATATTCCAGCAAACCCTACGATCCGTGCCCCTTATCACTTTGCTGCCGTTTTTGGTGAAAATGTCCTAACCCTAAAATCCTCTCAACTCTTCGTCCGATTTCCATTGTTATTCTCTGTAAATCCGTTCAAAGTCGAGCAAAATCAGTCTCTCCTCTTCATTTTTGATGTGATTGTTGAGTATTTTGTGTTGATGAATTTCAAAATATTTTATTTTGGGATTTATTAAGTACTTGCTCTACAATTATTATTTATGTTATATGTTTTTGTGACATGTTTGAAAATTATTTTATCTAAAGTGTCACATATTCTTATTTATCATTTATTCTCTATAGCATTATCTTATTCATTATCTATATTCTACCTTAAATACATGTACATTTTATAAAATTTTATAAGGCATGCTAGCCTTCTTTCGGCCTGCCCCTTTTCTTCCATAAATAACCCAAGACCTTTTCCTTTTGTTGAAGTCCATCAGCCCAATAATCAAATCTTATTATCCCCTTATATTCTTTTACCAAAAAAACCTACCTTACATCCAATAACGTTGCCGCCCCTTACCCTAGCTTTCTAGATTTTTCTCCTACCTCACTTCCCTTGAAACCTCCCCAATGTCTTTATGACTTTATCACTTCCCTTGCTTCAATAGAACATTAATTGTTCAGACCTCAAAAGCCTTTCTTCTCATATCCGATGAACCCTCTCTCCAATTTCATTTAATTGCTCCTGCTACACAAGCGTCTCTTTCATTTTCCTTTGAACTTTAAACGGCTCCCTTCTTCTTCTTTGAGTAACTCTCTGAGAACCCTTTTCTCACATGAACCTTATTCTTATTTGAATTGAAGAAAGTTGAGCTCTTTCTCTCTGAATCTCTGAAACTGTGGTGTCTGGTGCTCAGTGGCTCTGTTCGACAAAGCTATTGCTACTTTTGACTCGGCTGGTGCTTAGAAGGTAGAGGATATGACGAAAAGCATCACCCTTGATGCTGAAAAATGATTGTTGAGACCAGTGAAGGCTATCACGAGGTCAATGATGCCCTTTTATAGTCATATACAAATCTGAGTTCGAAAAAGGTAACATCTTTCCTTGTTATTTCTGGTAAAATCTCTGAACTTGTTTGTCTCTTTCTCGGTTTGATTTGTGTGTCACTGCATGATCTCTCTCTAGGTTAAAGGTTGAACCGTTCTCTCTTTTATGTCTGGTGTATCTGCCATATTTGTTGAATGGTCTCTATCTGAGCTTGATTTGTGTTAATTAATTTGTGTTTGATTTAGGGTATGAGGGTTTTGGAAAGTTAAGACTGAACTGTACACCAAATTCAGTCGTGATGCACTGAAGATTGATGTGATGCCGTTTCACAACGGTGATGCTCTTTTCAGTGGGTCAGTGTTCACAAACCGGTGAATTTCTACCCGGTTTGCTCAGGTATATGGCATGACCCTTCTTGGTGAAGGGTTAAGTTAATATGACTGAGGGTCTTATACCCTAGGAAGTGAAAGGTCAAGTCAAAGCTGAGGGTATTAATCCAATGATGGCCTAAAACTAATTTCAAAACAATTGGCATGATAATAGCTTCTGAATTTGGTCGTACAGTGTGCCATTAGGACATAAGTTAGTGAAATAAAAAAATTTGTGTTTCACAGTAATAGTGACTGTTTAAGGGAATGAACATGTTGTTGGTAATGAGTTATAATCAATGCTGAGGGTGTTAACCCAATGATGTCCTAAAACATAAAAACTAAGTTTTCAATGACAGTTTGAATTCAGGTAATGTTGAATTATAATGTAAGTGAATAAGATGAAGAAAGAATAATGTTGTTGGTAATGCATTAGGAAGTAAGTTAATTCATTATTTTTCATAATTAGGTTGTACAGTGTCTGACAGTAATAGTGACTGTTTAAGGGAATGAACATGTTGTTGAATGGGTTATAATGAAAGGTGTTTAAGGGAATGAGTGACTATTTAAGGGAATGAGTTATAATGAAAGCTGAGGGTATTAACCCAATGATAGCCTAAAACCTATAAACTAAGTTTTCAGTGTCGGTTTGAAGAATTGAGGGTATTGAATCCAGGGTAATCTTGAATTATAAAGTAAGTGAATATGATGAAGAAAGAAAAAAGTACGAAGAAAGAAAAATGTTGTTGGTAATTCATTAGAAAGTAAGGTAATTCATTATAATGTAAGCCAGGGGTTAGTTTACGTGTGTTTGTTGATGGTTCCTTACTTTTCTAGGCTTAGAAAAACATCAAGTGGTCTGTAGATCCAGCACAGAGTTGCAAATGCTGATTTTGAAACACAATACTTACTTAATGTAGTGCTGTGGTGTTATGAAAAAAAAGTGGGACCAAAGTTACCTGGAAATATACAGCAGCAGCAACAGCAAATCAACAAATATGAAAGCTGAGGGTAAGTTTATGTGTGTTTGTTGATGGTTCCTTAGTTTTCTGGGCTTCAAAAAAACACCAAGGGGTCTGTAGATCCAGCACAGAGTTGCAAATGCTGATTTGAAACACAATGCTTACTTAATGTAGTGATGTGATGTTATTGAAAAAAAATTGCAGGAGTGGGACCAAAGTTACCTGGAAATATACAGCAGCAGCAGCAAATTAGCAGATATGAAAGCTGAGGGTAAGTTTACGTGTGTTTGTTGATGGTTCCTTAGTTTTCTGGGCTTAAAAAACACCAAGTTGTCTATAGATCCAGCACAGAGTTGCAAATGCTGATTTTGAAACACAATGTTTACTTAATGTAGTGATGTGATGTTATTAAAAAAAATTGCAGGAGTGGGACCAAAGTTACCTGGAAATATATACAAAGAAAGGCGACAAATCGTGAGATATGAAAGCTGAGGGTAAGTTTACCAAAGACAAAAGTGAAGATAGAGGCCGTGCATATTCACATGGATATAGTAGCCTGAAACGCCTCTTGGTAATGACTGTTGTTTTAAATGTACCTTAAATGAGCTGCCGTTCACTGTTATTGAAATAAGTAATGAGATGTTGTTCACTTTTGCTTACTGTCGGGAAATGAAGAAAGTGAAAACCAACGGTGAATGGAAGATGAACTGCATACATGAACCTGTTTTGGAGTGTTAAAACCATAGTTTTCTTTATAGCAAGTAATTATGTAATTGTTAATGGGAATGTAATGGCAGTATAAATTCTGCGAAGTTGTTTGTGTTTGTAGTGGGAGTGTGTAGCAGCTAACTGTGATGTAGTGGTGCCAGCATTTTGTGTGTGTGCAGTTGCTAATATCGTGGGATATAGGGGAGTTGCTAAAATCGTGGTGGTTTTCTAGTGGTTTTACTGATTTTTTTTTAAAATTTTATTCCGGATAAACACGTTTATTATGGTTTTTTGTTGCTAAAATCGGGGGGTTATTGATGACGGAAAAATTCACCGTTATTTTTATAACTTTTCAACCCGTTTCTGATATCATTTCGAGTATTTTTATATCAGTTCGAGTCATTAATTCCTATGTTTCATCTAAATATGTTAGTAGTAGTTATTATATAAAATATCGTATTTTTAGCGTGTTTTTATAGTTTTGTACCCGTTTAGTAACCGGTGTGTCGTTGTCGGATTTACGTTTGGTATTTTGGTGGTTCATTGCAGGATCATAAGTGGACCAAAATCCTACGTAACGACATGTTTTGAGCCTTAAAGGAGGTATGTTAAGGTTAGAAGAAGGTGCCATGAACTTACGAGTTCAAACGGAGCAAATTTTCCTAAGTACTTAAACCGTAATTTATTTTCGATGGAGATTTGACCCAGCTTAGAGGCATTTTCAGGGGATGACTTCTTAATGAAAGTTGTAGATCTTCACATAAGCTTTCCAACGCACTTTGAATCACGTCAATTGGAGTTCTACAACTCAAGTTATGGTCAATTGACTAATCAATTCAGATTAATAGAAATCCCGAAATATCTTCGTATTACGAATGGCTCATCAAAACGACATTTTCTGAAGAAGTTTCCTACATAAAAGTTGTATACCTTCAAGAATGCTTTCCAATGGATTTTGAATCAAGTCAATCGGACTTCTACAACTCAAATGGTGGTCAAGTGGCTAATTGATTCAATTTCGTAAAAATGTCGAAAAACGTTCGGAGGAACACGAGGTACTCAAGAAGACGTTTTCTGAAGAAGAGTCCTTCATGAAAGTTGTATAGTTTTCGAGACCGTAATTTTGGCATTTCGTTTGCAATTTTTGGAGGTCTACAACTCAAGATATGAATTTTAGAAGTTTTAATCCAATATATATCAAATAATCCGAAGATTTGGATAGAATCAGTTAGGATTTGCAATGATGACACCGGACCGATCCGCACCCATCGGACCGGTCCGGCCTTGATCAATTTGCCTATATATATGAGAGCAGATGCAACTGATCGTTTGCCCCTCTTCTTCCCCATCCTCCTTTCATCTTTTCCCTTCTTTTATTTATGTTTTGAGGGGCCTATAATTATATATATATGTAGTTATAATGTCGGTGTAATAACCCGACTAGTTATCGTTTTAATATAATTTCGTTTCCGTTTTTTCTTTTATTGCTTTCTTTCATTTTTATGTAATTAGTATAAATACATATATATATATATATATATATATATATATATATATATATATATATATATATATATATATATATATATATATATCTTTATATATATCTATACGTATATCTATATAAATTGTAGTTATTTTATTTCCGTTTTGTTTTCTTTCGTTTTGTTTCTTTCTTTTCTTGTTATATATATATATATATATATATATATATATATATATATATATATATATATATATATATATATATATATATCTATATATACGCATATATATCTATATACTAGTATTTATATATATATGTATGTATTTAGATATATATTTATATTTCGTTGTTTTCTCCGTTGTTATGAATAGCTAAAGTAGTCACATAGCCGAATTATGTAAAATTTGGTGAAATCAACCCTTGGAAAATGAAATAGGGAGTGTGTAGTGCTTTTTTGTTATATATCTCACATATTTCACGTCTTAGAACTTGTTATAACGGATTTGGGCTAGATTAGCTACCTAGGTCAAAATCACACACATCATTCTTGAGAGTGTTCAGAGAGAATGGTGTGGGAAAAAGTGGTTCTAAGATCGGGAGGTAAAACATATCGGGGTTTTAGGTCGTGAATTCAGGCCCGCGCTCATCGGTGTTTTATTATCAACATAGTAACTTGAATGTGGTAGTCTAGATTAGTGTAGTTTAGTATTAGACCACTGGGGTTGAACTATGAAGTGCCGGGTGGTTCTTGAGCCAACGATGACAAGTTGTTTCACGGAGTCTCGGGTAGACCATGGATTAGGTAAAGCTTGGTTTCATCGCTTTGACACATTCAAGCGTTAAGATGTTTGGTGTAGTACGTTGATGAGTATGAATCGGTAGTAACCCGACCGAGTAATTTTGGACTTGTTTCCATAACGAGGTTATATCAAGCGTCTCACAAAGACTTAATCATGTTAGGATAATCGGTTTTCTAAAAAAGAGAATTAGTTAACCTCACATAGGATGTTGAAGGAGAGTTGTTCAGATCTTAACATCAGAATTAGGAGCACGCACCCGTGAGATTGAATGTGAGAGTTCATTTGTTATAATGCACACTTCCAGTTTTGTCTATCCGTAGGGTTGAAATTAGCTATTTTGATCATGGTTCGGCTATGTCCTTTATTCTCTCTTTTAAAACCCTTTCAAACCTAGTAGTTTAACTTTCTTCTCTCCTTACTCCCTTTAGACTCGTTAACTTTCTTCTCTCCTTACTCCCTTTCTTCTCTCCTTACTCCCTTTAGACTCGTTAACTTTCTTCTCTCCTTACTCCCTTTAGACTCGTTAATCTTCTTCTCTTCTTACTCTCTTTGAAACCTAGTAGTTTAACTTTCTTTCTCTCTTCTCTCTCTTTAGACTCGTTAATAAAATCTACTTTAGTATCGTAACAAAAATTCCACAGCTTTGATCGCCTAGACTAAGAAACACGTTCACTTTGGTACTCACAACCACGTTTCCCTGTGGGATCGACCTCGTACTCCTGTAGCTATCCTAACAATCTGACCCGGTACTCTGCTGGTTAGAGAGTTAGTTTACCCACAGTTTTGAGTCTTTATAAATGTATTTTCGAGGGGTAAATTCAAGCTCATCAAAATTGGCGCCGTTGCCGGGGAAATGTGTGATATTGTTGTGATATCTTGTAAGTGAACCGAAGGCTTAGTCCTAGGTTTAAAAAAAATAAAAAAATAATAATAATAATAATAATAATAACGAGAAAAAAAAAAGAAGAAAAGAAAAATTTTATTGTTTTCTTGTTGTTTTCTGAGATCTTGCAGTTTGAGCTTAAATGGATGAATTTTTCATTCAATACTACTCACCTGAACAACAATACCCTTACCAACCTCAGGCACCGGAACAATATTATCAACAACAGTATGTGCCTGAGCCTCAATATCAACAGCAGAATAACCAAGATTCATGGGCTTATCAGTGCCCTAATGCACACCAGGACCAGAATTATGGTTATTCGAGTTATGAGCCACAATATTACGAGGGTTTTCCTAACCCTGGTGCTTATCAGGATTACGGTGTTCATGCTCAATGCGTTGATAGCTTCAACCAGATTCAGCCACCTGATCAGTGTCTGGAATGGCAAGAAGACTGCTACTCACCTCCAATGAATCAAAGTCATTATGATCAGTTTTCCCCCATGCCACAAGAAGACCTCACCGACCTTCAAATGGAGCAGTTCATTCAATTCAACGAGGATATGATTCAAATGAAGAAGGATATGCAAGAGTTCGATAGAAGTACTGACTCCTCCATAAGAAATCTTGAAGACAAGTTGGGGCAATTGATTGAAATGATGAGGCATGAGAAAGAGGTAGAAACTTGTGCAATAGAGGTGGTCCGGGATGAAGATGTGCTCATTGAAGAAGTTCAGGTTGAGAATGAGGTTGATGATTCAGTTTGCTGTAAGACAGAGTTAGAGGAGCAAGAGATTAATTGGCCATCTTTAGTAAAGCCACTGGGAGAGTTGGTAATATTTGATATGACGGTCCCAGATTACTACTCTCATCCACTCTGTGAGGATGAATTTTCTCATGGTCCGCTTTTGTGTACTCCCGATGGATGAATTTTATGGAATGGAGCAGAAGATGGTACGACAGGCTGATAAAAGAAGATTCTCTGGCTGGGAGGAGGTAGCATCGATGGCCAAACGAGGTATGTTTCTAGACAATTTAATTTCTTTGGTTCTCGCATTGTTAATTTTTCTTAAGCTATTGATCTTCTTAAGTTCTGATTTTGGTTGATAACTTGTAAATACTAATTTAGTCGAGCAAACGACGTTAAACAAAAGCGCTACCGGGAGGCAGCCCGTTAATAATAATAATTTGGATAAGACTAGTCTTAATGTAGAATATGTGGACAGAGTCAATATAATAGGAAATATGAACACAAATCACAACCAAGTCTCAGGATGAATGTTTGAATGTCATTTAAAGGGAACGATTAGGTGGTTATCCGAAAATCCCGAGGTAGAATACAAAGAAAACATTCAAATGCTTCATTTCTTGGACTTAGGTTGTTAAACCTCGAGGATCTGGGTATAAAAGACTCTATACTCTTTCACACATTTCATTTTATGATCTAGTCATTTCAAATTTCTTGTTGTTGTAGTATAGTGGTGAGTATTCCCGCCTTAATAAAGCGTGTGTAATAAAAATGAATCTATGAATTGATGTCTTGACTATGATATATGCTCATGTGATACGTATATGCTTAGATGTTTTGTGCTCTACCCGTGTGGGTGATTTTTCCATGGAATTTTTCCCAGCATACCACCATTTTCTGCTCCTCATCCCATGAATACCACCCAAGGCAAAAAAAAAAAATTTGGGACGCGATTTTCTCCCATTTTTCCACAAATGTGCACGATCTTAAGGTCCTTGAATCCCCTATTGGGGGTTCCTTCCCAATAGGGGTTTAGTTTGGTTCCAAAACACCTAAATCATAAAGCGGGAGTGGTATTTTGGGAATGCGATGGTAGTCACGAGGAAAAAAGGTGTCTCAAAAGTGGTATTTGGGGAAATGCCTCATTTTTCCATCTAAAGCTATTATATAGCCTATCGAATTTTCTGACGTGACAGTGCCATTATCTTATTATTCCCATATCTCTATTGCATACTTTGGCACGAGGACCATGTCCCGTGTTTGCTTTGTTTTGGTTGTTTTTGTATAGGGATTCGGGATGCTTTCTCATGGTCATTACGGGATTCGTAGCACTTTTTCCGCCAGTTTATAAGCTAAGTCTTCCTCTCTATCTCATTCACTATGTTTTAAAGGATAATGCAAGTTCGTAAGTGGGGGGTAGAGTCGTGGTTGGTTTAGAAATGGCATTAAAGGTTAAATCCCTTAGTTTTTGATTTTTCGAGCATTAATGAGTTGATTAAAATAATTTGTATAAGGTATATATTTCATGGATTTAAAGATGTAATGATCAATTTGGATATGTATAACCAATGTGAACCGCAAGTGTATTTTAACCGGAAATTTATTTGTATAACATGAATTCCTTCACGTAAGCCTTTGATATTGAAGCGAAAATTTTAAATCTGTATCCATTCAAGATTCTAGTGGTTTATCTAGAGATAGTAGTAACTTAGTACCTAACTTCGAACATGTACTTGTGAATATCCAAGGTTTGAATGTGATAGGAAGAATATTAAACTAAGTTGAATTATTTATATGTCGGTAGTAGCTACCAATGATTTGAGTGCGGTAGGTGTTATCACTAAACGCCCTATACCACTATGAGGTTTAAAAGCTCCCGATTGCACGAAGATAGTAGTCCGGCTAGGGTGTTATCACGAAACATCCTATTGCTGGAATGAGGGCATATGCTATACATGAAAAAAAAAAAAAAAAAAAAAAAAAAGAAGAAGAAGAAGAAGAAGAAGATAGGTATTAATGTATTCGATCTCACCTCATGACGCTTGCAAGATAGTTGATTTTGGCAATGAGTTCGGATATGTTAGTATTCTGAAAAAAAAAAAAAAAAAAAAAAAAAAAAGAGCATGGTTTATAACTTAGTTTTCTTCTGACTATCCCCAGTATAAACTGAATGATATGCTTTAGGGATTATCCTCATGAGTACACGGGAGGACTTTGTGTGGAACTGTTACTGCCTATGCCTAGGAAAGTTATTAGGACTGTCTGAATGGATATTTGTTCGTTTGCTTGAATTATTCAAGAGAGGATAGTGGAAATTGAAAAGGTTTGTCACACACACTCTGTTATACACTTATATTGAGGTTGACACCTTGTTATAATTCTAAAGGTTATATCATTTGGTTGTTCCTTACATCTTATCTTTTCATGAATTTTTCCTTCATTCATTTTTATTTTGTCGCTTGTTTTGCTCGAGGACGACCAAAAGCTAAGTGGGGGGTTGTGATGACGGAAAAATTCACCGTTATGTTTATAACTTTTCAACCCGTTTCTGATATCATTTCGAGTATTTTTATATCAGTTCGAGTCATTAATTCCTATGTTTCATCTAAATATGTTAGTAGTAGTTATTATATAAAATATCGTATTTTTAGCGTGTTTTATAGTTTTGTACCGGTTTAGTAATCGTGTGTGTGGTGTCGGATTACGTTTGGTATTTTGGTGGTTCATGGCAGGATCATAAGTGGACCAAAATCCTACGTAACGACATGTTTTGAGCCTTAAAGGAGGTATGTTAAGGTTAGAAGAAGGTGCCACAAGCTTACGAGTTCAAACGGAGCAAATTTTCCTAAATACTTAAACCGTAATTTATTTTCGATGGAGATTTGACCCAGCTTAGAGGTATTTTCAGGGGATGACTTCTTAATGAAAGTTGTAGATCTTCACATAAGCTTTCCAACGCACTTTGAATCACGTCAATTGGAGTTCTACAACTCAAGTTATGGTCAATTGACTAATCAATTCGGATTAATAGAAATCCCAAATATCTTCGTAATACTGAATGGCTCATCAAAACGACATTTTCAAGAAGTTTCCTTCATAAAAGTTGTATATCTTCAAGAATGCTTTCCAATGGATTTTGAATCAAGTCAATCGGACTTCTACAACTCAAATGGTGGTCAAGTGGCTAATTGATTCAATTTCGTAAAAATGTCGAAAAACGTTCGGAGGAACACGAGGTACTCAAGAAGGCGTTTTCTGAAGAAGAGTCCTTCATGAAAATTGTAGAGTTTCTCGAGACCGTAATTTTGGCATTTCGTTTGTAATTTTTGGAGGTCTACAACTCAAGATATGAATTTTAGAAGTTTTAATCCAATATATATCAAATAATCCGAAGATTTGGATAGAATCAGTTAGGATTTGCAATGATGACACCGGACCGATCCGGCACCCATCCGGACCGGTCTGGCCTTGATCAATTTGCCTATATATATGAGAGCAGATGCAACAGATCGTTTGCCCCTCTTCTTCCCCATCCTCCTTTCATCTTTTCCCTTCTTTTATTTATGTTTTGAGGGGCCTATAATTATATATATATGTAGTTATAATGTCGGTGTAATAACCCGACTAGTTATCGTTTTAATATAATTTCGTTTCCGTTTTTTTCTTTTATTGCTTTCTTTCATTTTTATGTAATTAGTATAAATACATATATATATATATATATATATATACGTATATCTATATAGCTGTAGTTATTTTATTTCCGTTTTGTTTCTTTTCTTTCTTGTTATATATATATATATATATCTATATATACGCATATATATCTATATACTAGTATTTATATATATATGTATGTATTTAGATTTATATTTATATTTCGTTGTTTTCTCCGTTGTTATGAATAGCTAAAGTAGTCACATAGCCGAATTATGTAAAATTTGGTGAAATCAACCCTTGGAAAATGAAATAGGGAGTGTGTAGTGCTTTTTATTGTTATATCTCACATATTTCACGTCTTAGAACTTGTTATAACGGATTTGGGCTATATTAGCTACCTAGGTCAAAAATCACACACATCATTCTTGAGAGTGTTCAGAGAGAATGGTGTGGGAAAAAGGGTTCTAAGATCGGGAGGTAAAACATATCGGGGTTTTAGGTCGTGAATTCAGGCCCGCGCTAATCGGTGTTTTATTATCAACATAGTAACTTGAATGTGGTAGTCTAGATTAGTGTAGTTTAGTATTAGACCCGGGGTTGAACTATGAAGTGCCGGGTGGTTCTTGAGCCAACGATGACAAGTTGTTTCACGGAGTCTCTCGGGTAGACCATGGATTAGGTAAAGCTTCGGTTTACTGCTTTGACACATTCGCGTTAAGATGTTTGGTGTAGTACGTTGATGAGTATGAATCGGTAGTAACTTCGACCGAGTAATTTTTGGACTTGTTTCCATAACGAGGTTATATCAAGCGTCTCACAAAGACTTAATCATGTTAGGATAATCGGTTTTCTAAAAGAGAATTAGTTAACCTCACATAGGATGTTGAAGGAGAGTTGTTCGAGATCTTAACATCGAA
Organism: Gentiana macrophylla; assembly: GCA_026214975.1. Taxonomy (NCBI): domain Eukaryota; kingdom Viridiplantae; phylum Streptophyta; class Magnoliopsida; order Gentianales; family Gentianaceae; genus Gentiana; species Gentiana macrophylla. Next base: position 62,564,988 of record CM047805.1, read on the forward strand.
TTAGAGCACGCACCCGTGAGATTGAATGTGAGAGTTCATTTGTTATAATGCACACTTCCAGTTTTGTCTATCCGTAGGGTTGAAATTAGCTATTTTGATCATGGTTCGGCTATGTCCTTTATTCTCTCTTTTAAAACCCTTTCAAACCTAGTAGTTTAACTTTCTTCTCTCCTTACTCCCTTTAGACTCGTTAACTTTCTTCTCTCCTTACTCCCTTTAGACTCGTTAATCTTCTTCTCTTCTTACTCTCTTTGAAACCTAGTAGTTTAACTTTCTTTCTCTCTTCTCTCTCTTTAGACTCGTTAATAAAATCTACTTTAGTATCGTAACAAAAATTCCACAGCTTTGATCGCCTAGACTAAGAAACACGTTCACTTTGGTACTCACAACCACGTTTCCCTGTGGGATCGACCTCGTAGTCCTGTAGCTATCCTAACAATCTGACCCGGTACTCTGCTGGTTAGAGAGTTAGTTTACCACGATTTGAGTCTTCATAAATGTATTTTCGAGGGTAAATTCAAGCTCATCAGTTATTTTGTTCTTTTTGTTTTTGGATAAACACGTGTAAAGAACCGGGTGTGGGTTGGGTCCATTAGCCTATTCGGGCTAATTGACGCTTTTTACTCGAAAATACATATATATATATATATATATATATATATATATATATATATATATATATATATATATTAATATCAAATATTAATACATAAGGGCAAGGGTCCAAAAGGACACTAAATCAACTTACTTAGGCAAATAAGACAACTTTAACTTTTCATTTGTTATAATGACAAAAAATTAATAGACGGACAATCATACCTTTTATTTAAGATTCAAAAAATATAAATATAAATAAATGAAGCGCGTTTCAAGTCACGCTAAAATGGAAGGGAAAAGAAACACACAACATCAACAGGATAACGTCTATTGCTATCACCGGAAAAAAACCTTCATCTGAAAAAAAATGAAAAGGAAAAAAACGATTATTATTTCTCGTCTATTCGATTTTTCGAGCATACACATCTTTTAATCTACACCTCCAATAATCATAATTTTTTCACCCAAATTTATATTTTTTTCATCCTCTTTTTTTTTTCTGACATATCATTTGATACTTCTCGATGTAATTTCTCAAATTCGGATTATTCCTCAATGGTTCGTAACGAATACAGGGACACACATAAAATGCACTGGCACTTAAGATCTAAATACGTAGTGTCGAACATAAATGAAGACACGTTGACAATTGAATTGAGAATGCAGTGACACTTAAGTGACACCGTTATGCAGAGACACCACGATGCATAGACACAACTATGAAGTGACACCGCGATGCAGTGACCACCCCCGAAGCATTGACCACCCTGATGTAGTGACCACCATGTTGTAGTGACACCGCAATGCAGTGGCCATCACGATTCATTGACCACCACGATTCATTGACCACCGCGACGCATTAACCACCGCGATGCATTGACCACCACGATGCATTGACCACCCCGATGTAGTGACCATCATGATGCATTCACCACGGCAATGCAGTAACCTCCCCGATGCAGTGACCTCCCTGATGCAGTGACCAACGCGATAAAGTGACCACCGCGATGCAACGACCACTGCAATGCACGACCACTGCGATGCAGTGACCACCCCGATGCAGTGACCATCAGGATGCAGTGAACATCGGGATGCAGTAACATTTGATGAAGCGAAACTGCGATGACATTTGATATCTTTGCGACTTAATTTCAGAAAATCGATTTCTTTTCTTCATAAAATAGACTTCAAACAGCAATATCTTTTGATATAAAACTATGATCAACATAATTCTTTCACCCCAATCCATTTTCGTCATATTTATTCTGATATCTTATTTTATGAAGTGACACTCAATGACACAAACATTTTATGAAGTGACAACCAATGACAACAACATTTTATGAAGTGACGTCATATGCAATGACACCAACATTTTATTCCAAATCATACTCAAACCCACAATCAAATTTATGTCACTGCACCAAATTTCTTCCAAATCAAACTCCGATTTTTAACATTTATTTTCTCTCTTTTACTCCATATTTCCAACGGTTATATCTTTTGATATAAAAATCCAATCATCGTAATTCTTTCACCATATTTTATATTTTTCATCCTCTTTATTATGATATTTCATTTGATATTTTTTTGACGTAATTGCTGAAAATCGAAATTTTCTTCATAAAAATCGACACAATGCAGTGACACCATGATGTAGAGACACCGCGATGCAGAGACACCGCGATGAAGTTACACTGCGATGCAATGACCACCGCGATGCAGTGACCACCGCGATGTTAGGTTTTATACCCGAAAGACAATTGTAATTGTTTTATTTAAATAAATGACAGAATTTATTTCATCTTATTTATACGCGTTTAATGCCTATATTAATACACTACAGAAAACCCTAAGTATATTGATTATGTAATCATATAACTCAGTGTATGGATATACACACGAGGATTGAGTTTGTGAAATATACTTAAAATTAAGTTAGTCCGTAGCATTTATTAATCTGAGAACGGGTCTCTAGATTAATTTGCTAATAATGCGCCCAGAACACTTTAGGTGTGACAGTCTTATCCGGACTGTCGGTAACAGGGTACCTAATAGGGCATTTATATATGGTGACAATCATATAGGGCTGGACCGATTTGATTTGAGTTCTCGATATAATTTCGTGATCGAGAAGTCTTATCGAATCACAAGATGATCATATATGGATTAATCTCAATCTGAGGTGATCACTGCATTTAACGCTAGACTATGGTAGGGTTTGATGTGTTAGTAAGGATCACTTCATAGTATGTGGTCTAACACTTCTCGTTGGCTCTATTATAGGATGAGTGAGTAGTCTGTGCTATCACAGGTATGGAATCAATTCCTTCCCTCGGGAAGTAGACAGACAGATTCTTATTTGTTAACCCTAAAGCGATCAACGGGCCGATTCATATTATATTAGTTATGAACTAATTGATCACTAGGGGTTAATGGTAAATAAGGATAAGATGTTTCGAGTAAGGTCTACAGAGATATCCTCGAATCTAAAATGAACAAACATGGAGGATTTATCCGTATGTAATGATTATATGAGTGGACACCTTATAACTCATAGTTGAGTGTAAGTTTATATCTATATTCGGCAGAGTTCAGTTTCGGGTTTATGGTGGTGTAATCCCGGAATTAATAGATTGAATATTATTGTTCGGTCGGACAAATAATTTTATTCAATTTATTGTATTTATCGAATATGGGTTCGGCCCCGACGCGCTTCCTAATATAAGATATACGTTTTCGTCATTTTACCTCAATTATAATTAAATAGTTGGATTGGACTATTTAATCGATATGCGAATTAATTGTTTAGTTAGACTAGATAATTAAATACATGGAAAAGAAATTTTTTTAGGGACTCGTCCCAAAGTGATAAAAATTTCATGTGACCTAATATTTTATTAGGGTGGCGAAATTATTATTTGATTATTTGTTTGGAAATTATTTTTCTTGATAAATTATAAGACAAGTGATTACATTATTTATTTGTTAAATAATTTAAGGAAAAGAAAATCTTTTGTATATCCTAATTAATTTAGGAATATTCTAGATTTATCTTTTAAGGAAAAGGATTAATTTGATTGATTTTGTATTAATTAATTAATACCTTGGAGACTAGTGATTTCTCTCGTATATAAGTTATAGCTTCCTGCCCAAATCACATGACATAATTTTCAAAATTATTGTAAGTACGTGGCTTTGATTTTTCAGCCATTGTACTTTGGGTTTGAGTTTTAGAAAACTTCGAGTTTTCTAAGGAAGATATCGAGGAGGTCGTGGCGTAAACACTATCCACCCTGGTGTTCTTTGAGACACACGCGTTGGAAGGCGTGGCTTCTCATCTAGCTTGGATCTTGGATTGACCTTTGTTCTTGAAGTAATTGCACCATAAAAAGGTTGGTAATCTAAATCCCCTCGTAGGTTTAGATCTATTATTTTATATATTTTGGTTGACTAGATCTAGATCTCATACTTTCCACTGTGTAATCGGGTGGATCTATGATACATCCGGCGATATTACATCCTACACGCGATGCAGTGGCTACCCCTGATACATTGACCATCGCGATCTGAACGACCACTCTTGATCGATTACCACCGCGATCTGAATAACCATCGCGATACAAAATCACTCATCCTCGACGATCGACCACTACAATGTCGTGACAATTTTCTATGAACATTATTTGAGTACTATAAATACTATTAACAAAAACTATACACAAACATCACAAACTCCAATTAACAAACTCTTTTCCTTGCCTAATATCCAAATATTCTATAATTTCTTCACTAAACATCACATAAAAACTACTAATTGCACTCTAAATAACACTTCTTTGGTGAAAATTCCACAATTTCATCTTCTGTGTCAAATTTGATCTTAACAACCAATACAAATATTTTGGACTCCATTTTTCCTTAATCCCATATTCAAATCCGCCATTTTTGCTCCAAAATTCCTACCAAGAAGACACACCCATCCCTTCAATTTCAACGACAAATCCCACCAGCCCATTTCAAAGCTCCATAAAGAATCAAACTTTTGCTAATCAAAGCAAGAAAAAACTATACAGAGGTGTTCGTCAGAGACATTGGGCTCCACCGGCATTGCTGTTTGTCGAGCACCACCATTTTTAGCATAGCTCCAGCTTCCGGAGGACCGTTTCTCTAGTCGGACATCCACAAAATTCACATGCCGGAACGGCTCTGATAACCCATGAACCGGAATCCTTTTGTTATGCACCATGTAAAAATTCTTGACTTGGACAAAATTAATCCTCATAGGAGCCAACGGGTCTCCGTCACCTGCGGTGGTCACAGGCAGATTTTATCCACGGTCCATTGTCGGCAACGTTGTTCCCTTAGGTAGGCTCATTAAATCCGACCTCATCAGAAGCCTGATAGGCACTATATAAAACATCAAATTAGAGACATACACCTGTTTTGCAAACATAAAGAGTCGCCGGAAGCCGAGTTCACAGAACGGAAGAACAGGAGAGAGGAGGCGGACGATTATGTTCATTGTTTTTTTTCTTAAACTGTATAAGAAGAATAGAAGAGGGGTAATTTAGTCCAATAAGTGTTATTTTGTCCTTATAACCAATTATCTTTAAGGAGTGTGTTAAGTGCCTAATTCAATTCTAAAAATGGTCCTTATAAACAAACACCTATAATATAATACTATGATTAATTAATTTGCAAAATCAATGTGTATCACATATACACAAATTTAAACCATATATATATATATATATATATATATATATATATATATATTTATATATATATATATATATATATAACACTATAATGTGATACGTGCCCAGGAAGTTACTAAGGGACCAATCGAGAGCTATGAAAACCTATCCTAGAGTCTCCGACCCAGGATCGAGGCTAAGAACACACAACGTTTGCTTCAACACGTTGATTAGTTTCCAGGTGTATCATCATGAAAAGAAGATACTCACTCATCAAGTGAATGTTTAAGCCGACTCGACTTAAAAGAAATATTTAACTGAAATTTCAATCATAAGGTGTTGTTCATAATATTACAAATAGAATGCCTTTATATAGGCTATAAAATAGAAGACTAACAAACTTCTAAGCAATGTGGGATAAATTACTTAGTAATTTTCGCAACTTTATTTCCTAGTGGCCTAACTTGACTATAATAAGCTCAAATGACTTTTATTTGCTAAAAATAAAGACTTAACCTAATATACTATGATATAGGCATCTCCCCGAATGGGCTTTTGGCCTATTACTACTTAGAAACAACATATAATAATACAAAGGACCAAAGTGGCGCCCCAAACAAATGGGCTGGCCTTATTGACACAAAAATCAAATAAAAGACTTCTAATTAATTTATCCAAATCCACCTTCATGCTCTTCAAGCCCAATAGCACAAACAATGGTCTTCATGGCCGCACCTTCTAGCTTTCCGGGTTGGATCAAGGTCTTCCAATGTGCTTGTAGGGACTGTCAAAATAGGACATTCCGGTCACATCATTCCCTCTCCCTTCGAAAGGATTTGTCCTCGAATCCACCTGGATCAAATAACAATCTCGGCCCAACATATGCGAGTAGGCCCACATATTGGATAACAACCATAAAAAGTAAAGCGGTGAACAATTCAATCATCATCCTCCTATACAAATGAATTGCCAAAGCATATAAATCAGCAATAACAAAATCTAAAGTAATACAATGCAATAAAAATGGATCATTGTAAATATGGTGCGCTTGTAACTCCTTTAAGTGCTCAAGTGACATGGTTGATTTTGCTTCAAGCTCAACCTCTCCAACATAAGAAATCGACGCCGTGCTGATCGGAACCAAAGCAACACAAGTTTCATGCACCTGCAAAGATAGACCTAAAGACTCAGTTGGTGTATCAAGAACGTCCTCATGCTCAACAACACTCTCAACATGACCATCAACAAAGGCCTCATCAACGTGAACTATCTCATCCACTAAACTGATGTGATACGTGCCCAGGAAGTTACTAAAGGACCAATCGAGAACTATGAAAACCTAGTCCTAGTGTCTCCAACCTAGGATCGAGGGTAATAACATACAACGTTTGCTCAACACGCTGATTCGTTCTTAAAGGTGCATCCTCTACGACAAGGAAGATACTCACTCGCAAGTGATTGTTTAAGCCGACTCAACTTAAGAGAAATTTTTAACTGAAATTTCAATCATAAGGTTTTGTTCATAATATTACAAATAGAATGCCTTTATATAGGCTACAAAATAGAAAACTAACAAACTCCTAAGCAATGTGGGATAAATTACTTAGTAATTTTCGCCACTTTATTTCCTAGTAGGCTTAACTTGACTATAATAAACTCAAATGACTTTTATTTGCTAAAAATAAAGACTTAACACAATATACTATGATATAGGCATCTCCCCGAATGGGCTTCTGGCCTATTACTGTTAAGGGTGATTTTATACGATTTGTAACGTTATATTTTATAATGATTTCCCTCATATTTGTATAATTTGCATAGAAATCGAGCTTTATATTGAAATATTGAGCAAGTGATGTTTTTAATGGGTTAGTTGCAAAAGTGTATGATTTATGTGTAAAATTGATGGTTTTATATTGATTTGGGAGATATTACATTTTGCAATGTGTTTGATGTATTGTAGATACACAATTTCGACCAAAAAGAGGATTAAAATAGGCTAACAATCGGATTAATGAAGAGGAGAAGAGATAAAGATGAAATCGAAGAGATAAAGATGAGAAGATCGATTTTTGATCCAGTGAACTGGCGGCCAAGTCCCGTCCAGAGTGGACTGGCGTCCAAATGAGTGGACTGGCGTCCAGGAGGAGTTTTTGATTCAGAGAGTTTGGACGCCATAGTGAACGAAGCGTCAGAGGCACTGCATCAAGCGCCTGGGACTTTGAACGCAAGCGTCCGAAAGCGCCGACTTGACAAAGACCGACTCGAGAATCCTATAGATAGCAAAACCTATTCTCGAACCCTAAAAATCATCGTAAAACACGTCACGAGACCTAATATCGAGCAAAGCAAACCGCACCACATATACACGAAGGAGATGAACTCTTCCAACCCAGCAATCATGATCACTAATATGATTGTTGGCTAAGCAATTCGCGGTAGGACAACGGAGGAAACCAATCAACAACTACAGCAACTAGAGGATTTTAGCTACATCTTTAGTGAGTTAAATTTATGGTTTTTCATCAATTGAACGTTGTGATTTATTGTTTATGTTTTATTGAATCGAGAGGTCGATGAAACTACCGTTTTGATTGATTTATATGAGAATATGATTCAAGCTTTGATTTATTTCAATTGATGCAATTAATTGTAATTCAAGAGATTGTTTATGATTAATTGAGTAGAGTTTTGGAGACAATCTCATGCTCGTGTTATGCATGTTAGTTTAGTTTTGCTTGAGAAAGAAAACGAAACCCTAGAAATTGATTAAAGGGATTTAATTGAATTCGTGATTTGATCATTACTAAAAATCGTATCTTTAGCTCACAATCTAGTTGGGGTTGGTTGGTTGATTGGTGGATTCTCGTTGCCTTGCCGTTCTTTTAATTATTTGATAAACCAAATTCGTTCATATCAACTTTTGTTGCTAAGTTTAGTTATTTTAAAAACCCTAGTTTTTACCTGCTGTTTTCTGCTATTTTCTGTTTCTAGTCATAGTTTTTAGATTATAATTAATATATACCTTAGTTTTAGGTAGTAATCTGTGACATAATCAATATAATAACTGTACTCTAATCCGATAAACATTCGATTCCCTTAGGACGACCCGTTAAAACCCTTTACTACGAGCCTTATACTTGGGGTGTTTCGGTTTATAAATTTAAAACTAGTTTTTACCGAACAATTACTACTTAGAAACAACATAAAATAATACAAAGGACCAAAGTGGCGCCCCAAACAAATGGATTGGACTTATTGACACAAAAATCAAATAAAAGACTTCTAATTAATTTATCCAAACCCACCTTCATGCTCTTCAAGCCCAATAGCACAAACAATGGTCTTCATGGTCGCACCTTCTAGCTTTCCGGGCTGGATCAAGATCTTCCAGTGTACTTGAAGGGACTGTCAAAATAGGACCTTCCGGGTCACATCACACTACTATATTAATTTATCACTATAACACTTTATAGTCGAGATAAAAAAATTTCCTTATTTGGTTATCACTATAACCGCATTTTAATCCGGCTAGATGTTTTTATGTGTGTGACCCGATAGGCTTCCGAATATGTTGACCGTAGGCACAAAGTGCATTTAATAAAATGTCATTCATACCTAACAATCATGGATAGCGTCTAGCAACACGCCATGACTCCCAATCGTCGGAATAGTCAAATGCAATGACTACTACATTTCATGCGAAACGGTTACCGTGTAAATACAAGCCCATCGTTGTAATAATATCCATACGTTCATATCTCGAGTGTCAATACATTAAAAACCGTATCTTATAACCAGATATCATTCTCTCTCGAAGTAACTCATTTACTCTCACTTTGCAAAGATTCACGAGAGTAAGATAATCATTATAAGAAGGTCATTTCTGATATTTACTCCTATTCGTAGGATACGCTATTTCCAGACGAACAACACGAATCTTACGCATGCTTCAATATCACATCTAATCACTACTGCATGATCGCCCCATGGATAGGGGAAACCTCAATAGTGTCTGTGGAAATATTACGTTACTTTAGTGTAACATTTTAATTGTGAGACACATTAATTGTAAGACATATTAATTGTATTATATAAACAATCAATATGTCATAAAGTCATAAAGTAACTTTTTTTTGTCTTATTAGGTAATAGACAACTCTAGCAATTAATACTAGCCGACTCTAGTAATTAATTGCTCTCTCTCCTAGCTTATACTCTACTAGGACCTTTCTCATTTACTTGTACCTATTTATACTCACTCTTTTATGATGAATAAACTAAGTTGAAGTTTACTCAAGTATTATTTACTTTTTCAAACTCTCTTCATGGTATCAGAGACATAATCTCCGAATCCATTTGCAAATTCTCGATGCACCTCACTTTGAATCAAGAATGTCTTCATTATCTCGAAGCTTCATCACCTTCGCTTGAGTTCCAATTTGCCTCGCAGCCAAAGACTGGGTCACTGAATCTTCATCTTATACTAATCATAGACTTGATGGCAACAACTACTTGATATGGTCAAGGTCTATGAAAATGTACATCTCTGGACAAGGTAAGATGGGATACCTGTCTGGCTCTAAACCTGCCCCTGCTGAAGATGACCCAGGATTTGAAGCATGGGACACTACTAATAATCAAGTCATGACCATTCTCACAAGATCAATGACAAAAGAGATTAGTGAGAACTTTATGATGTATGATACTGCAAAGGAAATCTGGGATAATGCCAGGGATCTGTACTCCAAGAAAGACAATACATCAGAAGTGTATGAACTTGAAGCTCAGATTCAAAACTGCAGACAAGGAGATATGTCTGTAACTCAATACTTCAACCAGCTGTCTAGGGCATGGCAACACCTAGATATGCTGGAAACTCACCCCTGGAATGATGTCAAGGATGCTGCCCTTTATAAGGACATTATTGAGAAAAAGAGAGTATTCAAGTTTCTTACTGGACTGGATCCCACTCTTGATGATGTTAGAGGAAGAATCCTTGCCACAAAACCTCTCCCCAATCTCAAATCCATGTTTGCTGAAGTCAAACATGAGGAAAGTAGGAGGAAAGTGATGTCATTGAACTCCCCGCCGACAACCTCATTGATCGTCGGGAAGCCTCTTGAGGTTACTTGAGGTTGTCAGGAAGGCTACTGATAGAACTGGAAAGTTGTTCTGTGAGCACTGCAAATGCACAAATCACACCAAGGACACTTGTTGGAAGCTACATGGCATGCCTAAATCCTTCAAGCCTCCTAGGGAAAGTCGTAAGGTGCATGTCAATGAAGAGGAGAATGATAACAAGTTGAATGCTCATTTCTTTGCATTCAAAGCTTTCTCACTCAACAAAAAGAAGGTAGTCCTCTACCGACACGGCTACTCAGGCTAGTGCGCAGGTAAATTTTACTCTTCTATTAGTAATGAAACATGGATTGTTGATTAGGGCCTCCTCCCATATGGTGGCAATAAAAACCTCATAACTCACCTTATGCCATGTCATCAAATTCACAATGTTAAGACTAGCGATGGATCTATCTCTCGTGCAAAAGGTTTTGGAAATGTTAAACTCACTAATAAGATATGTCTAAAGGATGTCCTATTTGTTCCAAAATTAGACCGCAATCTCATATCTCTGTTAGTAGACTTGTAAAAGATTTGAACTGGATCGTTGTTTTTAATAAGAATCGGTGCACTTTCCAGACCCTTCTTCACAGCAAAGTGATTGGGAGGGCTAAACCACCGCTTAGGATTGTATGTGGTCGACCTCTTTGAAGACGGAAGATCAAGATCGAATCGCCACACTGCACTCAAACCTTAGATAATATCATGTTATGGCATTATAGACTAGGACATCCAAGTTTTGGTTATTTGAAGTCTCAGTAATTCTGAATTATTTAAAGGAAGTAATGTCAATGATCTTCAATGTGATATTTGCCAATTTGCCAAACTTACCAAATCAGATATACCAAATCGCTTTATGTGCCATCCACACCTTTCACTTTAATTCATAGTGATGTATGGGGACCTTCAAGAGTAAAAAGTATAACAGAAAGAGGTGGTTTGTCACTTTCATTGATGATCATACTAGAACACATGGTTGTTTTTAATGAAGGATAAATCGATGTTGGAACAATTTTTCGTGAATTTTACAATATGATCTCTACTCAATTTGACACTAAGATCAAGATCTTAAAGATCGATAATGCACTTGAGTACTATGAGTCTAACCTCGTTAATTTCTTGATGAATAAAGGGGATTGTCCATATCAGTAGTTGTGTGGAAACACCTCAACAAAATGGGGTTTTGAGAGAAAGAACAGCACTGTTGGAGATGGCTAGATCAATCATGTTCACCACACGTGTTCCAAAGTATATGTGGGGTGAAGTTATATTAACTGCCACTTACTTAATCAACAAACTTCCCACAGAGTGTTAGGCTTCAAAACTCCTATCCAAACCCTCCGACCACACACTCCCGCCTCATCTTATTTCCCAATTACCTCCAAAATCTTTGGTTGCATCTGTATTTGTTTATATCCATGCCCAACACTGAAGTAAACTTGATCCCAAAGCTCACAAGTGCATTTTCCTAGGATATGCAAAGGACAGGAAAGGTTACAGGTGTTATTCTCCTTCTGAAAAGAGATTTTACAATTCTATGGATGTAAAATTCTTTGAAAGAACTCCCTACTACAAAGAAGTCCATCGAGGCGATCACATCGATGGAAACCTGATTGAAATTGACCTAAATCCGTTCCCTCAGCAAACTCTTAACCTCAAGAACTCATCGATTCTCAAGCAGATCGAACCTCAAGACCTATCGACTCTCAAGAAATTTATCGATCCTCAAAGAACTCATCGAACCAGAGCTCATCGATACTCAAGAACCCATCGACTCTCACTCTCGGCCTCTCTGCGACATTGATGATAGACCTATTGCTATTAGGAAGGAAAGAGATCTTGCACACTCGATCATTCTATTCATAATTATTTATCTTATGATCGATTATCACTGCTTTTGCCATGTTTACACAGATTTGGATACTCACTCTATTCCTAAGAATATACAGAAGCTCTCCAACATGATAAGTGGGAAGGCGGTGTCAAAGCGAAATGATCGCTCTCCTTGACAACCATACTTGGGATCTCACCACTCTCCCACATGGAAAGAAGACAGTTAGCTGCAAATGGCTGTTCACTATCAAGTACAATGCTGATGGTACTATTAACAAATACAAAGCTAGACTGGTTGCAAAGGGATTCACTCAAACATATGGTCTTGACTACAAAGAGACCTTTGCACCTGTGGCAAAGCTAAACACTGTCAGGGTACTGATCTCACTTGCTGTCCAACTTGACTGGCCTCTCCACCAATTGGATATCAAGAATGCTTTCCTAAATGGTGACCTCACTGAGGAAGTCTATATGAATGTGCCTCCTGGTTTTTCCAACACTCACACTCAAGGGAAAGTTTGCAAATTGAGGAAATCTCTATATGGCCTAAAGCAGGTCCCCAGAGCCTGGTTTGGCAAACTTACTCTTGTGGTTAAAGTCGCTGGATATCATCAATGCAACTCAGATCACACCATGTTTATCAAAACAACAAACCGTAAAAGATCCATTCTTATTGTCTATGTGGATGATATCATCCTTACTGGTGATGACCCTGCTGAGATCCAACAATTGAAGACCCTGCTGGCCAAAGTATTTCAAGTTAAAGATTTGGGCTACCTCAAGTACTTTCTTGGTATGGAAATAGCAAGGAACAGCCTGTGGTATATCTGTCTCTCACGAGAGGAAGTATGTCTTTGGACTCTTTGAAGGAAAGCGGCATCTTTGGGATGCAAACTCGTCAGATATCAAGAGAACCCGAGTAATACCCGCTTTGCATGGTGACATTGTTTGTCGAAAGGATCAATATCAAAGACTTGTAGGAAACTTATTTATTTGTCCCATACAAGACCTGGATATTGCATATGGAGTCGATCCCGTTAGCTTGGTTCATGCATTGCCCTACTTGAGCAACATTGGGATCTCGTGTGAGCGGGATCTTGAGGTACCAAGTCCACTCTGGCCAAGGCTTACATTTCACCAAGTCTGCTTTGAGAGATCCGCTCAAGGTTTACACCGATGTCGATTCAATTTGGGCCATCACATAGCAGTAAGATCTACCACAAGCTATTGCTCATATGTATGGGGTAATCTGGTCACTTGGAGAAGCAAGAAACAACCTACTGCTCTCTGAAGTAGTCTTTGAAGTCGAACTCGGGGCATTGGTTTTGGGCATTTGTGAAGCATTATGGTGAAAAGAGTCCCATCGATCTTCAGCAGACCCTCAAAGAACTGTCATACTCTGCTTTGTGACAATAATTGACTTTATGCATGGCAGAGGATCCATCCATCATGATAAAACCAAACATGTGGATATTGACAGACATTTCCTTAAAGAGAAGATTGATGCCAAGATCATTCAACTTCAAGATGTTCCTCAGCAGACCAAAATGCCGATATTCTCACCAAGGCAATTCCACCGCTTATATGTTCACTGATTGAGTAGCAAACTTGGTTGTATTAACATATACAACCCGGTTTGAGGGGGTGTGTGGAAATATTACGTTACTTTAGTGTAACATTTTAATTGTGAGACACATTAATTGTAAGACATATTAATTGTATTATATAAACAATCAATATGTCATAAAGTCATAAAGTAACTTTTTTTTGTCTTATTAGGTAATAGACAACTCTAGCAATTAATACTAGCCGACTCTAGTAATTAATTGCTCTCTCTCCTAGCTTATACTCTACTAGGACCTTTCTCATTTACTTGTACGTATTTATACTCACTCTTTTATGATGAATAAACTAAGTTGAAGTTTACTCAAGTATTATTTACTTTCTCAAACTCTCTTCAGTGTCAAAGTATGACAATCCACACCATGATGCCATGAAGACTCCGGTCTTATGATAATTACACAACCGCCACATAGTGAGACACTTAATAAAGTAATTGTGCCAGTCTAACATACGTATTCTCCACTACACGTCCATATACAGTCCAAGTTTCCCTACACTTTGATAGACGAGATCTATCTCCATCTTCATAAGACAAAAGACATCTAATACGTGCTAGTCTAACTGTAATAATGATGTTCCATTTAATAGCACATACAACGAGAGACATTCAAGTATCAAATCTTTTAAAGTGAGTCAAGATCTCATCAACCATAATCACCATTATGATTTCTATTTCATAGTTTGACACTAGGGACGTTATCATATATACAATATCATAATTAGTTCGTTAAACGAACAAATATATAATAACAGAAAGCCATTTATCATATGTACAAACATAAAGAAATAGTAAAAATGATCCGACCGGTCGGATCCGATCCCACGCGATTGGGTTTGGGACATTATTTCAACAAAATGGTCATATTATGATTCAATTAGAATATCTCATTACGGATTTAGTACGAGATCATCATATCGAATCGGTCCAGTCCTACATGAACACTTCCATGTATAAGTGCAGCCATTAAGGTGTCCAACAACGACGGCCCGGATCAGGCGGTCATACTCTAAGTGTTCTGGGGACTAATTGTGGTTTGACTGTGAGATCCCAAACTCTAATCAATTATGAAACAAGTCAAATCACCACAAACTATATGTTTAAAGTAGTACACCATAAACTCAATCCTCCGACACAATGCTTATACACTGAGCTTTATGGTTACATAACTTACCCCCAAGGATTTTCTTACAGTGTCATTTATATCTATGCAATTATATAAGCACGTAAAATATTAATGATAACATATTACTTTTATTTATTTAAAATAATACATTATTGTTTTTTCCGGGGATCATGCCTAACAATCTCCCACTTTCCCGCCAAGGCAATATTGTTTTAGAGCTCTACCTATACATCATAACATTCTCCCACTTGCTCTAAAACAAGTGGGTTAAGTCTTTTCATCACATGTATGCCAATACCTGTCAAACTTTTTGTCTCGGATTTTATCTAAGCAAAATAAACAAGTAATAAAATAATCCGGTTTACCCCAAGTGCAGGGATCGTAGTATAGTAGTTACAACCGGAGTCGAATCACAGGGAATCGAGATTGGTCTAGTTCTTAATTTTTCTAAAGGTTGTCACGAAAAATAACTAAAAACGAAAACGAAGAAGCAATAAACTGGACAGAGGGTTGTCAATCCAAAGCCAGGAAATATAGTTGCAGACCTAAACTAACTATAAACTAGAAAAGAAAACAATAAACAACTATAAAGTTGTGACGATGATCATGGTGATTAAACAACGAACAAGCAACGATCCACCGTTCCCGCAACCCTCAATTTCCTCTCTAAGGTTATCTTGTGAAGATTTAATAAAGATGTGATTCACCTATCCAATGTATGAATTTCTAATCTCTTAGATAATTCGTCTATTAATCTTTTATCTTTCGATCTTAAAGATTAACACTTTCAATTCAGAGGTGTAAGATTTATTCAATCTAGCAACCTAGATATTCAACCTAATCAACTCTCGTTACTTATAGGTTAAAGATCCAATCTTTCCTATGGTGATCTAGGTTTACACCGACTCTCGTCACATAGTAAACATCAATAGCAAAACATCTCTCGATTTAAATTGCATAACACATAAGCATAGAAAAGAAACAACTTTAATTAAAACTCACAAAATCATCCAAAGGGAGAAATAAAAACGCTGCAGAAAAGTTTCACATGCTTGCTCCAAGTTTGATCAGCTTCCAGCCATCCTCATGATCCGGAAGGAAAACGAAACAAAATAAATAAAACAACTAATCTAACCCTCGGTCGACCAAGCACCAAAGCTTGGCCGACCGAGCACAACTCGGCTTCAGAATTTAAGGTTTTCTGCGGCTGCTGTAATGTGTATATGATGATATTAGGGTTTGAAATAATGCGGCTATATATAGAAAAAGTAAGTCGGTTTCAGCATGGCGGCGGACGGACGCCCGTCCACTCCTTCTGGACGCCCGTCCAGTTGGTGTAAATTCTTGGAGTCGGGCCGAGTCTTCTCAAACGCCCGTTCTATGTAAAATGAGACGCCCGTCCACTGAAATCTTCAAAACTCTGAATCAAATTTCCTCTCCTGGACGCTCGTCCATATCTTCAGACGTTCGTCCAGGCTGCATGGGTAGTGAACGCTCGTTTGATTCTTCAAATCTTCATTCCAATCCTCAACTTGCATCTTCCTCCTTCCATTAAATCTCCAATTATGACATGTTTATGCACCTACAAAACCACAAAGACATGCAAAGTGTAAAACCATAGATAATTACCAAAAAAATCACGAAATTAGCTCAACTTTACACTTAAAGACTTTTAAAACTCATCTGCTCAATAATTCGATTAAACCCTTAATTTCTATGCAAATAATACGAATATGGAGGAAATTATTACAAAATATAACGATATAAATCATATAAAATCACCCTTAACACTTTTTGACAAAACTACACATTGATCTATTAATCAACTTTTCATTGTCTTGATCACTGTAACCGTCTCCTATCAGGTCACCACCTTATTAAACTAGCAAACCGATTCTCTTTCTCCGATACTGTTGAATTAACCTTTGTAGTTTATCAAATGATCAAATCACAGATATAATTTAAAAGACATTGACTATCTGATGAAAAAAGTATTTATCCCTCGGTCTTCGTATCTTGTCTTAAGACTGTGATATTTGTGGAGAATTGATCCAGAAACAATAGTGGTTCCGCCGTCTTTGCTGTGTAAAAAATCAAAATAGGTGGAGCCTGCTCATCTTCCCCCTACATATGTAGGTTTCATTGTTATTTACTACCTTAGTTATTTGTTGTGTAATATAATTGCAAATGAACATCCTTTGGACCGGTTTTGCAGCTCATGATTGATTTTAAATAGCCTTTATTTCTTTGGAGTTTCTCACACTTTCGTTGCAGATCAAGGTAACTTTCCTTACTTGTTCTCTTCCTTTCCAGCTGTATTTCTTTTTTCTCCTTCGTGATTTAATGTATGCATCATTTGCATTATAAGTAATGCAGATTTTTTATGAACATTCTAGACACCTTCATTTAAAATTCTGCTACCGTTCCAAATTATTTGAGGCAGTTGCTAAAATCACGCATATTAAAAAGTGAGTTAATGCAGTGACTTTTAAATAAAATGACTAAAAAGTCATTGGATATAATTATTGTGACATTCTTTTATCTATCATATCTAATAAATAAGGGTAAAACAAGGAATAATACCATAAATATTACATTGGAAATGTAACCGACTTAGATAAAATGAAACAAATGATTTTGATAACCCGCCGAGATAAATTGAAACGGAAAGAGTATTGTTTATGCCCTCTAAAGGATCTACACTGAGTAATAAAAGTTGTTTTTTTGTCTTCTGCTCATTAATGTTGGTTTTATACCCCTTCAACTAGCACTTATGTGCTTCTCAAGTTATATATATATATATATATATATATCTTTATATCTAATAAAGGAGAAGGGCGCCTCTTGTGGAGCTGCCACGTGACGACTCCTATTGGTCCGGCCTTAAATTTTATTTTTATTCTTTACTTTTACCGTTTTTTTTTTTTTTTTTTTTTTTTTGCCCTTTTGTATTTTTGCCGCCTTGTATTTTGCCTGATACTACCGAGAGAAGTTTCTAGGAAACTGCCACCTTTACTCCATGTCTCCACCTCCCCTTTATCTTTTCACCTGCCCCTGTCTCTTTCGTTTCTTCCCACTCTTTATTGCTCTAACCCAAAACGCGTCTGTTCTTCTTTCTCTTTTAGAAATCCTTCCATTATCTTTCTTTTCCCCAGAAATTTCTTCAACCCATTTCCATAAAATAAATCGCCTTCTCTTGCTCCCTTTGGCAGTCCTCTGATTTCTTTCTTCTCTATATGCAAATTGGTTCCTCTATTTCTTCATCTCCGAGAGAAGCTACCCTCTTTCTTATACTATTTTCGACTCGCGCTCTCTATTCTTACGGAACTACAAAGCGAGAAGCTTCGATGATCCGGGTCGACAAGAAGATGGTAAAGCAACCCTAGCTTGCCGGAAATGCTTAAAAGATCTGTGGAAGGCTTTGCAACTCCAGTCCAAAAGCTTCGATCTTTGAAGCTTTTCGTGATGAAAAAGACTTTCTTGAGGCCGATGAGGACAAAAATCGAGGCCTATGATGTTCTATCAACATCAACTAACCTCAATCCGGTAATATCTTTCCTCTTTTATCATTTTCAAGTAAAAGATTAAACCTTTCTCTTATGCTCTGTTAATCCGAAAGTTAAATCGGATAATATTTGTGATTAAACCTTTTAAGTATGTACTTAATTTGCTAAACTCAAAGTCGTTGCTTTAATTTTGAATCAAATCATTAATTGCGTTTTTATTTCTTATCTTATGCTTTGTCAATTTATGGTGATGAAAAGGTAATGTTATTAACGGTTTATGCCAAATGAATACAGTAAATCAAAGGCAGTCATTTTACTTTTTAAATCATTAGTTTGAATGATCAATGGTTCATTTAATAATGAATTTTGCACTTTTGATTTAATCTTTTTTTATTTTGTTATTAATCTTTTTTTGCAGATCGGAGCTCCTCTTCAATCGTAGCATGGTCAGAAGAAGCGTTTGAACTTTGAAGCTCATGACAACAAATCGTTAGTTATATTTTATTTCATTTTTAATTGAATTGTCATTTAGTAGATTGATAACCTTTTATTGAGGGTATTGGCTCTTTGTGGTACTAATGTTGAGTTTAAAAAAAATACAAAAAAAATAAATAAAAATGGTGGAGTTTCTTGTTGATAGAATGAAAACAGAGGTTTAACTGGTAAAAGGTAGTGCCATCGAAGATGATGATGCAAATCTCCTTACTTGTCATGACGAGGTAAAGTTTTGTCTACCGTTGGCATGTATTTAAATTCAGAATATTTCTTTGTGGGTTTTGTTATTAAATATAATGGTTGAAATTGATGACTTTATATACGTGGTTGTTTAGGGGGGTTGTGAACAGGGTGTGAGTTGTATTGAACAACTGAAAAATTGTGACATTAATAAAGTGGGTCTTAGATGTTCTTCGTCTTTTCTATCACTTGATATGTTACATGCAGTTGCTTGCTGTTCTTCTGTAAATGAGCAAAAGCACGTCTTCATGAAACACATTCTAGAAAGTATATTTCAAATTTACTTTCCAAGTTTGTGCTTGAAGGACCTTCACCCTTGCTCTGCATTTGTCGTGGATGACAAGTAAAGTTCCTTACTTTTAGAACCGGATGGTACAGGTGTAAGAGCATGGCATACTAACAATGTGGAAGCATTGTTTGCACTCGCATCAAACTACCAATTAATTGGCTTTTTAGAGTCGGCGCTAATGAGGCTATGATGATAATGTATTCAAAAAAATAATTGCGCTTTGTTCTAGAATGATGTCAACCAAGAGCTTGGATGGCAAATAGGTAACTTACCGATTTGCCTTGATTCACTTGGTTCTTCATTTGAAATACGAATATCTTTGCATAACTGAGCCTAATCCATGACAATTATTCTTCATATTTAAGGCCTAATCCACGAGTTCTTTTAATTCTCTAGACGACTTTCTTCCTCATCGCCCATACATGCGTCGATTTGGCGTTCATCGTTCCATCTTAGTAATCGCTTCGATTGCCACCTCACCATGATTCTTTCTATTTGTACTAATCTACATTATGGGGTTGTGACAATGTAGTTAAATAAATGCCTAAAAATCCACTTTAGAATGAAAGAAGTCACCATCCTAAATGAAAGATGGAGAATTTTCACCTCTAGAATACCATAGGTCCGGAATCTTGATGGCGGGTAGAACACATTCCAAAGTTGCACCCAATGTTTCACGGTAATACGTTTCCTATTTGTCCTAATATCTTATACAAAGCAAGGGAAACTCATGGTGTTACGCCACGTGGGGTTTCTACCAACGTTCGAACACACATCAAATGAAAATTCGCCTCCCTTTGTCCCCTATTGAGCCACTCTCAAACATTTTTAGGTTGTACTTGTTTGTATCGATTTCGATTCTACTTCACCTTTCTTATGTCATATAATATACACACTACAAAGCAAAACACGTCACCCAGTTGAGCATTCCTTATTCTTCAACCAATATGTCCATAAACACACAAATAAAGAATTACATAAGGTACTCATCCTTCTCTAAACATTCCATATTCATTTGTATAATCTGTAAAATTCACCATTCATATCTTACAAGAATGACCTTCTTTGCGGGTTCAACATACCTACCGAAGCTTATTATATTTTCATTGTGGGTAAACAATGCATTACGCCTCGGTTTCTTTGCATCGTAACATCCATTCGCATGCAATAATGATTTTTAGAGGCACGGTAAGAATGTTGCAAAATTGCTTCATAATTCTCCGGTTGTATCCACGCTTTTTTTGGAGTCGTTTGTTTATTAAAAAAATAAATACATGAATATCAGTTCTTATATAATATGTATCATGTTTGTCAAGTCTTTCATGCTGTTTATGGTTGTTGGATTTACAGACACAAGACCATCCTTTGCACAAACTTCAATTTTGTGCTTTGGCTTTTAATAGAGTGTGTTTTTTTGTTCTTTGCCTGTTTACTTTTACTTGATTCATTTTGACGACTTATTTTGCTTTTTTCTCTAGCACTTAGCAAGGATTGACTTGAACATTACAACTGTTCTTTTTTGCAGACCAAAGAAGGCTTTTTCCAAGACAAAGTTAGATTTATTTATACAATGGAGCATGTTTTTGCTTTTGTGTATTTTAGTAATAATTGCTTTATTTGAATGATTACACAACAACGATAGATATATGTAGTAGGTTTTGCGAATCGGTGTCGTTTTTTCTGTTGTACAGAAATTTTGTTTTCAACACGAAGGAAATGACATTCTAGAACAATTTATAACCGGAAACACGAAGGACACAACATTCACAGGAACCTGGATCTAGAAAGACTTATACCCGGAAACAGAAGTCTCTCGGCCTTTTATGCTCCAAGTGATTACTTTTATCTATGCTTAGGTGGATCTTGTTTTTTTTCTTCTTAATTGTCGATTGCTTTGAGTATTCTGATTTCATGATTCTGTAGTTTTCTGAGTTTGTATCATAAAGAAGGTGTGGAATCAATAGGGTTGGACGATCTTTGCATCACAATTAGCTAGGTGTTTGATTTTGTTAACATGATATTGGTGTTTCATTTATAGTAAATTATATTGGTTGATTAAATGTGGGAGTAATGTAGGTGTGAGAGAAGGCGGATCTATGACATAGTGAAAGTCTTGGAGAGTGTTGGTGTAAGAAATTTATTTCTTTTGTAATCTTCTACCTTTTTTTGGATTGTGAATTGATAATGATGTGAAATTTAGCTATGGATTTGTTTCAGGTCCTGTCAAGGAAAGCAAAAAACCGGTATACTTGAAATGGATTTAAGGCAATTCCTGCTACTTTGGAAGCTCTGAAGGTGATTTTATTGCTTTTTGGTTTATTTATGTTGATAACATAGAAATGCATTGCATAATTTAGTTTATCATGTTGATAATAATCTAGAAAGAAGGCTTAAAGATTGATCCAAATTTTGATGATGGAAGTACTTCAACTAAGGTAATACTATAAGTTTCCTGAAATGGAGAATGACTTTTAACCCTTTCTTAGATACAAATGAAGAAGCAAAAATGTCTCATTTCTTGTGTTTCCCTCTGTTAATTTACAAGCAATTTTTGCAGAATTCTAATGACAGCGAGGATGATGGGTACTCCAACCCGACGAAAATGCAGATTCAAGTTCACATGAAAAAAATCAGTCTCTTCAAGATTTGGTATATCCTACTCTATGGCATTGTTATGTTTTCCACTAATTTATATGGAAGTAATGGTCTAACCTGTAAACTTCTCGCAGAAAACAGAAAGAGAAGTCCTTGGCTTTACTAACCCAAAATTTCAGTAAAGCTTGTTGTTTGCCTAGATGTAAATGAAACTTCTCAACCATTTTTATCTGAATTTTTATTTCCACCAATGTATCATGACCGTTAACATTTTGTTTTCTGTTCTAAAATGGCATTCAGATGGACATGGTTTCCCTACACGGTGCTGCAAAGCTCCTGCTTAAGAATAGAGAGGATCCGGCACCTGCAAGAAGTAATCACCTAACTTGTCTTCTTGAATCGTGACAATTGAAATACTTGTCATGATTGACATGAATGCATGATATCATTTGGGGTAATCTTATCTTTTTGTGTGTATTTATTATTCTTTTTCGTCTTCGTTCTTTTACTTTTATATATTTTGTGTGCCGGCTTTTTCCTTTCATGGGCTACATGGTTTTTCCCAGATTTTTCCCTTTTTCCGGTATTATTCTCATCTTTGTGTTTTTAGACTGTGTACTTATTTTTATTTTGTTTCCCCTTTTGGTTTTTAAATATTTCAATGGTCGTCCATGATCTTTTATCAGCTCTTTTGTAATGAGGACCAACCTTATGACAATGTGGTATTAAGGTATGTTAACTGTTAACGGCTTGATTTTAGTAAAAGATGAATGTGTTGTAGCAAAAAATACACCATTAATCTTGGAATGGGGTTGGATTCATATCATTGTATCTCAAGCTAAATAAACACTACCCCTTCATTTAACCACCCACACTATACCCCTCGATTTCCAACCCTTGTTTATGTATGTTTCCAGTCACAATTATATTGTGCTTCAAAAATATTATTTATAATTTTATATATGTATGTTTTTAGTTGTGTTTTTATCGTTACTTTTAATTGTTGATTCACACTACATAGCACATAAAGACACACCAACATGATAGATACCGTCTGGAATGGATGCATGCGTGCATTATGCACGTGTATAGATACTAGTATATATATATATATATATATATATATATATATATATATATATATATATATATATATATATATATATATATATATATATATGTATATATGTATATATATATATGTATATATATACATATATACATAGTTTTTTTTTTTTTTTCTATTGTTACTAAATGTATGAGCGTTCAAACAATATTCTTAGTCCTTATGGGCAACATAAGAGAACAATTTATGATTTACCTTTGTGAAATTATTGACTTTTGTCTATGGAAGTATAGTGTTCAGACTTTGTTTTTTCTTATTCATGTAAATTTTTTATGCATGAAACTATTTAAGACGATCCTTTAGGAATTAAGGTTAAACATATGCACATCGGTATTCAAGATCTCTGAGCTTTTACTCATGTATTGCTTTAGGATGCCATATGTATTGTTTTAGGAATCAAAACAAACACAACAATAAAGCATAAACCTTAAATTAAAAAAATGAAAACTCGACAAATTAATCATCTATAATAAAAAAGTTTTTATTAAGAACCCTGCTTTTTCTTCCAAAGACTTATTTTTGATATTTTTCGGATGAAAAAAACTTCAGTCACACTGGTGTTCCTTGTTGAACACCAACGTCAGCCACAAGGAACACCAATGGAAAGTCGTGGACTGACGTTTCTAAGTTTTAACACTTTTATATAGGGAACGTCAGTCACACTGGTGTTCCTTGTTGAACACCAACCCTTTATAAAAAACTCACCGGGTGCCGAAGTAATCGCGGCGTTGGTGTTCAACAAGCGAACACCAATGTGATCGACGTTTCCTTTATAAAAAATCACCGGTCTGAAGTAATTTTTTTGTGTGCCGGGAGAGAAGGGGGTGCCAATAGAACCCCCTAAAAAAAACAGTAAAACGACATGGCAAACCGCGTTCTCTGTTCAAAATTTTTGGGAAATGGTATTGGCAGGGCAATAAACTTCCAACCAGGGCAACTACTACCTCCGTCCCATAAAAAAAATCCACTTTTTGTTATGTGCACAAATTAAGAAAACAATTAATATATAGTATTTTAAGTAGTGATAGACATATATACTCATATCAAATAATAATATATGCTCTTTTGGAATATGAAATGAATATATAAATATTTGGGAGATTGAGCAAAAGGATGAAAAAGATTACAAAATGAATAAATAGGACACACTCCTTTTTTAATTTAAAAAAAGACAAATATTTCAGATTTAACAAAACTAACCTTTAAAAGGACGCGCACGTATAGGACTATAAAGTTTGCTTCAGGTTTGTTTTTTTTTTTTTTCAAACATCCAGTAGCTTTTGATTTATAACTCCGATTATCGAAAATTTTTCACCAAAATTCATATTTTTTTTTGCTTTAATTTGAGCTCAAATACGATCCCTTCCGACGTAAATTTTAAAAGCGAAAAAATATTTGCATTAACCGGAGCGCTTTTTTTATAAACGATCAGTAACTTTTGATTTAACACCGATTATCAAAATTATTTCACCAAAGTTCATTTTTATCTTCATTTTGAGACTTCATTTGATACATTTTCGACGTAGTATTTGAAAGTTCGAATTTATTCGCAAAGATTTACACTAACACATCTGATGAAATGTGATGTCGATCGCGCTCGAGGCTCATTTGGCGCTTAACAATTCAGTGACTACTTCAAGACACACATATCCCGGCTCATATAAGGCTTAATTCAAGAGACACAATATCATATCTGGCTCATATAAGGCTCATATAAGACACACAATATCACTAACAGTATCATATAAGGCACACAATATCAGTATCGGTAAACAGTATTAGGCTCATTTAAGGCTTACTTCAAGTGACTACTTCAAGGCACACATATCTGGCTCATATAAGACTCATTTAATTTTAATTCAGCCGACATCAGATCATATTTGGCTCATATGATTCTCCATGCAACGAGCAGGCTTAAAGGCCAATGGACCAGCAGTATAAGTTACAACCTCATAATAATCTCTTACCACTCTTTTGTTCAAATATCTAAGGGGTACACCTTCATTGCCATGGACACCATAATTGATATTAGTAGTAACATTGCAAGTAATGTCAGGAGATGATACCAACTTCTCATCACATGCTTGAAGAGGATGTTCAAGCAATGAGTTTCCCATATTGAACCCATCCAATTGAAACTATAAAACAACAAAGGGCAAAACCACCACTCCCGGTCGAAAAGTTTCAAGAATACGGGCTGTGCTATTCGATGGGGCATACAAACTTGATTTGAGTATCTTCATGACAAAAGAGGAAAATGGATCGTTTCAATTCAATCATTCATCGGCATTCACTACAGATTTTGATAGAATTCTTGAAAACGAACAAGATGGTTGTTCTTCTGAGCAAATCCACAAACATTTTAGGGAAATGAAAATTTTCACAATCAGGTAACAGAATCTGAACACTACAAATATCAGCATCACTTTATACTTGTTACAATTAAAACCCAGTAAATCATGAAGGCTTTAGACTACACATGCTCTTAAGAGATAGCTCTTTTGCCGGAAGACAAGAAGTGCATCAAAAGCTAAAAAGAAAGAAACATTGAACATCTTGAAAGCAATCTTATGTAGCTTGAGATTATATAACTTGTCGTGCAAAATACCCATTTGAATCACTGATTAAGCACGCAACAACCTCCTTTATAAATTAACCAAAAACTCATGAAACGGATCAACTAAGCTGATGTTGAGCTAGGTTAGAACACCGACAACGTCTGATTTAGCAGCGCCGCCTCCGGCAGCCCTTCTGGGATTCGACGGAATTGAATATTGGGATAATCACCACAACGGAGATGGCGCCGACCAGTTTTTGGAGATGGAAGAGTTTTTGGAGGGATATGTTTTGTGAGAGAATAAGGGTATATTCGTCCGGTGAAATTTATTTGTCCTTAATGCAACTAAATATGCTAGATTAACACTTAATTAAAAGGGAAAAAGTGGACTATAAACTAATTTTTCCTAAATATTAAATGTTATGATAGCGATATATTTGAAAAACTTACATTAAATGATGTATTGGTTGTATAAATGGGCACCATTATAAGATGATTTATTTTTAAAAAATAGACGGGACGGAGGTAGTACAAATTAATGAAAATGTTAACAAATATGCCCTCAGCCTTAGGTAGGCGCAGAACGAGCCTCTAACCCTACCGAAGTAGTTGAATTTCTGGCTACTACGAACATGTTGAATACATTACTTGCTCGGTTAACTCGTAATTTTGAGCCTAAAATATCGTGATTCGGTTCGGAACGAACTTAAAAAAGGAAAAATATTCGGTACTATTTGGCTCGAACAGTTCGAATAGTTCAACATGTTCGGTCCGAAAATTCAAAAATACCCAATAAATAATTCTAGTTCAAAAATACATGTCCAAAACCAAAATAATACATTATACGCCCTAAAATATAACATAATACGCCCAAAATGTTCGCGCCCTATTCCAAAATATAACATAACATGTCCAAAAATACGCAGACTCCTACTGAGCCGAACATGTTCGGCTCGTTGTCCGAATACCAATTTCAAGGCCCTATTCTACGTTTGATGATACGAGCCGAGCCCCGAACCGAACTTTTCGGTTTAACACGCCGAATCGAATCGAATTTTAAGCGCTCACTTACATGTGGCAAGCGGCAGAAGTCGTTTCTATCAGAGGAGGCTCACTAAGAGTGAATCGCCACGCGTGGCGGAGATCTGGGACCAGACAGTTCTCGAGGTGGAATACTGCGATCTACGTGTGTGAAAATTGTGTGGTCCAGATCGACGCTTGCACGCAGACGCTTCCTAATAGTGAAATCGATAGAATTTTCCAGCCTTAGGTGTATTGCACTGGCAATACGGTTCCAAAAATTTTTGAGGGGTTTTTTCTGTTCAAAATTGGTCAAATGGTAAAACCCACTGCCATTTTGCGCTCGAATTCACACCGATAGTAAGAACAACATGTCGCAATTTTGGAAACCGGGGACCGAGAAGCCCCGCCTTGTTGACGACGAAGAAGGCGGCGTCCTTTTCTTTTCCACCTCCGGCACCACCTCCTCCGGGTACTTTCTTCTTTTACACTTACTTCACAGACTCCATTGATGTATCGAGACTCCATTGATGTATCGACAGTTGTTTAAGTGTAGTGAGAAGTCCTGATGACATTACAGGTACGGATATGCGAATTTAGAGAAGCAGAAGTTGAGGCTTCCGGTTTACAAGTATAGAACCGCCATTCTGTATTTAGTGGAGACTCATGCCACCACCATCATCGTCGGTGAAACCGGCAGTGGCAAAACCACTCAAATCCCTCAGGTTCGACAGCTTTCAAAACGTTGTCTTTGTTTTGTTTCTTCCGTTCATGTATATATATATATATATATATATATATATATATATGCCTATACGTGCAGCATTGGCTATTGAGGTTCTTAATGAATCAATTGGATTGTTTTTGTATGACTAACAATGGTATGGTGGCAGTATCTGAAAGAGGCTGGTTGGGCAGAGGGTGGGCGAGTCATAGCATGTACTCAACCTAGAAGACTAGCTGTCCAGGTATGTCTACTTTATTGTGTGCTCGTTAACAACCTCTTGTATTTTGCTTTCAAAAATAGAAGAAAAAAACACCTGTTGTATTTTAACATCTGAAGTGAATAAGGAGAGCTTTGGGGTTGCTAAAAAGCCATCTCTGTGTTGGAACAGTCTCCTATATACACAGTAATAAGATATGTAAGGCAAGGCTGCATAGAGTACGCCTGATTGCCATCCCCTGAATCCGGCATATTGACAGGATCCTTCTATGAGCCAGCTGAACCCGTATTGGAAGCGATTAGGTTTTTCTATTAGATACCAAGTTGTACGCAAGAAGTTTATGATGGCACAAAGGGGGATATGATGAAATTTGATTTTCAAATCCCTGTTGGGACTAGAAAATGTCTTCTTTCTTTGGAATGATTAGCTCCATGTATGTTGCTCAAACGGTGTGTGTTTGTAAGATTTGGTGATTATAAAAATTAAGTATGGATCATGGGTCGTTTGTTGTTACTTTCTGTTTAGTTCCACAATAAAACCTGTCAAAAACTTGTGCTAGATGAACGAGCACAGTATTACAAAGATTCTACTTTTACTGGAGGAAAAAATGTGATTGTACCACTGCTTCCCTAGTGGTTTAGAATTTCTTTGTAAAGAATAAATATTTGCGTTTTTTCCTCTCATTGAATTCTTTTCTATTCTATCATACCTTTTTGGTCTATTCCCATTTTTACCAAAGCAAACATGCTTTTGTTTCTGCAAAGACACAGTTAAGATTTCCCCTTGTGCTGTCGGTTTTTCCAGGGCCTTTCTTTGTTTATTTCTTTTTTTTTTCTAATCCAAAGCATAAATGCTTTTGGTTCAGCAATACACAGTTAAGATTTTCCCCTTTGTAGTCAGTTGCATCAAGGGTTGCTGAAGAGATGGGCATCAAGCTTGGTGAAGAAGTTGGTTACACAATTCGTTTTGAGGATGTTACAAATCCGGTAAGATCTCTTCCTTCAGCTTTCTTTGTGCAATGTGGTTGCTGGACTATGTTTGGTCAAAACAATATTACTAGACTCGGTCCTATGGCTATTATAGATATAAGCTGGCAGACCTACACAGATTTTTATTTGTTTTCTAGGATGTCCTTGCATATTCTTGCATTATTATTTTTCCTCTTTTCCCGTGAAGCATGTAGCTTTTGTTTTTTGCTGTCATGCTCAGTTGTGGAAATCCTGATTACTTGTAAACACAGGAGTCAACGAGGATCAAATTTCTTACAGATGGTGTGTTGCTCAGGGAAATGATGGATGATCCACTTCTGAGTAGATATAGGTATTAATTTGGAAATGTAAATCTCAGCTGTCAACTGTTATTTCTATATAGTGGTTTCTTGGCTTCCTTACATGCACTTTTACATTGTATGTGTATCAAGTGTTGTCTAACACGTTTAATCTGTGAGTAATGCATGATCAATGACGTATAGCCACATTGTTTTAAATTTCTAATGCTAGCCAAGGATTATGCCTTTTGGGGTGTTTGAGCCAGACTGCTGAAGATGAAAGTTTATCCTTTTTAACTATCTACAATTATCCTTATCTTGATTGGAAGGATGCCATTGTGATTCTTGCTTGGTATTGGTTCGTTTGTACTATTATTTAATTGGATCAAGTGAGAGTTTATAAATGTTAAACAAAGAGAGAAAAGGACAATTCCATCTTATCATTTGAACATGAGATTACAGCCAGCTATATAATGAGATAGAAGACATTGAACATAGTTAACAACTACCCAGACACAACTAATAACAACTGCCATAATAAATGGCAGACAGACCCTTCAGCATCTTAACTAGCCGTTGGAAATAAAGAGAAAATGAGTCAAACATAATAGACCCATTATTATAAAGTATTAGATTAAAAAATTGGTCATAATAAGTAAATATTAAATGACCCAAGATATTAATAATTTAACACTCCCTCTCAAGCTGGTGAATGGGGATCGAACATTCTAAGCTTGCTCCGAATTTCTTGAAAGACTTTTCCAGGAAGACCCTTGGTTAGGATATCAGCAACCTGACCCTTTGAGGGAATGAATGGCGTACAAATTAAACCACTGTCATTCTTCTCTTTTATGAAATGCCTATCAACTTCAATATGCTTCGTTTTATCATGTTGTACTGGGTCATGAGCAAGGGCTGATTTGTTGTCATAGTAGAGCCTCATAGGTTTGTGCCTTTGGGCCTTTAAATCTTTTAGAATTATCCCAAGCATAGAAGTTCACATATTCCCAGTGCTCTATATCTAAACTTTGCTTCTACACTTGACCTGGCCACCACATTTTGCTTCTTGCTTCTCCAAATCATCAAGTTCCCTCCTAGGAGGATACAATATCTAGATGTGGATCTTCTATCATCAACGGATCCAGCATAATCAGCATCAAGAGTCAACTCTCCTCTTTTAAACAAAATTCCTCTTCCAGGGCTGCCCTTTAGATTTTGAAGAATCTTGTTGACAGATTTGAGATGAATCTCCTTTGGATTCTGCATAAACTTGCTAACGACATTCACAACAAAAGCAATATCTGGTCTAGTATAAGCTAGATAGATTAGTTTTCCAATTAGTCTTTCATAATTCCCTTTGTCACTGGGACATCAGTAGGTGCTTCATTCAAACCATGGTTGAATTCAATGGGTGACTCAACATGTTTACAACAAAGTTTCCCAATTTCAGATTAAAAGTCATAAATGTACTTATGTTGTGATATAAAGATTCATTGTTTAGAATACATGACTTCACTCCGTAAAAAATACTTGAGCTTTCCTAAATCTTTAATATCAAATTGTTTAAGCAAATGGTTCTTTAGATCATTCATCCCTTGTTCATCGTTGTCTTTTACTAAAATATCATCAACATAGACAAGTAAAATTGATACTTTTTCCACTATTAGAGTGCTTGATGAAACAAGGTATGTTCCCCTTGACTCTGATGGTATCCTAGGTTTATCATTGTTTTGGTGAATTTTCCAAACCATACCCTAGGTGATTGTTTAAGCCCATATAAGGCCTTTTTGAGTCTACATACTTTCCCTTTAGCATATTCAAAGCCTGGAGGAACTTCCATGTAAACTTCCTCATTTAATTTACCTTGAACGTAGGCTTTTTAACATCAAATTTTTGCGATTTCCAGTTAAAAATAGCAGTTAAGGATATAAGAATTCTTACAATATTCATTTTGGCAACATGTGCAGAAGTTTCAAAGTAATCAATTTGATAAGTCTGACTACACCCCTAAGCATAGTGTAGCTTTGGACCTTTCAACAAATCCATCAAATTTATATATTTTATAGTAAAAATCCATCTACAACCAACATGTTTAATTCCATAAGGAAGATCAACAATGTCCCATGTTCTATTCTTTTCCAAAGCTTTTATTTCCTCTTTCATAGCATCAGTCCACCTTTTGTCACATAAGGCTTCAAATTCGTTTTCAGGGATATGCTGACTATGAAGATGATTGAGAAGGATTTATGAGAGTCAGAAAGGTCTTGATAGGTCAAAAAGTAATGGATGGGGTGTATACTTTCTTCCCTTTTCTAAGGGCGGGTAGATAAAAATCTTATGTAGGACAACTTGTTTTTGAGGTTTTTCTGTAGGAGTGCTTGTTTCTGTACTCTCCTGACTTTCTAAGTTTTGATGAGGTGGGATATGTAAGGGAGATGATTGAGGTTGGGATTTTTCTTCCTTCTAAAAAGGGGTAAACCCTACCCCCGAGGGCCCCCACTCCCCCTGTCCCACGGGATGAGTGGAGATGTAAATCAAGATCCCCCAGTAGCTCAGAGTCAATGGGCTTACCTTTAACAGGAGGGAATAATTGGATTTTTCTTCCTTCTAAATTAGACTTTTAATGGGGTCTGAATTTTATGGTGCTCCTTAGCATCAATTACAATGGTGTTTTCCGGTTCATTCATCCCACAATTGTCAGTAACTTCTGAATTTTGAAAAGCATCCAACATCCAAGTCTATTAATAGCTCATTTCCCGAATCATCAGCCCCCCCCTAAATTTCAGGATTGGTAGTTTGGTAGAAAGGTATTTCTTCATCAAAGGTAACATCTTTGGAGACAAAAAGTTCTTGAGGGAGGATAAACACATCTATAGCCCTTTTGAGTGGCATAATATCCAATGAATAGACACTTAAGGACTCTAGGATCAAGTTTCCCTCTATTTTGAGAATGAACAAAGATTCTAGGCGTGAAACCTTGAAAAATTCTGAGGTTAGGATATGACTTTTGCAGGATAACCATGGGGTTTTGTTTCTAATGTTCTAGAAGGAGTTCTATTGATCAAGTAAGCTGCAGTGAGGACAATTTCTTCTCAATAGAACTCAGGGATTTGTTTATGGAATAAAACAGGCCTAGTAATATTCAATAGGTGCCCATTTTTCCTCTCAGCCACTCCATTCAGTTTAGGAGTGTTCACACAAGAAGATTCATGCACAATTTTTTCCTTTTTTTTTGATTGGAAGAAAGGTGGTAGGACTTAATTGAAATAGTCTTTAGCATTGTCAGATCTTATGCATTTTATGTTAACATCAAATTGAGTTGTAAAGCTGGATTTTTAAAGATATATCATATTTAAATTTAAGTAATTATATCCGTGTAACCCTTGTACAATCATCAATAAATGATACAAACCATCTAGCACCTGAGATATTTTGGACAGTGGACAGTCCCTAAATATCACAGTGTATGAGAGTAAAAGGATTAGACGACCTTTCAGAATTTGAAGAAAAAGTGGCCTTTCACGTTTTGTTAGTTCTTAGTCATGACAATGGATATATTCTAATCAATACCTTTAAACATATCATTTGTTTTCAAAATTACAAAAGCTGGATGGCCCGGCCTTCTGTGATAAAGCCTTATTTTATCATTCTTAGATCTAATAGCAAAAGAAAGATGACACGCATGACTACTACTCTTAAGTTCTTTAGAGTTATCCAACTAGTACATCTAATAATCAACCTTAGCAAGTCCAATCAATCTCCTTCGTTTCTAACTCCCGTATTTTGCATAGATTAGGCAGAAAGATAGCACAACAATTAGAGTCATGAGTTAATTTTCTAACAGAGATTAGGTTTGTAGCCAACATAGGCACATGGGAACATCTTTTAAAGTTAAGAGTTTGTTATAACTACATCTCTTTGTCCTGCCAGTTGCAGTTGATCCATTCGCAGCTGTGATTTTTCTTATTACTTGGACAAGCTTGTATGAAGAAAAAACAGTGGATGAGAAGGTCATGTGATCCGTAGCTCCTGAATCAATCACCCAGGAGATGCTATCATGTTGCCCCTCATAAGAATAGGCGTTAGATATACCTGATAATGCTAAAGAGCACTTAAGCTCCATAGTTTTCTCAAGAGTTTCCAGGAGTTTCGTTAGTTTTTCGATCTGCACACCATCTGAGCCATGGTGCTAATCTTGGGTTTTGTCTTCTTCCTTTAGAACAGTAAAAGCAGTGCCCTTGATAGTTGGCCCTTTGTTTTGCCATGGAGCTTCCAACAATTCTCTCTGGTGTGCCTTTTTTCTTGCAATAAGTACAAAAGAGTGGTTCATTTTCAGTACTTTTAATGAAATTCTTGGTGATTTCCCGGTAAGATGTAACCTCTCACGTCGTCTAAAATGAACATAAATAGAGATTGAGACCAGAGAAGATAATTGTCCCCGTTCAGCTTATGATTCAAAAAGAGATGAGAATTTCATTGCTCCCTGCTGAGTGTCGTTTGCCCCTTCAATTTTAGGCACAACATCAACAAAAAAGATGTTTTATCGCTCACCGTTTGTTACGAAGATGAAAAGTCAGATGAGAAAATTCGAATATGCGAAGATTTTATAAGGTTGGCTCTGGTACCATGTAGAAATATGGTTGGGGATATAGTATTTTCTGTATATTGGAGGGTGTTTCTTAATAACAAACTTGTTCAAAGTAAAATTAATTTTGATTTAGCAGAAAATTATTTTACAAATGTGGTGCCACTAGTACTAAGAGGTGGTGGTGGGGCTAACGTAACAGGTGTGATGCCATATTAGACGGTCATTTTACAAAATTATGTGGTGCCACTATTAACCTCCCATCGGAGCCATTAAAGGCTCTTCTCAAAAGGGTATATTTATTTCCCTATGCATGTATATATCTGATCTGCTCAAGGAAACAGGCATGTATTGTCAAGGAGTACACTAGCAAATACTCCTGTGGATTCAACCAAGGAACTGGAAAGAAATAATAATGGGATTCCAGTTGAGAAATGAAGATATCAAAGGCTAGTAAGGAAACTAATATATCTCTCCCGTACGCGCTTTGGCATTAATTTTGCTGTGAGTGCTGAGTGTTGTGAGCCATTTTATGAATTGCCCAACAAAAGAACATATGGAAGCCGTGTATCGAAGTTTAAGATATTTGAAGACGGTTCTTGGAAAAGAGGTCTTCTTTTCAAGAAAGCTGAGTCAAGGGAGCTGGTTATATACTCTGATGCTGATTGGGTATGAAACAAAGTGGATCAAACGTCAACAACTGGTTTTTGCTCTTTTTTTGTGAGAGATGTCTAGTCATATGGAGAACCAAGACGCAACCTGCAAGAAGCGACTAATAGTATCTAGAAGCACCGCGGAAGTTGAGGTAGCCTTAGCTTTAGCTGTATGTGAAGATGCATGGATTAGAAGAATTCTGGAAGAGCGGAAGGTTGATGGCAAGAAGCTAATATAGCTAAAGTGTGATAATAAAACTACTTTTGAGATGGCCAAAAATCCTGTCCCTCATGATACGATTAGACACATGGAAACTGATAGACACTTCATAGATGAGATGGTTGATAGAGTTGAGATCAAGCTAGAGTTTACACCTATTCAAGAACAGCTGGCAGACATTCATACAAAGGCTTTACCAGTGTTCAATTACGAGGAATTGAATGGCAAGTTGGGGTTGTATGACATACATCTCTCCACTTGCTGGGAAGTGTTGAAGTTATCCTCTCCAGCTTATTATTTCCATGTTTATTTGTGTTTTAATAAATAAGAGCTGTTAGTTTGTTAGTCAAACAGAAGGTTCTAAGCCTTTTAGGATTTTAAACCATGTTATTTTAGCTGGATAACTTTATATAAGTACCTTGCAACACTTTAGAATTTAATGGGAATTTATAAGATGTTATTCAACTAAATTCTTCCATATAGTCTCAATTTATTTTTCATATTTTTTGTATATCTGCGTGAGCCTTTATGTCTAAATAAAAATGTTGCCTCTGATTTTCTTGGACAGTGTTATAATGGTAGATGAAGCTCATGAGAGATCTCTTTCAACGGATATCTTGTTAGGTCTTCTGAAAAAGGTATTCTTGTGAAGGTCTAGAGCAAGTCTGGTGGTTGTTTGAGCTGGTGAAACTTACACTTGATGATTCAGATTTTACGGCGCCGGCCGGAGCTGCGTCTTATCATCTCTTCTGCTACAATTGAAGCGAAATCAATAGCTGAATTTTTCTCATCAAGGTACTTAAGTTTATGTAGCTAAGATACTGTTCTGTTGCTGTGGGTGAATTTGTTTTTTTATGGGTGTCAATTTTGAATTCAATGTGATGGATTACCCAAAAGCGTAAGCCATTGCGAATGTGAGTAATTTTGACCTATATCAACTTCAACACTAAATTGCTACGAACCCTTAATTCATAGAATATAACTCGAGGAAACCAATAATGTGCAAAGAAGGGAAAAGTATGCAGTTAGATAAGACATTCTTTCTCTGAGAAATTTTTTTCTGCTTAAAGGATTTGTGTACTTAGTGTAGAAAGACTTATTTGTTGTGTATGTATTTGGTTATATCGTTTATAGGAATATAGACTAGTTTGATTCGTCGTTGTAACAACTTTTAGAAAGAGATCACATATAATCCCATAATATTTGGGAACTGATAGATTTGCATGTATAAGGAAGTTTACTTTAATCGATTGATCCTAGATTGAATCCAGAGTTATGACTTCATTTTTGTAATTCAGGGTTTGATACTTTACGAAGTAGTGAAAAATATTTTTCATTCCCTAAATTCTTGAACTCTTAACTTGGTATTTGAGTCATCTTGATCAACTAAGAGCCATGGCAGACTCTTCATAAACACAGCTACCACCCTTGCTACCATATCCAAGTGGCCCATCAATCAATTCATGCTTGAACAATCATTCGCTCCAAATAACTACCATGAGATGGGTCGAACTATCTACGGAGTCACAATTTGTAAAATGTTTATCACTGAGTGAAGAAGAATATTGTATTTAACAGGTACCACAATTTGTAAAGTTGTAGATTGTTGATCTATTTAACTATGCTATTCCACCTACTCAGTTCCCTTACTTGTGTTGCAAGCTTTGGTTCCTTTAATTCTTACAACCAAGCTTGAGGGGGTGTAGAAGTACATAAAAATCATATACTTTTTGGTGTTTGTTTTTATTAAGTATATAAGTTCTTAATCTTTTTGTTTGTTTACTCGTTTAATCTTTATTAGGTGGTGGTTAGCCGCTTTTTAACCATAACTGCCTGTTTTTATTGCTGTTAAACCACAACTGTTGGCCTAGTTTATTGTACAACTATTTAAGCCGTCTTTGTAACACCTATTTTAACTCTCTTTCACAAGTAATAAAATAAGATGAGTTTACTCCTTTCTTTCCGATACACTCTTCATCTTGTTACATGTAAGAGTAAAAACACAAGCTGTGGTTTCAAGAAGTAGCGTGCCATATGAACTAAGGGTCCTTGCTTTGGGCATTTGTGAAGGGTTTGGTGAAGAGGGTCCTAGATGAGCTAAAAGTTGGTTGCTAAAATCTCATCCAAGTCTTTTGTGAAAACATCTCTGCTATATGTATTGCTGAAAACCCTGTTCAATGACAGAACTAAGTATATCGAAGTTGACATGCACTTCATCCGTGAACAGATTGACTGCAACATTATTCTCTCTCTCACATCCCATCAAACCATCATTCCATCAAGTTGCTGATTTACTCACCGAAGTTGTCTCAACTCTCAACCAAAGTGTTTCAACATCTAAGTTCCAAGCTTGACTATATTAACATCTAAAACCACACTTGACGTATTAATTAGGTTGTTAAGGGTTTAAATATGTTTCTCCATTGAATTTAAATAGTTCCGTTAGAATTGGCTTTTACTGCCTCTTTTTCATTCCTGCCCGTATGGATCGTCATTCTTGACTTGTAGCCGTTGGGCTTGATAACTTGTATAAATACCTGTACTTCCTCTATTTCCTCTTTTCATCTCTATTTTTAACAATATGAATTCAGCTAGTGACCTTTATGTACTCGCAAACAGTGTTATCAAACATCTGTGTCTTTGATTGATTCGCATTTTGTATTCAAATTACAGCAAAAGCCATCAAGGCTCAAAGTGTACCGAACGTACTCCAATCATGCAGCCTGCCATCCTTTCTGTTGAGGTACGTTATACTGGCTATTGAACTATTTATGCCGTGTGGTTTTGTACAAATTTGTGCTACTGCATATTTTCCTATGTTGGCATGTATCATGCTCATTGATATGCTGCTTCATTTGTAAAACTTCCAGGGTAGGGCATTTAATGTTGAAGTTTTCTATCTTGAGGAAGCTGCGCCAGATTATCTTCGAGCAGCTGTTTCAACTGTGCTGTCAATTAATGATAAGGTGTTTCCAGTCTTAAAGAAATTTGGCAACTGAAAATGTGACTTTTGTTTTCCATGGTAGAATATTAACATAAGTTATATATATATATATATATATTTATATATATATATATATATTTATATATATATATATATGCTACTACAGAAACTGCACGAATCACTTTATTAATAATGCATCGATTTTCTTTCTTAAGGAGCCAACGGGAGATATTTTGGTTTTCCTCACTGGTCAAGATGATATTGATGCTGCAGTACAGTTACTTACTGAGGAACTTCATAATTACCGGAATCAAGGTATATTCCTTTTTTCCCTACGAATAACAGGATCATTTGCAGTTTATGTGAGAATCATTTTCACTGGACTAATATCAAGCACTGTATCAGGAACATAAAAGATGCTCTAGTGTTAACTTTCCATGGTTCATTCAGTCTTTAAAACCAGAAAAAGGCAAATTACACTATTAGGGTGAGGATTGTATAATGGAAATTTTAGTAATACTATCTATGCTTGTCTTGGTGCTCAATGCACTGTATGTATGCTCAAGTTTAGGGAGAGGTTTGAAGTGAAGTGTCCAAACATCTTTCCTAGCTGTGTTCATAATTAGGTGAGTACAGTATTGGGAATCCTTACATTGATGTTTTAATTCCTTGGGATCTGCTTTGGCTTAGAGTTCATGTGTTGCAACATGCCTCCAGTTCTTCTCGTGTGCATATTTTGACGCCTCTGTTTCTAGACCTGGATTTCATTAGAGGAAGACCTGTGGATGCTCCTTGGCTATGTTTTGCATCTCCAGGTCTTTAAGTGCAAATCTAAATTGCAGGACCAAACAAAAAAAAGGACAATCTGTATGAAGTAATGAGTGGTCTATGTATAGAATTGTATGTCATTTTTCTCTTTTGTAAGATTCTTGTCCTCTGCTTTTTCTCATCTTCCCAAGTGCAAGGGCATTGCAAGAATCTCAATAATGCAATTGTGCTTTCCGGTGTATTAATATTCTAATGTCTTGTTCTTCAAAGTCTTTTGATCGTTTCAGTTAATGCTAGGTAGACAGTTCATTCAGCTTCAATGTTTATGTTTCTTACTTGTTTATAACCGTTGGTGCATTAGGAGGATTGCTCATCTTGCCTCTTTATTCAGGATTGTCACGAGCAGAACAGGTTAATCACCATTTCTGATGTAGATAGGGTACTGACTACAGATTTCTTTCTTGATCATCCATATTGTTAACATAATCACAAACATGTTATTGTAGGATCTTGTGTTTTCTCCAACTCCCAGAGGAAAAGAAAAGTTGTGATATCAACCAATATTGCTGAGACATCTCTCACTTTGGAGGTGATAACTCGCAGAAAGCTGACTTGTTCTGTTTTGCTAAGAGTTTGGGCTCAATACCTTCTTTCTTCTTTCCCATTTGTTGTTTTTTCTTTTTCTTTTTGTACAGGGCATTGTCTATGTAGTTGATAGTGGGTTCTCAAAACAACGCTACTATAACCCGGTATTTTATCTTGACTTCTCTTGAAAAGTAATTTATTTTTCATTCACATCCCTTCCCCCCACCCTCCACTCCCCCCACCCCCAACAATAGGAGAATCATATTTCTATCAAATTCACAAGTTACAAAGATCTTTCAGTGTTTTTGAGAGGAGGGGGCTTGTAGTTATGTCAAGTATGGTTCAAAGGGAATGTTATTTTGGATAGAATGCAAGGGTCTTGGTAGTTTGAAGGGAATTTGAGGAGTTATACTGTAGACGTACTTAATTTTTTTAGGCGTGTCTTTTGTGCTACTTTCAGAGGAGATGCTCTAAATTTTTGAATTGCGTTTGCAATTAAGTTTCTTGATCTTCGGATGTACATGTGTTAAAGACAATGATGAAGTTGTGAGGTGTGCGTGTGTGTGATTATGTTTATCTCATGCGATTTGTATGTCATGTATCTTAGGGTCCAGGTTCATTTTGCTTCTGTTTTACCTTATTAAATACGTAGATGAGTACTTTATGAATTAGGAGTCTTAGCTTAGAAGATTACTTGGAGTAGTTTTTGTTTATCCTAAATTGTATTAAAGTACCATTTAAACATCAATGAAAGGAAAAAGAGATCATACTCTTCGATCTCTGTTACTCATAAATACCATGTAAATTTCTAACATGGTATCAGAGCCATACAAAATCTCCCACTCCGAAATTTCCTCCTTTCACTAAAACTCTAGTTCATATTCTTATTCACCGGTTGTGCGATGGAGGTGAAAGGTGAAAGCTCCAGTGCTATCACAAACCCTAACCCTAATTTATTCACACTGGCTACTACTGTGCCGGTGATTACTTCTGTTTAACTGGACAGAAAGAACTATTGGTCTCGTTCAGTCGAAATATTCCTAACTGGTAAAGCAATGGACCATCACTTGGTCAAAGACAAAGCCGGCAACAATGATCCTAGGGCATCACTATGGAGGCAAGACAATGCGCAAATCATGTCACTCGTGCTAAATAGCATAGATCCAAACATCAGTTCCACACTGCTGTACCTCAATTCGGCCATAGATATGTGGGCACAATTGAAGTATATGTATTATGGATCGGTGAATCTCACATTGATCTATGATACTTGCAAACAGTACTTCCAATTAGAGCAAGGTCTATTGAGCTTGGAGGTTACTATTCTCAAGTTATGAGTGTGAGGAATCTTTATGGAAAGTCAGAGAAATAATATGGATGTAATCAGATTCCTATCGGACTCAAATCTGAATTTGAGCAAGTACGTGCACAAATACTCTGATGAAGTCAATTTCCCACTATTCACGAAGTGTTTTCAAAACTCCAAAGGGCCTCGATCGATGTCAGAAATTCAGAAAGCCGTGACCTTAATGAGGTGAAAACGGCTTGATGGTTGGCAACCAGAATTACCGCTGCGGTGGTCGTGGTGGTAGAGGTTATCGAGCAGAGGTAACCGTGGTGGACAGTCTGGAAGATCAATGGTAAAGTGTGATCATTGCGTCAAAACTAAGCATACTGTGGATAACTGTTGGGATCTCCTTGGGAGACCTTACCAGAGGAGGCGCGTTCCAAGCAACGACCACACAGGTGCAGCCTGATGGTGACAGAACTGCGCCAAATCAAGAGGAATACCGTTAGACTTTGAAGGAGATGACTCATCCTCCATAGTCAACCTAGCGCAAACAGAGAATGCTTCAACCTGCCAAGAAGAATCCATATATCATTGATTCTGGAGCGACCGAGCATATGACTTGTTTGTCCAAAATATTATCTAATTATCAAACTATAGTCCCTCATAAAACCGTAACACTGGCCAATGGGGCTTCGACCAAAGTCAGTCATATTGGTGATACCTATAGAAGTTCAACCATGAAACTCCCTAAAACACTTTACATTCCTGAATTTCCTTTTAGTTTATTATCGGTTAGTAAATTCATCAAGGAACTAACCTGCCCCATTACATTTTCTCCTCAATGTTGTGTTTTGCAAGAACCTTCCTCAATGTAGTATTCATCACCGTACGGATTTTGCATTTGAGCTCGTTCATTCGGGTGTTTGAGGTCAGTTTCATATTTTATCAAATAAATTTCGTTACTTTGTTACATACACGGATGATCACTCACGAATGGCTTGGATTTATTTATGCAAACCAGACTGGAAATTGTGTCATGCTTTCATTAATTCCAAAAAGAAAAACCCAGTTTAGAGGAAAAAGTCATGTAGTTCGGTCTGACAATGCCAATGAATATAAAAGTGAGTTTTCTAAGTATCTTTCTGAAAATGGCATCATCCATTAGTCTTCGTGTTCATACACTTCACAACAAAATGGGGTGGTTGAACGTAAAAAAACGCCACCTCATTGGTGTTCCTCGCACTTTAATGATCCACATGTATGTACCTTAATATTTATAGGGTGATACTGTTTTGTCATCATGTTATATATTCAATAGACTGCCTACAAAAATGTTGCAAGGGTCATCTCCTTTTTCCATACTAGTCCCTAATGATTCACCATTTAGTATACCACTGAAGGTGTTTGGGTGTATGTGCTACGTTCAAAATTTAGGCACATGACATGATAAATTTGACCTTAGAACAACCAAATGTGTCTTACTTGGCTACACGTACTCAAAGAGGCTATAGATGTTACAGTCCCACTCTACATAAATACTTTGTATCTGCAAATGTCATTTTTGTTGAAACCGTAGCCTATTGTACTAGCCCTTTGGCAGACACTACGTTTCTTGATCCCTCACCCTATGAGTCAACTCCTCCCAGTAATGCGTGTCCTTTACCTATTCTTGATTCAGATGAGGTACTTGGCCTAAGGCTTCCCATACTCAAGTGTATCAACGAAAAAGGTCCCGGAGTTATGACTCGTCATCAACTCTTCATATGGGGGATCCTGTTGATCTAAGACCCATAGCGCAGCTGCAAATGACACACTCTTGTGTCACTAAGCACCGTATTGGTAATGTTGCTTCTTATGACCGTTTATCTCCAAATTATACGTGTTTTCTCACCCAATTATCCAGCACCTCCATTATTGAAACCTTGTAGGAAGCCATACAATCCCGGTTG
Organism: Gentiana macrophylla; assembly: GCA_026214975.1. Classification (NCBI taxonomy): domain Eukaryota; kingdom Viridiplantae; phylum Streptophyta; class Magnoliopsida; order Gentianales; family Gentianaceae; genus Gentiana; species Gentiana macrophylla. Next base: position 62,607,020 of record CM047805.1, read on the forward strand.
GAAGAAGGCTATGGAAGATGAAGTTGATGCTTTTCATTCTAATGGCACATGGGATCTAGTATCACCACCCATTGGTAAGCATATTGTTGGGTGTAAATGGGTATATACTGTGAAATTTCTTCCAGACAGGTCAGTTGATCGTTTAAAGGCTCAATTAGTAGCCAAGGGCTACACATAGTTGTATGGTATATACTTGAGCAGACTTTTTCTCCAGTTGCGAAAATGCCCTTCATGTCTTAATATCTATTGCTATCCAGAACAGATGGCCATTCTTTCACTTGATGTGAATAATGTGTTTCATCATGGGGAACTGCAAGAGGATATTTATATGGAGCAAATTCCTGGGTTCATTGCTCAAGGGGAGAACAAGTTGGCTTGTAAATTAAAAAAGTCTATATGGCCTTGAGCAGTTTCCTGGGGCATGGTTTGGGAAGTTTTCTGATGTAGTAAAGTTGTTTGGCTTAAAGCAGTGCCAGGTCAATCATTCAGTATTTCATATGCGTTTTGCAAATGGATATATATTTCTTGTTTTCTATGTGGATAATATTGTCATGACAAGTAATGATCATGATGGTATTGCTAAGTTGAAGCAATTCCTTGGGCAGAAGTTCCATACTAAAGATTTGGGGAAGCTTTGTTATTTCCTTGGTATAGAAGTTGCTAGGTCACATGAAGGTAAAATCTTAATCAAAAGAAGCATCTTCTTGATATGTTACAGGAGATTGGACTACTTGGAAGACGTCTTGTGGATAATCTAATGGATCCAAATCTAAAGTTGTCAAAGGATGGAGAAATACTTGAAGATCCTGGAAAATATAGAAGACTAGTGGGTAAGCTCAATTACCCAACAATCACTACACCGGATATCTCCTATATCTTGCAAGTACAGTTAGCCAGTTCTTAGAAGTACCCAAAGGGACACACTGGGAGGCAATGATTCGGATTTTGAAATACTTAAATAAGGCTCTAGGGCTTGGGAATTTGTGTAGGCCGAATGGTCATTTGAAGGTTGAAGGGTACGCAAATGCTGATTTGGTTGGCTCTCCAACTGATAGGAAGTCTACTTCCGGCTATTGCATCTTCATGGGAGGAAATTTGATCACTTGGAAGCGTAAGCAGCAGAATGTGGTGGCAAGATCGAGTGCAAAGACTTATCGAGCAACGACACACACGAGTGGTGAATTAACGTGGATAAGATACTTGCTAGAAGAGATTGAGTTCACTATTTACACATCCTTTCCTCTTCATCGTGATAACCAAGCAGCGTTATACATTGCTTCGAATACAGTATTCCGTTAGAGGACCAAAAACATTGAAGTGGATTGTCACTTCGTCGAGAGAAGATTGTGGCCAAAGAGATTTGCACACCGTTTGTTCGATCTGAGGAGCAACTTGCTGATGTGTTTACGAAAGCATTGTTTGGGAGTTGTCTGAAGTCAATTTGTAACAAGTTGGACATGTATGACATATATGCTCTAATTTGAGGGGGAGTGTTAAACAATATGATAAAGTTGTGATGTGTGCGTGTGTGTGATTATGTTTATCTCATGCGATATGTATGTTGTGTGTGTTAGTGTCCAAGTTCAGTTTGCTTCTGTTTTACCCTATTAAATACGTAGATGAGTACTCTATGAAATAGGAGTCTTAGCTTAGAAAATTTCTTTGGAGTAGTTTGTGTTTATCCTAAATTGTAATAGTGTGCCTATTTAAATATCAATGAAAGGAAGAAGAGATCATACTTTTAGATCTCAGTTACTCGTGAATATTATGTCAATTTCTAACAACACATGTTACACTTCCTCCGTCCTAAAATATAACTATTTTAGGAGTTTTTACATAGATTAAAAAAGTGGGTGGATATCATAATTTTAACTTAGAGAAAGTCTAAAATACCCTTTTACTATCATTAGTGCAATAGTTGTAAAGTATTGAAAAGTCATTGGATGGTTAATAAATTAAGGGTAAGACGAAGGAAAATGTAATATATGCTCTATTGATATCCAAAAAAGACTTATATTGTAGGGAAAAAATAAAGAGTAAAAAAGGATCTATATTTCAGGACGAAGTTAGTCTCACATTTATCCATTGGTCTTTTTAAAAGTTTTTCTTACACATTACAAAAGTGGACGAATGCCATGAATATTAAGTGAAAAAGTCTTTTTGCACTTTGACTGCCATTTATACAATAGTTGTAAAGTAATAAAAAGTGGTTGAATGAATTATAAATTGTAGGTAAGATGAAGAAAAATGTAATAAATTCTTTGTTGGTATTCTTGAAAGTAGTCGTATTATGGGACTTAAAAAAGGCAAAAAAAACCTATATTACGGGACATAGGTAGTAACAGTTAATACAATGAACATGAGTTAGAAATATAAAATAATAGTAGAATGTAGGATCCAAACTCCTAATCCCTTCTTCCTTTCATCATTCTTTTATAGAAAACGTTTACAATAGGATAGACACACAAACAAAGGAGTAGATTCTTAATTTGCTAAACTTCTACAAATACGTATCTACTAGAAAGACTAATAACCTGAAGACTCCTGATAAAATATCACATAAGACTAATAACTTAAACACGGATAACAATTATCCTTCTGACCCAAGAAAAGCAGGAAGCCAAGATCTTTCTCCATCAAAATTATATGCTAACCATTGTTTGTTAGTTTTTACTGCTTTTGAAAGAAATGAAGCTATTATCTTACTAGTTGGTGCCACTTGGAAATATTTTTCTGGTCTGAAGCACAGTATGGATTATATAGTGAAGTCTATTCCAGGCATATATATTTGAAGAAAAATATTTTTCTGATCATATTTTTAGTTTCAGGCATATATAACTTTTATTTTTTTCAACAGATTTCAGATATTGAGAGTTTGATAGTGGCACCAATATCCAGGGCATCTGCTCGACAAAGAACGGGTAGGGCAGGAAGAATTCGACCAGGAAAGTGCTACAGGTGCAAACTTGGTGCCATTATTAGCGGGTTTCGTATAAATATTCTTATACTTATCACTTAAGTGCATTATATTTTTCCTTAAATGATACACATATAGCTCCTGTGGATGATGAGTAAGTTACTCCCTCTGTCCCAAAATATAAGGCATTTTAGCTTTATGCACATAAGTTAAGGAAGCTAATAAATGAACTCTTTTATAGTATTCTTGGACAACAATACACTTTATCATTAAACGAGTTTTACACATTGGAATAGAAAAAGACTAACATATTAATGAGTTGAAAAAGATAATATAAAGAATTTATTTTCTTATTGATTAAATATCTTGAATACAAGCTAGTTAAATATAGGGCTGTAAATGAACGTCAGTATTCGATTCGATTCGCTGTATTCGGCTCGAAAAAAGCTCGATTCGAGTTCGATTCGAACCTTCGAACGTCGAGCCGAACGTTAGGTATTTGATATTCGTCTATCGAGCCGAACCGTATCGAACACGTTCGGCTCGAACTTTGTATATTTAAAAAAAAACTATATATATAAGGTTCGAACATGTTGAACCGTTCAACATGTTCGAACATGTCGAACATGTTCGAACTTTGAACCCGAGCCGAACCTTGCTAAACTAAGGTTCGATCAGTTCGAGCCGAGCCGAACCTTAGGTTCGAACCTTTCGAGCCGAACTCGAACCCTGCACATGTTCGGTAGGGTTCGGCTCGTTTACAGCCCTAGTTAAATAGGCCACATAAGCCGCCTCTAATACTTAGTGCCTACGAAACACCTTATTCTACATAATTAAGAGTAAAATTGGAAATAACAACAATAATTACAAACACACTAAGCCCTAGCCATTAGCCGACATAAGCTTCTCAACACTTCTCAAGCTAGTGCAAATATGTCGATCATGCACAACTTCCTCTGAAACACTGCGAATTCATTCCTTGCAAGGGCCTTGGTTACACCACCAGCAACCTGTCTTGATGATGGCAGGAAGGGAATACACACCATTCTACTCTCAATCTTCTCCTTGATAAAGTGCCGATCAATCTCCACAGGTTTGGTTCAAAATCAATCATGATGCACTGATTCATTTGCTATGTCTATAGCAGCCTTATTGTCACAAAATAGTCTCATGGTAAAGTAAACGATACTCGAATGTCTTCTAATACTTCCTTCAGCCACAAAGCCTCACAAATTCCTTGCACCAATGCTCTCCTTGCAACAACTTCTTTCTTTTTACTCCGCCATGTTACCAAATTACCCCAAACATAGGTACAATACCCCGAAATAGATCTCCTATCCGGAGTGCTCGTACCCCAATCCACATCTGTAAAGGCTTCGATCCCTCTCTTCTTAGTTTTCTGGAATTAGTGGCCCTTCTCCTGGGTGGCCGTAAGATACTTGAGAATCTTATAAATAGCATCCACATGCTTCTGTGTCGGACTATGCATGAACTGACATACTGACCCTACAACGTAAGATATGTCTGGTCTAGTATGGGAAAGGTAAATCAACTTCCCAACTAACCTTTGACACCTTTCGATAATAACCGAAGTTTCATCATCACTATCTCCAAGCTTCAAATTACACTTCATGGGAGTTCCTGCCGGTTTTGCTCCACTCAGGTCTCAGGCCACAGGCCAGTCTCTTTCAGTACTAGTGGATCCATCCTCCTTTCCTTTTTGTTCCTCTGTACTAGTGTGATCTTATGACCCCTCTTTTTCATATTCTGGATCTATTTCCGGAATTAAACTTTGATCAGGTGAAGTGTCTTCTAGGGTGGTTTGGTTTTGTGATTTAAAAAATGACATGTGTTCATGAAAAGTGGCATACATAGTGAGATACAGCTTCTTTTTCTCTTGGGTGAAAGAACTTGTACCCCTAGGTTCCAGTTTATCACCAGTGTTGATGTGAATGAATCCTATACAACCAAACACCTTTAAAGGGATATCACAAAAAAGTCTGTCATTTAAATTAAAACTGTTTAGGCGAGTTTGAAACTTCAACACTTTTGATGGCATTTTATTAATAAGATAAGTTGCAGTAAAAATTGCCTCACCCCACAAGTATTTAGGACATTGAGCATAGATCATCAAAGCCCTAGCTATATCAATTAGGTGACGGTTTTTCCTCTTAGCAAACCTATTTTGCTGAGGGGTCCCTACCCATGAGCTTTGATGAGCTATCCCATTTCCCTCAAAGAAGTTTCCCAAAATAGAATTAAAGTACTCAGTTCCATTATCACTTCTGAAGATTTTTATTTGAGTTTGAAATTGGTTTCTAATAAAGAGGTAGAAATTTTTAAAGGCTTTTTCAGCTTCTGATTTTCTTTTAACAGATAAATCCATGTGGTTCTAGTGTGGTCATCAATGAAAGAAATAAACCATCTTTTACCAGTTAGGGTTTTAACCATTGAGGTTCCCAATGTTCTAAGGCACTGGACTCTAGTACAGTAGGTCGGTGAGGGGGCGACTAGCACCTAAACGGCTAGGTGTGTGCCTAGGTTTTTATATTTATTTATTTTAAATGATACTATTACAAAGACGATTGTCCGACATAAGTCATAAAGCATAAGCATTAAAGAGTCAAGAGTACAAAAATACATAAGAAATAGATTTAACTAGTAATAAGTCTACGAATTCGGAGTAATGCGGCTGAAGATTTGTTTTTGGGATCAAGAATTCTAGAAATAAAGAATTATATTTAAACTTAAGCCCTAATCCGCCTAGACTGTCTAGACCCGGCTAGGACCCATCCAGGGCCCAACCCGCCTAGCCCACCTAGGGTATAAACAGGACGTTGTCTAGCCGCCTAGCGCTTTGGCGCCGCCTAGGCTGTCTTTTAGAACACTGCAGGGTCCCCATATGTCACTATGTATCATATAAAAGCCGCCTGGCTAGGCTGTCTTTTAGAACACTGAAGGGTCCCCATATGTCACTATGTATCATATAAAAAGGAGTTGAGAGTTTATAAGGTTGTGAGGGATAAGGTGCTGGTGTGTTTTATCAATTCACAGCTTTCACATTGACAAGAAGTGACATTTTTATCAACTAACAAATTTGGAAACAATTTTATCATATAGGACAGATAGGGGTGCCCTAATCTGGAATGCCAGAGAAGGATGTTATTCTGATTCACACTAGACACAGAATTGCAGCGACTTTTCAAAACAGAAAAATTATCTAGGTTTAGCTCTTGGTCCAAAACATAGAGGCCTTCAACACTCCTAGAGTTGCCAATCATCATCTTCAAATCCTTGTCTTGAAACAAACATTCATCCTTAATAAAGGTAACAGTACAGTTCCTATCCAATGTCAGTTCCGTTACAAACAATAAATTACATGCAAAGTTTGGTACATGGACAACATTTTATAGAGTAATATGTGTGGTGATAGGGATGGATCCCTTACCAGCAATGGGGGTAAAGGATCCATCTGCCAATCTGATTTTTTGATTGCCAAGAAAGGGAAAATATGTGGAGAAAATTTCAGAAATACTGGTCATATGATCAGTGGCATCTGAGTCTATGACCCAAGAAACCACTTGTTTTGTGCTAAGGAGAGCAGAATTACCTGAGTCCACAAATGAGCATTTTGGGGTAGGAGTTTGAGATTTTGGAAGCTTACTCAGGTGCTCCAGTTGCTCCTGAGTGAGGGGTGCTGGACCAAATTCAGATTTGCCTTGCCTTCATCTTCTTTCGATCCTTCAGTTCCCTTGGTTCTCCAAGCATGTTTACCATGGATTTCCCAAAAGGATTCCTTAGTGTGGCCCAATTTCTTACAGTGCTCACACATACGTTTCGGTTTGTTGGGGTTTTTTCCTTAATATCTGGTCACTGCCAATGCAGAGCCTTCTCCACTCCAGTTCCACTCTTTCCCATTACTTTTTTTCTGGCCTCTTCCCTTCTGACTTTGGGAAATACTTCACTTAGTGAAGGGAGAGGCTTTCTCCTGAGAATTCTGCCATTCACTTAATTTCGTTTAGGTTCCAATAATGCCAGAAAGGAGTATACTCTTTCACTTTCTTCTCTCTTCTTGACTTTTTTTACTGTCAGCAGGACATTCCCATGTTATTTCATAACAGAGATCCAATTCCTTTCATAGGGACACCACTTCATTGTAGAAATCAGTTACATCTCTTGAATCCTGTTCGAGTTTCCAGATTCTGGTCTTCAATTCATAAATCTGTGAGGAATTTTCAATGTCTGAATACATTTCCTTGACAACATCCCACATGGTCCTTTGCTGTGGGAAGGAACATGTGAGGTCTTGCTATGGTTGGCTCCATGGAGTTTATCAACCATGCCATAAAAGTGAGTTTTTAGACTTCCGTTGTCTCTCTGTAGAATCTGTTGCTTCAGGTTCCTTGGCTTCTCCATTTAAATAGCCATGTTTGCCCTTTCCATCAACAACCAATCTTATGGTTTGGGACCACTCTGGGTAATCTTATGATTGATGAGAGAAATTGTAATAAAGTAGTATAATGAATAAAATAATGTTAAAAAAAAGTAGTGGAGTGAAATTGAAGTGGTAAGCGATGGTTTAATATTTTTTATTTGTAGATGAAGAAATGATTGGTGATAGAAATTATAAGATACGAGTGGAATGAATAAAATTATTAATTAAAAACGTAGTGGAGTAAATAAAATGGTGGAGTGGTTCAAACCGAATCATGTCCAAACATAGCCTAACTAATCACATAATATCCCGGTTACTCTTATTTAGTTTGTTTTTAAAAATTGCAATTGACTCAAAAATGTATGAGAGTTGCGAAGTAAGTTATCAGCCCAAGTATTAATTACACGGCCTTGACTATGAACTACAGATGGTTGAAAGTAAAACCATTTAGGTTGAAAGTCATAGTACTAATACCTAAAGCAGGGAACCAAATACCTACTACAGGCCAAGCAACAAGGAAGAAGTGTACAGAACGGGAGTTGTTAAGACTAGCATGTTGAAATATCGATCGGCCAAAATAACCATGAGCAGCTACAATATTATAAGTATCTTCCTCTTGGATGTACATGTTTATACAAGAGGTTGCGATCAGTATGGGATCCCTGAAATCACAGAATTTAGTAGGCTAGTCTCCTAATTAAGGTGAAATACGATCGGCTGTATATTACAGCATGTGATTTGTCTTAATTCGATTTGATTCTTTTACCTTTTTAGGTAGGTTTAACTAGGCCATCGTTACCGGCTGACTTGCCTTGTTTATATGATTTTATTTCCTTTCCTTTCATAGGAGATTTATAGAGGTAGGTTACGACTGACTCCATATGTATTTGTATATTTTGTCAGAAGTTCAAGACAGACGATTACTTTTCCTCCTCTTTTCTTTACATTGTTTCAATGCCAAATGTCTAAACTTAATCATCTGCATTTCTCTGATTGTATCTTCCAAACATGGCATCCAATAAAACACCTTCATCCTCCGTTGAAGTTGTTACAAAACTTGAACAAATGTCATGCAACAGGGGAGTATTAAAAACTCACATCTACTTTCCCGTCTTAAATTCAATGGCAGAAATTATCTTCGTTGGTCCCAATCTGCCCTTATGTTCGTTCTGTTTTTACATCTGCTTTCCAATCATTAAACTAAAAGGAAGCAACTACCTCTTTTGGTCCCGATATGTCCAGGTGTTTCATCTCATGACGAAGTAAGAGGGGAAATCTTACCGGAGAAATTCCTAAACCTCCTGCCAATGACCCATCTTTCCAATCATTAAACTAAAAGGAAGCAACTATCTCTTTTGGTCCCGATCTGTCTTCATGTTTCAACTCATGACGAAGTAAGAGGGGACATCTTACCAGAGAAATTCCTAAACCTCCTGCTAAGGACCCATCTTTCAGGCAGTGGAAAGCTAAAGATAACCTGTTAATGACTCAATGTCATGGCTTATGGGCTCCATGACACCAAAAATAAGTTTGAACTTCATGTTCTATGAAACTGCTTCAAAACTTGATTGTGTATACCCACTTTCAACCCGCCAAACTTTTCTTTCATGTGGTAAGGAAACAAGGCCCCTTCTATGATTTTGACGCAATGCATGCATCTGCTCTTTCATTGCATCCTGCTGCCTCGATTAGAGAGTGCATCGTCTATTGTCTTAAGAAGATATATACTGGAGATGTTAGATAGAGATCAAGTATAGGTGGGTGAAAGTGTATTGTAGGAAACAAAATTAGTGATTGCAGGCTCTGTGGAGCTGGACTGTCACTACATGACCAACATGCTTGAGGAACAACACTTTTTTTTTTTATTGTCTGTGGATGGATTTTCATGGATATGGTCGTCTAGTTCTCTTTATCATCAAATATGTGATTTGGTTATCAAGTATCGTTTCCCCATCTTTGGCTAGTAGTGTGATTAGTCAACCAATTGAATTTGATTGCAATTTGTGCAAGTGACTTAGTGTTTTAATCTCTTCACAGGCTTTATACCGAGGAGTATTTCCGCAACGAGATGTCCAATGTAGGCATTCCAGAGATTCAGAGATCAAATCTCGTATCGACTGTTATTCAGGTTTGGATGTTTTTATAAATATCCGTTTCACACTGCTGCTAGGATCCTTGATGTCTAAATTACAGTTCATTGAAATCATTAACTTGAAGTCTCTCGAGTGCTTAAACTTTCTTTTCCAACTAATTGATTGACAAAAAATCTAGGATATCTTGTGCTTGTCCCATGAAAATAAGAATAAAGGCCCCACTTATTGGGCTTAGTAAGAGGTTCACCTGTATCTTTACAGAAATACATTAGCTAGTCGAAGTATATAAAGGGGGGTTCTATTTGGACCCCCCTATTTACTACTTGCACCACATTAATGAATATTTTTTCGGATGAAAAAAACGTCACTCACACTGGTGTTCGTTGTGGCATACCAACGTCAGTGTGGCACTAGGAACACCAGTGAAAAGTCATGGACTGACGTTCTAAGATTTAACACTTTTTATATAGGAAACGTCAGTCACACTGGTGTTCCTTGTGGAACACCAACGTCACTGTGACTGACGTTCCCTATATAAAAAATCATTGGGTGCTGAAGTAATTTTTTGTGGTACAAGTAGTAAGTGGGTGCAAGTAGTAAATAGGGGGGTGCAAATAGAACCTCCCTATATAAAATGATAATTACTTATCTCCGCATCAGCTTAAGTTTTGGGCGGAGATGGTAATTAATTATGGTATCAGAGCAAGGTTCCAATCCTGGGACATGTGGGTTATGGGCCCACCACACTTCCGTTGCTCCACTTTGATATTTAGAGCACTGGGTAGAAATCAAATCACATTGCATTAGCATCCGCAAGGACCATCTTGAAATACCATCTCTTCCTAAAGCTTAAGCTGATGGGGAGGTAAGTAATTAACATTTTATATACTTCAACAACTAGATACTTGAGAAATGTAATATCCTTATGAGAAAAAAATTAGGAATAAGAAATCTTATTTCTTATGTAATTAGGAGAGATAACATAGCTTAAATAAGCCTTATACAACAACTAAAACATTATTTAACTACAATGGGCGGAACCTTTCCGCTAATCATATAGCCGTTAGGTTAAGAAAGGAAATAAACATGATTTACAAGGCGATGAAAAACCTAATAAATCCCGAAAAAGCACAAGGGAATAACACACATTTTAGGAAGAATATTCAATCATTCTATAACTGTCCCTCAAGCCGGTGAATAAGGATCAACCATTACAAGCATGGTCCTGATACTTGGAATATCTTTAGCTAGACCTTTAGTTAGAATATCAGCAAGCTGGCACTTTGGTACCAAATGTGTGCAAATCAATCACTTTTGATCTTCTTCTTTACAAAGTGTCTGTCAGCATCAATATGCTTCGTCCTATCATGGTGAAATGGATTATGAGCAATACTAATGGCATATTTGTTATCACAGTAGCGCCTCATAGGTTTTGTCCATTGAATCAGCCAATACAGTCTTAAGCCATATGAGCTTACATATCCTAAGAGGCAAGATCTATTGATCAATTCTGCTTCAGCATTGATTCGGGCAACAAGACATTGTTTCTTGCTTCTCCATTTAAGTAGCCCCCCCTCCTAGATAAATGCAATACATACTACATAGAGGTTGACCTTCTGTCATCAATGGAACCGGCAGAGTCAGCATCAGTGAAAGCTTTAAGAGTCGTATCTTCCCCCTTTTTGACCACAACTCCTCTTTTAGGGCTGTCTTTTTGGTATTGTAAGATCCAATTGACAGCCTTGAGATGGACTTCATTTGACTTTGCATGTACCTGCTAACAACATTCACTGCAAAAGCAAAATCTGACATTAGTATTTACCAACTGGGTTCGTTTGAATATGGATTTTTCGGGTTAATATTTATTCAAAAAATGAATTTTGTGTTTGGATTGCATCGGTTTTTGTGTCGATGTGATGTATTGTGAGGAGAAAAGTACGATTAGTGAAATGAATAAAGTTGTTTTCTGAGTGGGGTGAAAAGTGGGGAAAATTTTGTTGCCCAAATGGACAGTTTTTCTACTAACCTTTGATAATGACCTTGAAAGATTGGTATATCATCAGGAGCTTCATGTATACCATGATCATATTCAATTGGTCTACATCCAAGTTTTTATTTTTTTTAGGAGGCCTAGAATGTATTTTTGCTAATATATATTCGTTGCTTAGAGTAGAGAACTTCAATTCTCCGGAAACATTTCTGTATGCCCAAATCTTTGATGTCAAACTACTTCAACATGCATTGTCTTAAATTTCTGATTTCTTTATTATCATTCCCCTTTACAATTATGTCGTCAACCTAACAAAATTGGAAATTTTCCTGTACCAGGGTGTTTCTAGAAGAGTGTATGATCTCCTTGGATTTGTTTATGATTTAAGTGATGAGCAGAGAATGATTAAATACTTATCATCTAACGAGAATGAGAATGGATTAAATCCCACAGTTACCCAATAACCAGATTTTAATTACCCATTGACCAGAAAATAAAATAAAGATTAGCTAATAAATATTAGTACGAGTTTATTAAGAACATTGAACTTCGTTTTTACTTCTGTGAAATAAAGAAAATAACCTGGAGAACCACAATCTCTCCTTTCCTGTAGTGGCCGGATTGGATGATATCCCCCTTACTCCCCCCACCCCCCAACACACACACACACACACACCAAACTGAGAACTTATATAAACATATATACTACCTAATATCTAAAATAACTTTAACCTTCTTATATAAGCCTGCTACATAAACTTATTAAAATAAAAGCTTAATATTAATAAAATAGCAAACATTAATAATAACTCCCAATTAATTATATCGAAAATAATTCGATGGAGATCTTCTCCACCAATTTAGATGCCAAAAACATGTCTTCAATCATTCATCAACATCCTTTCAAAGTCCACATCATTCAAAGTCCATCGTTCAAAGTCCATCTTTCTTCTCCAATGGCTTGAATTTGACCAAATGTAATCATGTGAGATGGGCTGCCCCTGCACATCTAAAAATATAGCTTCGCGGTTCACAAAAATCAATTCATCATCCCAGCAGCTCGAACATCACCTACAAACACCTTAAAACAGTATCGATTATGCAAACTATATCCGTAATAGCACCGTAAAAAGTCCTGTAATTCCACACTTATCAACATCCTATAGCGGCTGGGAGAAACATAAGCACAGAAGGAAAAACAAATACAAAAAAATAAATAAAGATAATTCCTGAAACACCCTTGAACTAACAACAAGAGAGAGAAAGCCTAAAGTCTTGATACCATGTGAGAAGAAATTAGGAATAAGATATCTTATTTCTTATTTATTTAGAAGAGATTACGAAGCTTAAATAAGCCTTATAATTCCTAAAAAGAGCCTAATACAACGGCTAAAACATAACATACATTCTTCATGCAAAATATCAGCATTCAGTGCATAGATAACAATTTCAGCAGCTTAAGCATTTCGTTTTTCCATCTGATTGACGTATAATTTTTTCCCCTTCTTTCATCGTTGTAATTACTGTACTAGCTGGCTCGCTCGTACAAACGTACTAGAGAAATGCCGATTTTTTTTCTTTTTCTTTTTCTGGCCCTTGTTTCATTTTCAGTAATTTTATGCTCTTAATTTATCTGGTATGGCTTCTAAAATAGTTGGTTACTAAAAAAAGGGTTGGAATTTAGCCCCTTCAATGGGTTTTTTCAGCTGCTACATTTCCTGGGTTATAATATGTATCCTTGTGATTTTCTTGTTCTTCTGGTTATTAGATCATGTTCATAAAAATTGTCCAACAGTCTATAGCCTGTAGTGTATCATGTACGATTGTAAGTTGCTGATGGTTGTTCTAAACTCTGCAGTTGAAGGCATTAGGCATTGATAATATCCTGGGTTTTGATTGGCCTGCATCTCCTTCGCCTGAAGCAATGATAAGGGCACTTGAAGTATTATATTCTCTTAGCTTTCTTGACGACGATGCTAAACTTAGCTCTCCAGCCGGATTCCAAGCTGCAGAACTTCCGTTAGTATGTTTCTACTGTATTCAAACTGCACATTAAGTGAATACTTTTTTGTGTTATTTCCGTGTTGTTTTGCCCTTAGTGGAATACGTTGTTGTAGGAATATTCTCTAGTCTTTACCCCTATCTTATTTTTTGGTGATTCAGTGGTTAGTTGGGTAATTTGAGGTTTGTGGTTTTTTTAAATACAGTTGTGTGCCCTTTTAGTTGATTATACTCTTCGTGAGATATTTTGATCGATGAATTTGCATTGCTCTGTACTTGATTTGATGCTGTATTAGCTTGATACGCTTTGCCCAAGGGTTTACCATGGAGGATCCAACAAGTCTGAGCGTTGTGGTTAATTCTACCACAATAATGTATTTTCTTTCTTGAGATCCCCTTTTCTTCTTCCACCTTGGAATCCATGCCCATCTCTTCCTCCATGCGGGTTACGACCACCTCGTCCTCTTTAGTTTGCAGAGTATACGATGAGTGCAGCCTTTCCTCATCGTCATGATTTATAGTGCTACTTTCATTAATTGTAGCACGTTGAAGCCTAGAAAATACTTTAGGTAGTAATGGCAACTCATTTACTCCACGCAATCGTGCACGGACATTCTTGCTTCCAGCCTGCCAGAAAACTAACAACATCCATATCGTTCCTCTGTTTCTCCATTACGGATTCTTTGCATGGTATGGTCATGTAGAAATTTCGTTTTTCACAGAAACTCATTGTCTGCGGGTAGTAATCCTCTAGATTTTGATCTCCTTGCCCCAGCATACTACATGATTTGCGTACGACCGTACGTCATTGATTCGAGTTAACTTTTCATAACCCAAGAACTGTGTGCCTATATATGTCACGTTAATAAGAAGAGAAGGGAATACCGTTTGCCAGTTGCCTGTTTATGTTACTATGTTCATCTTTAAAAGTTTTTAGCTCGGTTCAGTTTTACTTACATCGGTTTGGTTTATGTCAGTTCGGTCAGTTTGGTCGGTTATGAAAAAAATAATTGAACACCTCTACAACCCACTAAATTTATACCAATCAGGACAACACCAGTGAACTCTCCAGAGTGGAATGTACTTTCCTAGACACGTGACAAGGAGGTAAATTTGGAACTACCTATTTCGCTGATCTCTCTAGGTATGGGCAGCATGTCGATATGTTTGACTCTCTTGAATGGAAGCCTAGATGACATTGTTGTATTTAAGAAATACAAAGAGACAATATGCTTGTGTCAGTTCCTTATGGGGCTGGATAGTTCTCTTGACGAAACAGGGAAAATATCCTAGTCACCAAATCTTTTCTTCCAATATGAGGCTTTTTCTGAAGTCCTCTGAGAAGAGAGTCGTCGCCATGTCAAGCTGAGTAGCCAAAGATCAACTGCAAATACCAAGTCCTAGGCCCTAGCCCTCCAAATGTTCCCACCTAATGCAGATACTCTTGTGGCAGATGCTGTCCGCGCTATTTATGATGATAGGCCCTCCAAATGTTCCCACCTAGTGCAGATACTCTTGTGGCAGATGCTGTCCGCGCTATTTATGATTATAGGCCTAAAAAGGACCATTCATGGTGTAATAATTTCCACTAGATAGGATATACCATAGGATCTCCATGACAAGCCAGCAGATTGGAAGCCATCTAATGGACCTAAGGGGCGTTTCGGTCATGGTAGGTAATGCAGCAACGGTGGAGGATTCAAAAACTACCAAACCCGCACCTTTTACCAAGGAACTAGAAGTGCTTTAGAAACTACTTCAGCCGTCTCAACTCCAATCAGACTCTCAAGTCATTTCTATAGGTAGCACTGCTCTCAAACACTTGGATTATACACTCTGGAGTTTCCAATAATAAGATCCAGAACAAAGCACTTCTGTCAGCCTATAGCCCCTAGTGAACCACATCATCGTACGAATTGCTAATGGACAATTTTTGCAACAGTGATTGGCACAAATATCATCTCTAGCATATGTCTTTACTAGTGTTCCAAAAATCGGTCTAGGCGATGTCTAGGCGCTAGGGGGGTACCAGGCGTCCCGATGATACCCTAGGTGGGCTGGGCTAGGCGGGTAGGGGACTGGACGGGTCTGAGCGGGTCAAGTCCGGCTAGGCGGGCGGGCTGGTCTACATTTAAATGTTGATTTCAGATCTATTATAATAATAAGAAATATCAGATTTAAAAACCTTCAGATCTAGTTTTTTAAATAACTAGTAATGAGAATTGTTAAAGTGTCCCACATTGGGAACTTGTGGTTGTTTCACCCACCATATTAAGAGATGGACTTCCCTCACCTCACAACCTAGGTTTTGAGGATGAGGCCCCTCCTCTTGTATGAGTTTGGGCCTATTTTTCCACAAGAATGAAGTAGAAGATTGGATTTGTGTATTGACTCTTGAGTTTGAAGTTCTTAGACTTATTACTAGTTATTTCTATTTCTTATGTATTTTGTACTTTTGACTCTTTGCTTAATGCTTATGCATTATTTCTAGTTATTTAAAAAAACAAAAAAACTATGTGCCGCCTAGGCGCTACGCGCCCCCTCACCGACCTACTAGCATCCATCGTCTTTTAGAACATTGGTCTTTACACTCAATGCTCTTTGTATATATTGTAAATTACTTAGTGTCACAGTAATTAATCTACAACGTCTCACTAAGTTGACTTTTCTATTTTGTGTGTTTCAAGATTCGGAGTCGGGGAATATGATTAGACATGCTCAAAGACGTGACCTTATGCTTCAATCACTCACCTTAAATCTAAATCCCTCAAAAGACGTTATGCATAACCCCCAATCTTAAAATTTGAATTGATATCGTTATGATGTAGCACTATAGGCTAGACCACCCTAATTTTATGTATCTAGCAAAATTGGTTCCTTCAAATTTTGTCAATAAGGATCCAAAGAAGGTTATTGTTTTTTTTTGTTTGTTTGCTTGTTTGTTTGTTTTTTTTTTTTTTTTTTTTTTTTTTTTTTTGAGGATAGATCCAAAAAAGTTCATGTACACCATTTGTCAACTTTTGACACATTCACGTAGCATGTTCCCCTTTGCCCTTATCCTCCTTCCCTCTTTCCCCTTATTCAAAATGACATTTTGGGCCCATTGGGCCCATCAAAGACTACAAACGTTAACGGGGCTAGGTGGTTTATGCTATTTGTTGATGATCATACCCGCCTTAGCTTCCTCAATCCGCATCCGTACATGAATCATCACCTTTTTTTCACTCTTTGAAATTAGCTTTTTTTCTTGTGTTCCTTAAATATATCTAAGAACCCTGCTAGCAGCTTCTAGGTGTCTTTCTCTAGGAGAATGTATGTACTGATTGATTGAGCTCACAACATAACACATGTTGGGTCTTATGTGGGAGAGATAGATCAATCTCCACCTGCATTGTTGTCAAGGCGCTAGGCAAATACTAGGCGAGCCTGGGCCACCTGGTCGCCCGGCACCCTAGTCGATGTACCCCACAAACAGGTTTTAGTCAATTTAACACATGAACAAAATAGAGGAGACGACAAAGCAAAATTCATGAGTTTATTAGGAGTGTGTATTAACACAATAACATTTGATTAAGCTAAGGAAGCAAATAGAGTTGCAACCCATAATGAGTGAAAAATAGTACCCAAAACATATTGTTATCAAGCAAACAGAAATTTAGACGATGAAACAAGAACAAGAGATGCTACAGATTATACTTATGGAGCATTAGGATTGCAGATTTTTGATGGCATAACTAAAGTTTTGGTTATTCTACTAGCTTAGCCTTATCTTAATCTATCTCAACATTCTTCTTTCATCCTATAATAGAAAAAACTTAAATATCCGATCATCTGACATAAGCTCGTCAGGAAACAACTGTTTTTAAAGTTTAATTACGTTTTATCAATGTCATGAAGTATATGTATATTGGTTAAGTGTTGTTTTATAGTTTTATCGGAGAAATGACACATCTATCCCTGAAAACAGCACAAGGCGACACCTTTTCACTGCCTAGGCGACCGTTTTATGCCTAAAGGCGAGCGCCCTCATTTTACTTGCCTTGCCCTGGATCAAGGCAGTGAACCCTTGCCTAGCGCCAAAGCAATTCCTAGGCGCCGTTTTAACATCTATTCCCACCAGTCTCTGAAAACTCTCTTTGTTAACTGATGCCTCTGCTTGATCATGTCCTTCTTTGATATTATATTCTATTGGGGTGCTTGCTGGTTTATAACCAGTTGTGTTTCCTCCAGAAGATCCATGGTGTACTTTCTCTGAGAAACCACATGACTTTCACTTGACTTATCAATTTTATTACCAAGAAGTAACTTAAGAAGCCAAGATTTTTTTATCTTGAATATAGCTAAGAGACTTTCCTTGACTTTCTTGGTTTCTTCCAGATCATCACCTGTGAGCACTATATTATCAACATAAACAAAAAGAAAGAGGTTAATTTCCCTATAGCATATTCTTCAACAATCAATCTATTGTATGCTTGGCCTTGTTTCAACCCCAGTTCATTCTAGAAAGTCATGATATTTCAAGCATGGCATGAAGCTCTGCTTCAGTGCATAAAGTGACTATCTGAGCTTGCAAACTTTGCCTTTGAATTGATCTCTAAACCTTGGAGGTCTCTATGTAAATTTCCTTCCTTAGGTCACCATGGAGGAAATCATTTTTCACATCTCGATGGTTTAAAGGCCAGTGTAAATTAATGCAACAGTTAGGATAATTCTAATTGTGATAAGCTTAGTTATCGAAGAGAAGGTTTCTGGAAAATCTTTCCCGTGTGTTTGTGAGAGGTCCTTGTCCACACGTCTGGCTTTATGCCTCTGGAACTGAGCCTTCTGGGTTATGTTTTATCGTAGAAACTCACTTACACCCTTCTGGTTTTCTTTCCTTGGGTAGCTCCACCTTCTCCTATGTTTCATTTTTTATGAAGCCCTTTTTTTTTCAGAACTGCCTCCTACCTTGGGCTAAGGGATGTTTTGATTAGGCCTTTGGAACCTTTTTTTATGGCAATTGAAACATCAAAGAGGAGATTCTCATCTAAGGCTTCCCTAGAATTAGAATGACTATGTGAAGTAGAACCTGAGATAGGGACATTACTTTTATCCTCCTGAAGGTGGTCAATTCAAGCTTTTCTTGAGTATTAGTGGCTCATCTCTGATGTTGGGGGCCTCTACTTCTGACCTTGATCCTTTTAGCTGCCATTGGTCTGTGTTAATTAGAACCAAAGTAGTTTAGGAAATTATTTGATTCAATTACTTTCCATAGCGTGATTCTTGAACTACTTGCCTTAGTTAGTGTGATTCTAGAATTAGTGCCTTGATTTAAGGATCTGATGAATTCCTTTTTTGTCATGCATAATTTTATATTTCACCCTTCATTCCCTAATGAATATACTATCAATTCACTCTGTTTTTTTATTCTTCTCCAAATTCCTTAGTTGTTTTGTTTAGATCAGGCTTATCTATTAGTTGACAGGCTGTTAGTGATAAGGTTGTTATGTTTGTTAGAATTGAAACAAACTTGTTGTATTTAAGGGGTATTTCTACTTTTTCAATGAATGAAATCAATTCATTCAGACCTTTTAAATTACTATCACTTAAAAGCTTAAGATGCTAGGGAGGTGAATACTTATCTAAACACAACACTATACTTGGTACCTATCGTTACATATAGCAGACACTATACTTGGTACCTATCGTTACATATAGCAGATTTATTGTTTCTAATAGGAGCCTTGTTACATATTTTGATCATCATGAACTGATAATTATCTTTGGGTAATCCTCGTAAAAATTATATTATTCCTTTAAATGCAACGCTTTTAATTTGCTTGTTGATACCTAAGTGGGGATTTTTGTTTTACAGGACCCGATGATCTCAAAGATGATCCTAGCTTCTGGAGAACTTGCTTGTTCAGAGGAAATCATTACGATTTCCGCCATTCTTTCCATTCAAGTAATTTTCTCTGCTCATAACCTCTTACTACCATTTTATGCTGTTTATTTGTATTATTTTTCACCTTTTGAAATTTTCCCTTTCATACAGTCAATCTGGGTTTCTGGTCGGGGAGCAGAAAAGGAACTGGATGAAGCCAAATTGAGATTTGCTGCTGCCGAGGTTCTTTATCTTCATGAATATTTTACTATCATATTAATCTCAAAATAACCTGATGAAACAAAAGAGACGTGCACATTACTTGGTACTGTGTATACGTTATTTGGGAGAAGGACATCTTTGGTCTCTTATCTTAGTCTCTTAACTAACAATTATCATGTAATGACAGCTTTCACACTTCTAGTGATATGATTTTGTTACAGTATCAAGATATTTAAAAAGACAGGGATCAAAAGTGTCATTATTCCTTAACCAGTGAGAGGATGGCATGTGACATATCGCGGACTATATATTGGTAAACGTTAGTCAGCTAGATGTTTCCGTGAAGTGTCATAAAAGTGTAAAAAAAAAAATTAAAGTTGGAGGTGAAAATTATGATTATGGGTTATAAGGGCCAGTTCTGAGGCAAACCAAAAAGGTCATAAAAATGTCATTATTCCCTACATTCATTTATAATTATTATTCTCTATATGCTGCAGGGAGATCATGTGACCTTCTTGAACATCTACAAGGGATTTATTAAGTCTAATAAATCATCCAAATGGTGTCATAAGAACTTCATAAACTACCACGCCATGGTGAGTATCTCTGGTTAGGCTGCCTCAATGATGCTTTTGGGCTCATGTTTATTTAACACTTCTCTGATCCTTGTGCAGAAAAAAGCTCTGGAGGTTAGAGAACAGCTGAGGAGAATTGCACAGCGGTTAGGCATAGAGTTAAAAAGTTGTGACAGTGATATGCAGGCAAGATAATTTTCTTTTGTTTTTTTTGTAAGAGATAATAATAATAATAATAATGATGATGATGGTGATGGTGATGGTGATGGTGATGGTGATTGGTGATTGGTGATGGCAATGATATGCGAATTGGAGTATTTCATGGCTTCGACGCTCAGTGAGAAAAGGATAAACATGAATTGGCTAATGGAAACTTAAGGGTTCGTTGGGATGGGTTTTATTTTTTTTTTTTTAACTGGGGAAGGGGATGGGGATGGGGATGGGAATCATATCCTAGTTCTCATCAGGAAGTGCAATGACATGTACCACTAGGCCAGATCCGATTCCCACATTGGGATGGTTTTTGTTTTTCTCACTGCATATCTACTTGTTATTTCTCACGGTATTCTCTTTACAGGTAGTAAGGAAGGCAGTTACTGCTGGATATTTTGCTAACGCGTGTAAATTGGAAGTAGGTGCAAAATTGGACGAATTCCCATGTTGTGGTTATTCCTGCATACATCCCCCCCCCCCCCACCCCCACCCCCACTCCCCCCTCCCCCCTCCCCCCTCCCCCCTCTTCCCCCTATCTTTTTTTGGGACCCTTCTAACCTTTGGATTGTTTCCGTATATTGCTGATAGCCGTATGGCCACAATGGGATGTACAAAACCGTAAGAACGTCCCAAGAAGTCTATATCCATCCTTCATCTGTTTTGTTCAGGTCAGTCGCACCCCCCACCTCCACCCCCCTTCCCCCCTCTTTAACTTCTTTATGGTGTGAGATTATTTTTGGCTGTGACCTGAAATGATCTTTTGTGGGTACATAAGAGTTTCCCTTACTGCCTTACATGCATGCCTGCAGTAAGAATAATTTCAGTATGATGTGTCTCTAGCGCCTATCCTCCTGGGAAAAAAAAAATGCCAATTTGTGAAAAGAAACTTGGAAAAGACAAGTGTTGATGAGAAAAATTAATAAAATAAAGCGATTCGTATGAATAAAGAAAAACCAGTGTTTGAACTAATTTTCTCGGTGTTGATGTGAGATTGAAAATATAAGAGAAGGATGTATTTTTCGAAATAAAAAAAGGTTTAGTAGTTGAGAAAATGAAGAGTTTTTAAGGTAACCAGAGGTGCACTAGTTTCTTAGGTATTTTTCTCAATACCAAAACCAAATATGGCCTTGCCCTTAATTTTTGTAGGGTTATCAGAAAAGTAAAAAAGTAAAAAAGCAAGGACCCTTAAATTCATGGGCATTTGTTCTATACTTGCTATACATTACTGTTTTACATTTGGATGTTAGTTGCTTGGGCCGTTATCGTTATGTAATCGTGTAAATGTTGTTTTCTTGTGAATCATATGCAGAGTGAATCCAAAATGGGTTTTATATCATTCCCTTGTTTCTACTGATCGCCAGTACATGCGAAATGTCATCTCAATAGATCCTTCTTGGCTTACAGAAATGGCGCCCCATTTTTACCATCGTCGCCAACTAAATAATATGTTGGTTCACTGATTCATAATACTCCTAATTGCTTATGAACATCACTCCTGGCATTTAATTAGCATATTGAAACATTGTTTAGGATTGGGCTACTTGTCAATGTTTCTTCCACCATATTAATAGATGTGCCTTAGGCTTTGAGGTGGAGGCAACTTTTTATATATTGTTGGATTTATATATTCATATATTTGACCACACCTTTTGTGTGTGTGTGTGTGTAAAAGGGGATGAGGGGGGCAGAAGTGTGTATTAAATTGTTTATATTTTTTTTTTCTCCCGGTAAAGAAGTGAGGGAGTATCTGCTATGCCTTATTTTCTTCTCTTTGTCTCACTTTGTTGGTTGGTTGATAAAGGAAAGATCGTAAAGAATTTCAAAATGCCTGTGGAAACGTAAAAAGCTCTGAACCGTTTGTTTATTGAATTGATTATAAAATGATTACAACACTTCTCTTTGATAGAAGAGAAGTCTTGACAGATAATGATAAATAAACCTAAAGATAAAATATTTATTTAAATAAAGATTATAGATTAATATATTTTATTTCAACTAAATGTCTCCTATCTTTTCTTCTGAACATCATCTTTATCTCCAATTTATCTCCATTTCAACCATCTTTATCTTTTCCTTTATTCAATTGCATGTCGATCCACGGACCTGTATGGCTAGTTTGGGTAACCTCGTAATGTAATGGGATGTAATGAATTTTCGTCACAATGTAATGTAAAGAGGCTCTTTTTGTTGTGCCCCAAGGGGCAAGACACTTTTGTACATGATGGAGGATTTAGATGATTTCACACGCGCGTGCCGTCGGCCGGCCTGGCCCGGCTCGTCTCGGCTCGGGTGTTACTATTAATTAAAGAGGCTCTTTTCGTTACATGAAGTAATAGACGGAAACATTAGTGAAATAATATAAAATATAAGTACATTTTCTATCATCCTGTTGGCACAATTATTGGCGCCGCATGTGTCAGATTTGGGAAAAGACAATTTTATCTTATTTATCACATTTATAATTTTTTATTTGTTAAAAAATTAAATAAGAAATTTGTTTTCTAATTTGGAATTGGTTTTTCTTAAGGAAAATAAACTTGGGTATAAATGTTGATAAAACTAAAACTGAAACTGAAGAGGCTTCTTCAAACCGTGAAAATAGTGAAATTGATTTGGGAAAACTATGATTTACCTTCTTAAACTATACTCTGAATTTATTTTTGATTGGAGATACCACTAATTGGACAGATGAAATCAGGCCCTATCAACTCTTCTTTCCTGTGCATTAACTCTCCCCATCGTAGATGGTTCAGCTACGCCCGGTGCCACGAAATGATTGAGAACAGGGCTGAGCAAAAAACCCAATAAACCCGAACCAACCCAAAACCCAAACCGAACCAAACCGAAATAACCCAACCCAGTTGAAACCAAAAATTTTGGGTTGGTTTTTGACCCAACCCGAATGTTATTGGGTTGGTTTGGGGTTTTTGTTTTTTGTTCGGTTCGACCCAACCCAACCCGAAAGACATTAATTACAATGACTAATTGATGAATATATTATTTTATTATCGAATGATCATGGATCATTTATTTAACGTTTTCATTTTCATGTATTATTTCCTTGATGTTTAAATATTTTCTTTGATACTAACTCTATACGTTGTTGGTTGTGTCATAGATTATTGGATTCCTAACATGATGTCCACATGAAAAAACATTTTCTTTAAATATTGTTCTCTATGGACATATGGTTTAAAATTTGAATTTCGAGTGAATACATGTATGGGTTTTATAGCATGGAAGTTTGATTATAAATACAGTGCTTATAGATTAAAACCCAAAACCCAGCCCAACCCAACCCGAAACCAACCAGAACCAAACCATTGGGTTTTATATTAATTTGGTTTGGTTTGGGTTAGTATTTTTTCAAACCAACCCGACTAATACTATGGAAAAACCCAACCCAAACGAACCCGACCCGACCCAAGCTCAGCCCTAATTGAGAACTACGACGGGGTCGAAATTCAGAAGCATCAACATTAATAGTATAGGTGCCAGCTGGAGGAGCTAACCAGCGAGTGTTATTGCTAGAGACAGAGCTGGATTCGTTCTATTTTCACCCCGTAGATCAATGGGAGATCTTAGCACCTTAGTTGCTGGGATTCTGGTCGATGGCCTAGGCTATATGCTTCACATTTACTCCCGTAAACTATTGTTTGAACAATTTACATTCTCAAACTTTAAATTTTTTTTTTTTATTATCAAATTACAACTCAAACATCTAAATGATAATTTACAATCCTAAAATATTATTTTATTCAATTTACAACCTTTATATACAAGTAACTTATTTTTAGAACTCTTATTTAAAGGGTAAATTAGTCATTCAATATCATCATCCAACCAACAATTTCTTTCTGGCCTCAGCAAATTACCCCACCCAGCTGCCCAAAGCCCCCAGGCCCCAACTATTTCAAAGACAACTTGGTAGTTGCTACTATGCCATCTCGATCAAAATGCAGAATTATGAAATTGAGAGCATTGATCGTTTCAGTACCTCTTCTTTTTTTATCTTCTCGAGAAATTTTTAACAACAGTGACTCGTTTTTTTGTCAACCTTTATGTCTTTTTTATTTATTTTTTTAAATTTTAGCCTTCGTTTTTTATTACTATTAATCTTACTATAACCGTTGCACCATAACATTTCTATTTATAGGCATTTCTTATTGTATATAATATTAGGATATTTTGCAGAACGCTTCATTTTGATGATTGAAACGTTGAATCAACGATTTTTTTAATTTTTTTTTTTTAAAGGTAATCAACAATTTTTAAGAATCAATTTATTTACGCAATGTCGGGTTTGCTTTGTCCTTTCACCCTGAGGACTTAGAGGTGGTCTGTTGCCATTTTTGTTCTCATATTGTGCTTTCCCACTTATGAATTGGGAACCTTTACCATTTTTATTATTATTAATATTCTTTTGTGTGTAGAAGGTGTTAAGAGCAGCAGAGGAAATGGGGGAGAATTGTGATCAAGAGGAACTTAAAACGACAGATTAACCCTCTAATATAATGAGTTTAAAAGGTTTATTACGAATAACGGGTGTAAATTGAGCAAAGGGTTGTAAATCAATTAATTGAAATTTTAAGGTTGTAAATTTGTCCCAAAAAAAAATATAGTTCAAGGTTATAAATCAAACAAATAATAGTTTGAGCTTGTATATTTTGCAAAGAGTATAGTTTAGGGGGCAAATTGTATTTTCCCCAATTGATTTTAAAGTTTTCTATAATGCAATGACTTCTCAAATGTCAAATTACATGCATGTTTCGCCGAGTCATTAGCACATCTGAGAGATATAGTACTCACAGTTGAAGGAAGGACCAACAATTTAACCTTATCCCAACCGCGACTGCCTATCGAATCAATCACTAATACTAATAACATAGATGACACGTCAATTTTGGGCAAGAACTTGAACATGAATATGAAGTTGAGCAATATCTTGACCTTAATGATGTGCCAGATGAGTATGATGAGTTTGTACCAAATCAGGGTCAAAGGCAAAGAAGGAATAATCATCAAGATGAAGGTTCTCTACTTTCAAGAGAACTAGTAATCCAGAGGAGTATTTGGAGTGGGAAAAAATCGAGTTTGTATTTGATTGCAATAAGTACAGCGAGGCTAAAAAAGTATACTTGGCGGCATTAAAGTTTACTGATTATGCAGTTATCTGGTGGGATCAATTATTTACAACCAAAATGAGAAATTGTGATATTTAAGTTAGGACATGGAATGAGATGAAAAGAATAGCAAAAAAGAGACATGTACCTCTAATTATTATCATCGTGAACATCTCCTAAAATTATAGGTCCGCCGATAAGAATTTATGTCAGTGGATGATATTAAAGGGAAATGGGGATGTTCTTGATCCGTGCTAACATTAAGGAGGATGAGAAGGCCACCATGGCAGATTTACGAGTGCATTGAATAAAGAGATAACCAACATTGTTGACTTACGTCAATATTTAGATATACTAGAAATGGTGCACATAGCCACTAAAGTATAAAGTCAACTTAAGAATAATTCATTATCGAAAGGGAATTCCTCACTTTCAGCCTTATGCCAAGTCAAAGAGGCACCCTTGAGACCTCCATTAACGCACTAAAAGGCCGAGATCCAATCGAAGGAGTTGAATGAAGGTAAGGAGAGTGTTTTACTAATCTTTCTAATTCTCTTGATATTGATTGTTTGGTGCAAAGAGTGAGAATTTTATTCCAATAATTGCCCAAACAAGCATGTGATGAATTTTACAAATGACGAGGAAGAAAAACACGACAATGTTGATGTTGAGGATCATGGCGTGGTGATCATTGCGGGACAATGATTAGCTACTTGTGGTAAGAATGGTCCTTAAGTGTTTGTCCAAAGGTAACAGTCAATAAGACCAAAGGAAAACATATTTCTCACAAGTTGTATGGGAAAGGTAAAACTTGATAAACATCTTATTATTGATGAGTGGCAAGTGTGCGAATGAGTTGAGTCAAGAAATGGTAAATAAACTTGGGTTAGAAGTTGTTATGCTTCAAAACCCATAAAATTTACAATGGCTTAATGGGTGTGGGAACTTAAAGTGTAATACCACTAAATTATGTAAGGTTATAATAGTAAAATATGGATTTATATTATATATTAATGTTTTCTATTAATTATCCTAATTAAAAATGATTAAAGATGTATTTATTGGGATTAATGGTAATTATCCCATGAAAAAAACTCATCCTTAATCCTCCATTATACGATCGGTTACACATAAGATAATAGAGGAGTTCATTTGGGAGAGAAAAGAAGGGAAGAAGGAATCTTCGCAACTCGAAACGCACCGGCTTCTATTTCTAGATTCAGGTAGTCTCTTGATCACCATGCAACGAGGATCGTGTTGGTACTAACGTCTTCTCAATCCGTAAGTATTCGTTTTTAGCCCTAACATAGAATCTTGAGACCTTGTTGCGTAGGATCCGTAAGTATTCGTTTTGCGTACGCCTATCGATATTGAGACTGTGTTGTGCTCTCAGTTTTCTTAGGCACATGCCTAATGTAAATCAGGCATGCGCCTAACAATTCATAGGTAGTTGGAGGAGTGGAAGTCCATTAACAACCTTTATATGGATCTAGGTAGTTAGATAAATAAATAACAAGCATACTTGATGAATCTAAAAGCTAAAATACTATGATCTTTGGTGAGGCACAAATCTATTTCGCGGCGTGAGCAAGCCCACAGACAAATCCGTGTCAAATGAGGTGCTGAATGTGTTATGGTGCAGTCTTCACCATGCGTAGTTCCTTTTTTCATAGTGTAACTAACCCTTATTTGGTCGAGGTTTGACTAACACAGCTAATAGAGGGAGAGTGAGCTCTTAATAGCTTATGTGGTAGCATTCGTAGTTCAATACTTGTTTAATATATGTTTGTACCGATTCTCCTACCCCTTACTGAGTACAATTATACTTACCTCAATTATTATGTATGTCTCACATCACCAATAAGAATGATAGATGATGATATCTATGATGATGTTGATGCTTGAGCATGGGACAATGAATGAGGAGCTTTTATTATCTTTATTATTATGCATTTTATTACCATGTGGAACTTGTAAACTTGTGACGTTTGAGAGGTTCTTCAGCCTTGTGCCTTTCATAATTTAGTACTTTCCTTTGAGTTTATTTTAAGATTTCAAGATGGTTGTAAACAACAATTAACTTCCGTTGTTGGTCTTGGGATTTGGTTTCTTTCTTAAACATGTATTGGAACTATTTGGTCTCGAGTTGTCATTTGACATTCCCGAGTCAACTTTTAATTTACTTCTGCTTTGCATTCTGATGTATGTTGACGTAAAGGATTACATGTATATTTCTTTTAAATAAAAAATATGTGTGTGTCGGTGTTTTTTTCCCGGATAAGGACTCGGTATCCAACAAGGGGACGTCACAATTGGTATCAGAGCAAATTTCCATTCTTATGCCTTAGTTCGTAAATTAAGTCAATTGTTTTAAGTGTCTTTAGCAGCATAGCTCATTTATCCCCTCTTTCAGAATGTTTGTAAGAACACGTAGGACTTCCTATGGTAACCCAGATGAAGCTGGTACTTCGAGTGAACCTCAGATGAGTCAGAATACTGTATCGGTTGAACTGGGTGAGTAGAATCAGGGTTTGATTTAGGAGGATCAGAGCCAGTTAGAGATCCAGACCAGTCACAGGCAGGTTGTGCAGATCTCTAAGGAAGAGTCCATGTAGATTCAGATATTTCATGTTACAACTCCTTTGTCTGAGGGTACATTCACCTTAACTCTTTCAGTGCTGCCATCGCCAGTGTGATGACCATAGCTCATGTGACCTTATCAGTGTCTGTCATACCCACCACAATTATCTGTGCTCTACTGCCCTTTATACACACCCCTCAATTTACACACATCACCCTACCTTCTATTCACCACTGTCTGACTACCCTTCAAAGCCCACTGTTTATTCCTCACAGCATTCATCTTACCCACCTCCACCACCATATTACCCTCTACCATAGTCTGCTTATACTACTCATGTTGTCGATCCGCCACCATCTTCTACTCATGAGCCAGCTCTAAGGCCACACATACCATACACTCATAATATGCCATACCGAGTACTTACCCAACACAATATCAACCAAAAAGAAATCTCAACACCAGTAGAGATACCACCCTTACTACTCTCAGCCAAAGGCCTACTTTCATCCACCACAGGCACCACCAGCCGCCTACCAACAAGCCTACCCCACCACATATAGAGAGCCCCGAAAGTCTACCAGTAGACATATTCCTCATGCTCATATACCCCATGACATGGAAGAGCAAGATAATGCTTTTTTACATGTGAAGAAGGAAGACGTCCCTTATTTTGATGGTAGGAAAGTTACTACAGAGGCGGATAGTTGGTTGAGAATAATGGAAAGAAACTTTAAAAAGATGACGCTGGTGGTGGAAAGTGGGCCAACTTAGCAGGTTCTTTATTGACAAGGGAATCCAGGAGTAGGCAAACACGATTGAGAGCACATACGGAGCAATAAATGATTGGGATGAATTCAAGGCAGCATTTTTGAAAGAATATTTCCCTCCGGCGAAGCAGATAGCTAAGGAAAGCGAGTTCTACAAGCTGTGACAGACAGACATGTTGATAATAGAGTATCAGAGGCAATTTATAAGCTCATGAAGTATGTCTCGAAAGATATGGCTAGTGAGACAAGAAAGGTAGACCGAATTATGGAGGGGTTGTCTCGCGATATTATGGACAGATTAGTATGGAATAGGCCTAAGACAATAACCAAGTTGATAAACACTTGTTTGGAGATCAAGAACCATAAGTTTAAGGAGACTAAGGAAGTTGGAATGAAGAGATCTTTTAGTTCAATCCAATGACATAGGAACGCCCCTCAGCGAAAATTTCAGAAGAACTTCAACACCACCCTATACACCTACTTCAGCTTCAGCATCGCTACCTACGTGTCCTATATGTGGCAGGCCGCATACAAGAGAGTGGTATCAGAGAAATAATGGTCTTTTTTCAGTGCGGAAGTATCGCACACAAGGTGAAAGATTGCATGTAGAAAGTATGCACTCATGTCCCTCGTATGAATTCTCTCGCAACATCAGGAAAGATCTGACCCAATGGACCCACGAGAGTTTTTATTCGGATGCAGAGGCTTATAAGCCTAATGAGACTGTTTTGACATGTAGCTTGGTTTATTTGTTCAGTTTTAGGTCTAATTTAAGTGAATCTCGTTGCTTGAATACTTGTTTTCCATAATTGCTAGTAGCTATACATGTATGAGGTTTACATATATCTGCTTTATTTGACACTGGCGCTTCAAACTTGTTTGTATCATTTAAGGTAGCTGAGCAACTTAGGATGCCCTTTGAAAAGTTAAAGAAACATTTATCAATCACAACACCATTAGGAAAGTCTACAAGGGTTGATAAGATGATACACAGTGTAAGATTCAGGTTGGGAAACATAATTACATAAAGGCTTTAGAGACTTTGATGTCATAATATGGGAAAAGAATGGATATCACGAAATCATGTACGTTATAAGGATAAGAAAGTAACCTTTTAAGACCCTTTGAAAACCGTCTCACTTATCAGAGGAAAAGTTAGGAACATTTTGTTGTTTTGATGATGGTCATACTAGCTGTTATAACAAGCCTGAAATAATTCTAAATGAGTTAGTAGTGTTTGTATAAGACTTCACTTAGAGTCTGACATTTGTAACAGTTCAGTCAGACAAGCATTGTACAAGACTGGTAGGGCACCTCAGTAAAATGAAGACCAATGGACCAGCTGAGTAAAGACAACCAAGTACCAGCACAGTGAACTGAAGCTTTTTTTATGGACTGACTTATAACCAAGGAAGTCTGTGATGACCTTGGATACATCAAAGATTAACATTACAAGTGATGGATCTTAATTTGTTATTCAATATGGAGTACATTGATCTCACACAAAATAAGGATCAGTGAAGTGAAGCTCTATCAATTTGTACAAATATCGTTTAGAAACACAAGGTAAAGGAAGCGATGGGGCGATAAAGCGACCCATGCATAGACTTCAAAGTGACGGCCAGATTAAGTAAAGTAGTCACTGAACCAGCTAAGAAACAGCCGAGTGAAGCAACATCAAAGTCAAGTATATTGTCTACACTTGATTCAGAACGTGGAAAACATGGCAATCAAGCAATTAATGCAGAATCAATCAAGGACGGATTTTATGAACAACGCTTGAAGAAAATTCGGATCACTGAAATCAAGAAGAATGAAATCAAGGATTATTCTCCGTATTAAATAGCCAACGCACGGAAATTCAAATCAAGAATCATGGCTATAAATAGAAAGCATTGACAGACAAGAAAATAGGAGGAACCGAGATAACGATTGATCATCAAGTATTCTCAGTGCTGAAACTCTGTCAAATTCTCTAGCCTTCATCTTGATCTACATTGTTTAATCCAAAAATATCAACTCAGAATCAAAACTTCAAATCCACATCAAGTATTGAGATTGATCAAGCTCGGTGAATCCAATTCACATCCGACTTGAGCAATTGAATCAGACTGTCTGAGAAGGAATTGAAACCCAGTGTGATAGCTGCTGAAGGATTTGTTCTCAAGGAGAAATGTTGAAGACTGAGTCACTGAAACTTTTGTAGCCAGGGAGTGATAGTCTTGAGATTGTGAGGCTTGTGTAGCCAAGGACAATCATATTATTGTATTAGTGAAAGACAATAGTTAGCCCGTGGTTCGCACCGTTTGTCAACTACCATGAGTGTGGTTTCGTAGATCCTAATTTTGATTCGAATCAAAGACGTAAGTTTCTTAGTGAAGTGGGTAAGTATGTGTGGGAGGATCCCTATTTGTATCGATTGTGCCCGGATGGCATCCTGAGAAGGTGCATCCCGACAAGTGAGATCGTAAGCGCTTTGCTTTGTCATGATAAAGAGGCCGGGGGCCACTTTTTGGGGGAGAGGACCGCTTTGAAAGTATTACAAAGTGGGCTATATTGGCCCACTCTATTTCGAGATGCACATGCTTATGTGAAATCATGTGACGCTTGTCAAAGATCTGGTCGTATTTCTAAGAGGAATGAGATGCCTCAAAATCCAATAATCATTTGTGAAGTCTTCGATGTTTGGGGCATTGATTTCATGGGACCCTATCCATCCTCGTGTGGTAACAAATACATCCTAGTTGCTTGCGATTATGTGTCAAAATGGGTTGAGGCCTTAGCCTCACCTACCAACGATAGGAACGTTGTTATCCGTTTTCTTAAAAGATACATCTTTTGTAGGTTTGAGGTGCCCCAAGCTATAATTAGTGACAATGGTAGCCATTTTGCCAACAAGCCATTTGATAAACTCTTAGAAAAGTATGGGGTGGAGCACAAACTCGGAACCGCTTACCATCCCCAAACGAGTGGCCAAGTTGAGGTCACAAATAGGGGTATTAAGCGTATCTTGGAAAGGACGGTAGATATGAATGTTAAGAGTTGGTCCTTGAAACTAGATGATGCTCTTTGGGCCCATAGATGACTTTTAAGACACCACTTGGGCATGTCGCCTTACATGATAGTCTATGGAAAGTCGTGTCACCTCCCGTGGAAGTTGAACACAAGGCGTATTGGGCAATAAAAATGCTAAACTTAGATGACACCTTAATTGGTGAGAGGAGGATGGCTCAATTGAATGAATTGGATGAATTCCGCCGCCGTGCTTATAATCTTTCAACGAAGTATAAGGAAAGGACTAAGTTGATCCATGATAAGTTGATCAAAGTTCGAGTTTTTAATGAGGGCGATGAAGTCTTATTCTACAACACCCGTCTCCATCTTTTCCAAGGGAAGTTAAAATCTAGGTGGTCCGGTCCCTATGTAGTGTCAAAAGTATTTCCGTCAGGAGCTATCAAGATCACCCACCCTAAGTTTGGTATGTTTACCACAAACGGTTTAAGGTTGAAAAAGTATGAACGGTTACCTTATGATGAAGCTTTAGAGATAGTGACTCTCGAGGATCCTGTCCCTTGTGACAAATCATGCAAGTCTTGTCACGGACTATAAACTTTGACTCGTTTAATCTTTCACCCACCCTTCGTTGTCGAGCCAACGACGTTAAACAAAAGCGCTACCGGGAGGCAGCCCGTTAATAATAATAATAATAATAATAAGACTAGTCTTAATGAGATGAAGAATCTGAAAAAATAAATAAAAAAATGAACACAATGGAAGATCAACACAAAGTACAACTAAGTCTTAGGATGAAAGTTTGAATGTAATTAAGGGAACGATTAGGTGGTTATCCGAAAATCCCGAGGGAGAACAAAGAAAAAATTCAAATGCATCATTTCTTGGACTTAGGAGTCTATGAGTATGTGATACTTGCTTTTACCCGGATGATGATTGACTACGCACTATGGATATTGTTTTTCTATTATATGCCTCTGTGTTTTTCTTTCATGCTTAGATGTTCAGTACTTTACCCGTTGGGGATATTTATCCATCTATAGCAATCCATTAGGTGTGTTGCATATTGCGATCGAGTTTTACGACGCGTAGCGATTGCCTTAACATTGTATACCCCCATGTCCCTATTCTATATTCAGCACGAGGACTATGTCCCGTGTATGCTTTTGTTGTTTTCTGTCTCACGTTGATATAGGGATTCGGGTCGTGCTTACACGAGGTCAGCATTACGTGATTCGATAGCGCCTTTTCCGGGTTTATAAGCTAAGTCTTCCTTAATACTTTACCGCACATTTCATTTTATAATCTAGTCTGTTTCCAATATTGTGTGACATATCTTTCTTATTATGTATTAGTTCAACCACTATGTAATATTGTGTGTTTTAAATCAATAAAAGTTCATGTGGTGTGTTTATCTACCTTTTGTCACTACAATGTTACACTCCACACACTTTTATTTTATTTGTACACACAATGGTCATAACTTTGAAAAACCCACCCACCCTTTTATATCATCTCGGTAATTATTTGACTTGTTTTGGTGAACCATTATTTTTCCAACCACTTTTATTTACCCTCACTATGCATTGAGGACACTGCAAGTTCGTAAGTAGGGGGTAGCGTTGTGGTTGGTCTAGCAATGGCATTAGTGCTTGTTTTGTATCAAAAAAATCCCTTAGTTTTTGATCTTTTTCGAGCATTATTTAGTTGATTAAAATAAATTGTATAAGGTATATATTTCATGGATTTGATGATGTAATGATCGATTTGGATGTATATAACCAAAGTGAACCGTAAGTGCATTTTAACCCCAAATTTATTTGTGTAACATGAATTCATTGTTCACGTAAGCCTTTGATATTGAAGCGAAAATTTTAAACTGTATCCATTCAAGATCCTAGTGGTTATTCTAGAGATAATTGCGATTAACTTAGTACCTAATTTTTGAAAGTGTCTTGTGAATATCGAAGGTTTGAATGTGATAGAAAGGATATAAGTTAAGTGAAATGAAACGAAAAATACCAAATTAAGATGAACTATATATATGTCGGTTGTAGCTACCAATGATTTGAGTGCAGTAGGGCGTTATCACGAAACGTCCTATATCACTATGAGGTTTAAAAGCTCCCGACTGCCCGATGATAGTAGTCCAGCTAGGGTGTTATCACTAAAACGCCCTATTCTTTGGGAAAAAGAGGCAATTGTCTCGATGATAGTAGTCCACTAGGGGTTATCACGAAACTTCCTATTGCTGGGAATGAAGGCATATGCTACAAATGTGGAAAAAAAAAAAAAATAATAATAATTTTGACAATTTGGTTAAGCATATTATCTTCTGACTATCCCCAGTATAAACTGAATGATATGCTTTAAGGATTATCCTAATAAGTACACGAGAGGACTTTGTGTGGAATCATTCTCGCCTATACCTAGAAACTCATTAGAATTTATCTCGAATGGATATTTGTGCGTATTGCTTGAATTATTCAAGAGAGGATAGTGGAAAATGAAAAGGCTTGTCACACACACACTCTGTTATACATTTATATTGAGGTTAACGCTGGTTGTAATTCACTTGATTATATCATCTGGTTGTCCCTATTATCTTATCTTTGCATGAATTTTTCCTTCATTCATTTTGTTTTATCACTTGTTTTGCTTATGGGCGACCAAAAGCTAAGTGGGGGGTTGTTGATAAGGGAAAAATTCATAGTTATTTTTATAACTTTTGACCCCATTTCTGATATCATTTCGAGCACTTTTATATCAATTAAAGTCATTAATTCCTAAGTTTCATAAAAATATATAAGTCGTGACTATTTTATAAAATATTGTGTTTTTATAAGTTTTTACTAGTTTTTGTACCGGTTTAGTAACCGGAGTGTCGTGTCGGATTTACGCTTGGTATTTTGTGCTTTATTGTAGAATTATAGGTTGACCAAGACCCCGAGTAACGACATTTTGAAGTATAATCATATCTTATGGAGGCTATATGAGAGTGTCACTAAGTCAAGTGGTCAAGTCATTAATCGATTCGATTTGGTGGAAATCGAGAAATATCTTCGACGAACAAATGGCCCATCAAAACGGCATTTTCTGAAGAAGTGTCCTTCATGACAGTTGTAGATTTTTCAACGAGCTTTCCAATGCCTCTTGAATCATGTCATTTGGAGGTCTAGAACTCAAGATATGAATTTTAGAAGTTTTATTCAAATATATAAATTTATATCCGTAAATTAGATGATCAAGGGGGCTGAATGCAATGATTAGGCCGGCCTGGTCCGGCCCTACCCGCCCAGTCCGGCCCAAGGAGTTTTTTCTATATAAAGGAGCATACAGAGAGCAGATCGTTGCCCCTCTTCTTCCCCAGCCTTCTTCTTCTTTTCCCTTCTTTTAATTATGTTTTGGGGGGTCTATATATATATATATATATATATATATATATATATGTCGTTATAATGTCGATGTAATAACTCGACTAATTATCGTTATAATATAGTTTCCGTTTTTCGTTCTTTCTTTCTTGTTTTCTTTCATTTTGTTATATAGATATAGATATATATATATATATATATATATATATATACATATATATATATATATATAAAGAATCTGGAAAATGATTGGATTAAGGTTTTAATTTGGTTTTAATAGAATTCTGGCATTGACAGAAGGCTATTATGTAAAACTTCCCGCCGTTTAATCCATGACATTTTGACAGAGTCTGATTACTTGTAATATCTATATATCTACATATATATATGAGTAGCTAAACTTATTATAGTCGAATCATGTAAAATTTGGTGAAATCAACCCTTGGAAAATGAAATAGGGAGTGTGTAGTGCTTTTTATTGTTATATCTCACATATTTCACGTCTTAGAACTTGTTATAACGGATTTGGGCTAGATTAGCTACCTAGGTCAAAAATCACACACATCATTCTTGAGAGTTGTTCAGAGAGAGTGGTGTGGGAAAAATGGTTCTAAGATCGGGAGGTAAAACATACCGAGGTTTTAGGTCGTGAATTCAGGCCCGCGCTCATTGGTGTTTTATTATCAACATAGTAACTTGAATGTGGTAGTCTAGATTAGTGTAGTTTAGTGTTAGACCCCGGGTTGAACTATGAAGTGCCGGGTGGTTCTTGAGCCAACGATGACAAGTTGTTTCACGGAGTCTTTCGGGTAGACCATGGATTAGGTAAAGCTTCGTTTCTTTGCTTTGACACATTCTCGTTAAGATGTTTGGTGTAGTACGTTGATGAGTATGAATCGGTAGTAACCCGACCGAGTGATTTCGGACTTGTTTCCGTAATGAGGGGTTATATCAAGCGTCTCACAAGACTTAATCATGTTAGGATAATCGGTTTTCTAAAAGAGAATTAATTAACCTCACATAGGATGTTAAAGGAGAGTTGTTGAGATCTTAACATCGAAATTAGAGCACGCACCCGTGAGATTGAATGTGAGAGTTCGGTTGTTATAATGCACACCCGGTTTTGTCTATCCTTGGGGTTGAAATTAGCTACTTTGATCATGGTTCGGCTATGTCTTTTAACCTATCTTTAAAATCTAGTAGTTTAACTTTCTTTCTCTCTTTTCTCTCTTTAGACTTGATATAAAGAATTATTTTAGTGTCGTGTAGTAACAAACCTTCCAAAAACTTGATCGCCTAGATTAAGACACACGTTCACTTTGGTACTTACAAACACTTGTTGTGGAAATATTACTCAAGAGACTCGACCTTTGAGGCTTGACAGGGTGCTCAGCAGATTCCTGAGCCTTAGGATTTTGTGCATAATATTTTTGTACACTTTATTTAATTATAAACGACATATTAATTGTGATACATATAAACAATTAATATGTCAAACTCTAGTTTACTTTATGTCATAGACACATTTAATATGTCATAGACATAGCTTTTACTTTTACTTTTGCATGCTTGCCGCCCACATCTACATACTCAAGTGGCCGCCAAGCTAGTGCTAGTCTCTCTCAATTGTATCTATTTATACACCTCTCATATCAATGAATAAGATAAGTTGAAGTTTACTCTTGTGTTAACACATTCTCAAACTCTCTTCATGGTAGCAGAGCCATTTGTGTTCTAACTTTTTCCATTTGCAAAACTCATATTTTCAAGAATGTCTTCCACATCCGACATTACTTCAACCTCAGTGACTCTCGTGACCTCGGTGGTGGGAATCTTGACAACTCCTCTTCTTATACAAATCATAGACTTGATGGTAACAACTATCTGTTATGGTCGGGCGTCTATGAAAATGTACATCTCTGGACAAAGTAAGATGGGATACTTATGCGAACAAAACGCACTTTCAAACCGACCTGGTTTTGAAGCATGGGACACAACAAATAATCAACTCATGACCATCCTCACGAGGTCAATGACAAAAGAGATAAGTGAAAACTTTATGATGTATGATCTCGCCAAAGAAATCAGGATAATGCCGGAGATCTTTACTCCAAGAAGGATAATACATCCGAGGTATATGAACTGAAGCTCAGATTCAAACTTGAGGCAGGGGATATGTCTCAGAACTCAATATTTCAATCAACTATCTAAGGCTTGGCAACACTTAGATATGTTAGAAACTCACTCATGGAATGATGTCAAAGATGTCGCTCTTTATAAAGACATCATAGAAAAGAAGAGAGTATTCGGGTTCCTCACTGGGTGAATCCTACTCTTGATGATGTTAGGGAAGAATTCTTGCCACCAAACCTCTTCCAAATCTCAAATCCATGTTTCTTTGAGGTCAAACATGAAGAAAGTAGGAGAAAAGTCATGCTTCAAATCCACTACTCGACAACCCCATCAAGGTGCCGCCTCGATCGGGAAGGCTGCTTGAGGTTCTTTGAGACATACAAGAAGCCTACTTGAAGAAAATGGAAAGCGTTGCTCGTGATCACCGCAAACGCACAAATCACACCAAGGACAAGCTCTTTGGAAGCTCCATGGCAAGCCTAACTCCTCAAAAACCTCAAAACCTATCGAGGAAAGTCAAGCGAGACACATCGGTGAGGAGGAGAATGACAACTTGGATGAATGCTCGCTTTTTGCATTCAAAGCTTTCTGAATCAACAAAAGGAAGGTAGTCACTCTACCGATGTTGCTACTCATACTCATACA
Source organism: Gentiana macrophylla (assembly GCA_026214975.1). Taxonomy (NCBI): domain Eukaryota; kingdom Viridiplantae; phylum Streptophyta; class Magnoliopsida; order Gentianales; family Gentianaceae; genus Gentiana; species Gentiana macrophylla. The sequence goes on from CM047805.1 coordinate 62,644,967, forward strand.
GGTAAATTCTACTCTTCTCTTAGCAATGAAACATGGATTGTTGATTAGGGCATCCTCCCATATGACTAGTAATAAAACCTTATAACCAACTATATGCCTTGTCACCAAATTCATAACATTAAAAGCTATTGATGGATCTATCTCTCGTGCAAAAGGTGTTGGAAATGTTAAACTCACTAATAAGATATGCCTTGAGGATGTCCTATTTGTTCCAAACTTAGACCTGCAATCTTATATCATCACAAGAGACTCACTAAAGATTTGAATTGAATTTGTTGTTTTTAAGGAAAATCGAGTGCACATTCCAGGATCCTACTTCACGAGGAAGTGATTGGGAAGGCTAAACCTTCATACTGGATTGTTTCGGTCAACCTCTTTGAAGATGAAGATCAAGATCGAATGCGCCAAGTGACTGCTCCCAGACTTTAGACAATATCATGTTATGGCATTATAGATTAGGACATCCAAGTTTTGGTTACTTAAAATCTTTAACTCCTGAATTGTTTAAAGGATGTAATCTGAATGACCTTCAATGTGATATTTGTCAATTTGCTAAACTTACAAAATCTGTGTATGCTAAGTTACCTCATTTGCATTCCTCACCCTTCACCTTAATACACAGTGATGTGTGGGGACCCTCTAGGGTGAAAAGTATAACAGGGAAAAGGTGGTTTGTCACCTTTATTGATGATCATACCAGGAACACTTGGGTTTTTTTAATGAAAGACAAATCTGAAGTTGGTCATATCTTTCAAGAGTTTTATCATATGGTATCCACTCAATTTGATACTAAGGTCAAGATCTTAAAGACTGATAATGCTCTAGAATACTATGAGTCTAATCTCAGTACCTTCTTGACAGAGAGAGGAATTGTTCATATCAGTAGTTGTGTGGAAACACCTCAGCAGAATGGGGTTGCTGAGAGAAAGAACAGGCACCTGCTGGAAATGGCCAGATCAATCATGTTCACCACACATGTTCCTAAATATATGTGGGGTGAAGCTATACTGACTGCAACTTATTTACTCAACAGACTTCCAGCACAGAGTGTTAGGTTTCAAAACTCCACTCCAAACCCTACGACCACACACTCTCGCCATCATCTTGTTTCCCGATTGCCTCCAAAGATCTTTGGTTGTACTTGTGTTTGTGTATATCCATGCTCAACATGTAGTAAACTTGATCCTAAAGCTCACAAGTGCATTTTCCTAGGTTATGCAAAGGGCGAGAAAAAGGTACAAGTGTTATTCCCTATTGAAAAGAAATTTTACAATTCTATGGATGTAAAATTCTTTGAAAAGACTCCTTATTACAAACAAACCTACTGAGTCATTCAGCTGATGGAAACCGATTGAAATTGACCTAAACCCCTTCCTCGGCAAACTCTTAACCTCAAAGAACCTCATCGATCCTCAAGAGAATGAACTTCAAGACCTATCGACTCTCTACTGACCTCATACTTCTCAAAGAACCTCCCGAACAAGAGTCATCGACCAGAGCTGCTTGAACAGGAACCTCGGCGACCTCATGAACCGTGAGTCCGCTGGACCTCCACATCTATGACTCTCGTGATGATCTTTGAAGTGGATGACAGACCTATTGCTTCACAAGGAAAGGAAAAGATCATGCACCGATCATTCTATTCATTCTTATTTATCTTATGATCGCTTGTCTCCTGTCTTTGCCATGTTTACACAGGACTGGACTCTCACTCTATCCCAGAAATATTCGGGAGGCCCTTCAAAATGATAAGTGGAAGGTCTTTGTTAAAACAGAGATGATCGCCCTCCGGATAATCATACTTGGGATCTCACAACTCTTCCAAAAGGCAAGAAGACAGATCGGTTGCAAATGGTTATTCACTATCAAATACTTCACGATGGCACTATTGACAAGTACAAAGCCGATTGGTAGCGTGGGATTCACTCAAACTTATGGCATTGACTATAAAGAAACTTTTGCACCCAGTGGCAAAGCTCAACACTTTGTCAGGTACTAATTTCTCTATTTGTCCAACTTGACTGGCCTCTTCATCAATTGGATATCAAAAATGCTTTTCTAAATGGGGACCTTACTGAGGAGGTTTATATGACTATACCTCCTGGTTTTATCAATCCTCATACTCAAGGCAAGGTGTGCAAACTGAGGAAATCTCTATATGGCCTGAAGCAATCACCAAGGGCATGGTTTGGAAAATTAACAACTGTGGTCAAAGCTGGATATCACCAATGCAATTTCGATCACACTATGTTCATCAAGACAACCAACCGTAAGAGGTCTATTCTTATTGTCTATGTGGATGATATCATCCCTACTGGAGATGACCTGCTTTGAGATCCAACACTTGAAAGAATTTGTTGGCAAAGGTATTTCGAGTTAAAGACTTGGGTTTACTTAAGTATTTTCTTGGCATGGAAGTAGCTAGAAGCTTGAGAAAGGAATCTCGTCTCCCAAAGGAAATATGTCTCGGACTGCTAAAAGAAAGCGGCATCTTTCGGGTGCAAACTCGTCAGATCCCCAGAGACCCCAGTCATATACTGCTACATGGTGACATTCTTTGTCAGGAAAGAACAATATCAAAGGCTTGTAGGCAAACTCATATACCTTTCTCACACAAGACCCGATATTGCATATGGGGTCGATCCAGTCAGTCAATTCATGCATTGCCCTCTTGAGCAACATTGGGATGCAAAGTGAATAGATAATCGAGGTATTTAAAATCCACTCCTGGCCAAGGCCTCGCACTTCACCAAGTCTCCGATAGATCAATCAAGGTCTACACCTGATCTTGATTGAATTTGGATGTCACATTGACAGGAGGTCTACCACATGAGCTATTGCTCATATATATGGGGAACCTGGTTACTTGGAGGAGCAAGAAACAACCCATCGTGTGTCAGAAGCGATCTTGAAGGGTGAACTAAGGGCACTTGTACTTGGCATTTGTGAAGCTCTATGGCTAAAAAGTGGCATGGATCGAACTTCAAAGAATCAGTATCAACAACCTATCACACTCTGTTGTGATAATAATTCAACCTTATGCATGGCGAAGATCCGATCCATCATGATAAAACCAAGCATGTGGACATTGTGATTACTTTCGAAGGAGAAGATTGATGCCAAGATTATTCAACTCAAAGATGTTCCTCCTCAGCAGATCGTAATGTCGATATTCTTACCAAGGCTATTCCACCTCTTATGTTCGTGAGACTAAGTAGCAAACTAGGTCTGCATCAACATATACACCAGATTTGAGGGGGTGTGGAAATATTACTCAAGAGACTCAACTACTTTGAGGTTTTCAGCAGGTGCTCACAGATTCACGAGCCTTAGGATTTTGTGCATAATATTTTTGTACACTTTATTTAATTATAAACGACATATTAATTGTGATACATATAAACAATTAATATGTCAAACTCTAGTTTACTTTATGTCATAGACACATTTAATATGTCATAGACATAGCTTTTACTTTTACTTTTGCATGCTTGCCGCCCACATCTACATACTCAAGTGGCCGCCCAAGCTAGTGCTAGTCTCTCTCAATTGTATCTATTTATACACCTCTCATATCAATGAATAAGATAAGTTGAAGTTTACTCTTGTGTTAACACATTCTCAAACTCTCTTCACTTGTCCCTTGGGATCGACCTCGTTCTCCTGTAGCTATTCTAACAATCTGACCCGGTCCACTGCCGGTTAGAGAGTTAGTTTACCCACGGTTTTCGAGTCTTTATAAATATATTTTCGAGGGGTAAATTTTAGCGCATCAAAATGTGGGACAAATTGGCACTCATCAATGAAGGATCAGAAGCAATCAAAGTAAACAAATTATCTCATTTGTAAAATGTAAATTTGAAATCTTCAAGATGAAGACCGGTGAATCCACTGATCAAATGGACAATAGATTTTCAAGCATCATCAGTGAACTACAAAAACTGGGACATAACTATCCATAGAAAGAAGTTTTCTTGAAGATCTTGAGAAGCTTGCCATTAAGATGGAGAATCATAACTTCTGTACTTAAAGGCACATTGGATCTTGCAAAAACTGACACCTTAACACTAATGTCACAACTGAAAGCTCATGAATTTGAGCTAAACAATGAGAATGGTGCACCATCAGAGCCACACATGGCCAGTGCACTGGTGGCACCCCATCAAAGTAAAGCAGTTGACTTAACCAGCAAAGAGACGCAAGAGCTGAAAGAGTAGATAGCTCTGATGATTAAAATATTTGACATATTCAAAAAAAAGCAATACAAGGGAAGTTCTTCATCCAACAATAGAACTTCATCAAACAATGACTTCAAGAAGAAAGATGAGGAACTCATATGCTTCCACTGCAAGAAGAAAGGACACTTCAAAGCTGACTGTTCAGATGAGAAAGACAAAGATGAGGAAAAGAAAAAATACAAGTCATCAGATAAAAGGAAGACCAAAAAGGCATTAAAGGCTGAAACAAGCAGTGAAGACAGTGAAACAACAGAGTCATCTGAAAGTAACTCAGATGCCTGCAAAGACACCAGCTCAGACAATGAAAAGGCATGCTTATGTCTGATGGCAAAAGAAGTTGAAGAAACAGAGGTACTATCTAGCACATCCTCTAATGCATCCACATACGACACTGCACAATCTACCATTTTCCTTCTAGATTTTACAAAGCTTGATTCAAAATCTCTTGATTAGACTTGAAGAAATTCAATCAAATTATGAAATTCTGGAACCAGAATGTAAGAATCTGAGGAAGGAAAATGAGAGATTAAAAAGAGAACTGGATGAGAAAAAATCTCACTTAACTAGTAAGGAAGTTCACTTAGCTGTTCAACAAAGAGCAGATGGTCAAACATCTGATGTTGACAGACCAGAAAAGGAAACCACCTCACCAGCAGAGATGATTTCTACACCAGCTTACAAACCCCCAAAAAGTTTTGGATCTAGATCTGGTCTTTTTTACAATAGTCAAGATGAGGGAAGACACATTGGTCAACACAAGAATGAATCAAACACCAAAACTAGTCCTAAATTCAGTAAATTACAGACCACTGTGTCAGCTACTCATCATGCACCAGTGAAGGCATAGACTAGTGTAATGAAACAACAAAGCAAATCATCTTACCATTCTACTAAAGGCAAGGGCATACTAAAAGGTAAGGGCAGACTTTACCATTCAAGAAGATGATTGGAATGTTCCACCCCCGATCTACAAAAGAAGACCAATTTATAAACAATCTTTTAGATCTAGGAGAAACCAGAATAAGACTAGCCCTGGTTACAAAAGACAATAGGAGAATAGGTCACCTCATGTATATTGGAGAGTGAAACAAGATGCTGGAATGTCAAAAATCAAGAAAGTGTATCAATTAATACTTTTAGTAAATCTATTATAAGCTATTCTGCCATGCCTTATACGCATGAAGTTGATGATTTCAACCCCCTAAGAAAAAGATCCTTTGGATATACACTTGGAGTATGATGCATGATCGCTAATGTGTATGGACCCAGATAGTGTTGGGTACCTAAAAACATCTAATTTGTTTTGTAGGATGTCTGGTACATAGACAGTGGATGTTCTAGACACATGACTGGAAATAAAGGTTGGTTGACTGAATTCAATGCTTTTGATGGAACCAAAGTCACCTTTGGAGGCAAAGAAAACTCTGGAAAGATTAAGGGGGAAGGCACCATGTTAAAGAACAACTTGAAGATTCAGAATGTAGATTATGTCAAAGGATTGAACTTCAATCTACTAAGCATTAGTCAATTCTGTGACAAAGGCTACAATGTGCATTTCAGCAAAGAAGGATGCAAAGTGATTCATAAACAAACCAATATAGTTGTACTGGCAGGAAAAAGAGAAGACAACATGTATGTTGTGGATTGGAAGACAGCAAAAGCAGAGACCTGTTTGCATATCAAGAACAAACAGTCACCTAGCTAAGATATGGCACATAAGACTCACACACCTGAATTTCAAGACAATCAACAAGTTATCAAAGAACAAACTTGTAGAATGCATACCAAAGATCACTTTCAAAAAAGAAAGTATATGTGATGCTTGTCAGAAAGGAAAACAGATCAAAAGCTAATTCAAGTCAAAGCCACATCAATCACCAACAAGAATTCTTCAACTATTGCATATGGACCTATTTGGACCTGTCACACATATGAGTGGAAAAAAGTACACTCTAGCTGTGGTGGATGACTTCTCCAAATACACCTGGACCATTTTCATGAACAAGAAGAGAGAAACACTCAAGAAACTACCAGATCTATTGAGAAGAATACAAAATGAGAAGGAATTAAAGATTATCAAGATAAGATCAGACAGAGGCACATAACTCCTAAATGATGTGACCGAACCTCATTGTGAAGAAAATAGAGTACTACATCAATTATCAGCAGCAGGAACTCCGAAGCAAAATGGAGTAGCAGAAAGAAGAAACGGAACTTTAAAAGAAGCTGTTAGAACAATGATAGCATAAGCAAGCCTACCAAAGAGATTTTGGGCTGAAGCAGCAAATATAGCATGCTACACTCAGAACAGATCAATTATCAACAAATTTCACTGCAAAACTCTTTATGAAGTGTGGAATGGAGAAGAAGACCTAATATATCACACTTACATATGTTTGGTGCTAAATGTTTTGTTTTAAACAGGAACCAGCTACACACTTTGATGAAAAAACTGATGAAGCAATTTTCATGGGATACTCAGATACCAGTAAAGCTTTCAGAGTGCTAAAAAATAGAACCTTGGTGATTGAAGAATCAATTCATGTGGTTTTTGATGAACCAAACACCAGTGGTGAAGATCTACATACACTAGAAGAGAAAATGACACAGAAGCAAGTCTCTGGACCAGTCTATATGGAGACAAAGGCACCAGCTATTGTACTGGATAATCTGGCTGATGAAAATACACCAGCAGAGTCACCAGATCACACCCCAAAAGCTTATGCACATGGAAACACAGAAGAAACACAAAATCAAGCACAACTTCAACCTGATTTGCACTGGCTCAGAGATCACCCAGCTGAACAAATCATTGGAGATGTACATGCAGGAGTAAGAGCTAGAAGACAACTAAGAGCATGTTAACTTGTTTTCTGTCACGGGTGGAACTCAAAACAATAGATGATGCAATCCAAGATGCTGAATGGATCACAACCACGCAAGAGAAACTCGATGAATTTGAAAGAAATGAAGTCCGGGAACTTGTTGATATACCAGATATGGCAAATATCATTGGGACAAAATAGGTATTCAGAAACAAGATGGATGAACGAGGAGCTATTGTCAGAAATAAGGCAAGATTGGTAGCAAAAGGATATTCACAAGCATAAGGCATAGATTATGATGAAACCTTTACACCAGTAGCAAGATTGGAAGCAATCACGCTATTTCTGGCTTTTGCAGCCCTCAAAGATTTCAAAGTCTACCAAATGGATGTAAAAAGTGCATTCCTAAATGGACTTTTGGAGGAAGAAGTTTATGTTGAACAACCACCTGGATTTGAGACAGGAAAGGAAGATAAAGTGTACAAACTCAAAAAGACACTTTATGGACTCAAACAAGCACCAAGAGCTTGGTATGAAACATTGTCTCTATTTCTGATTAATAATGGATTTAGCAAAGGCACAATAGACAAGACTCTATTCAAGCTAGAAGATGGATCAAGCACATTGCTAGTTCAAATATATGTGGATGATATCATATTTGGATCAGAACAAGAGAAGCTATGTGAAAATTTTGCAAATCTGATGAAAAGCAAATTCCAAATGAGCATGATAGGAGAACTCAACTATTTTCTTGGATTACATGAAACAGATGAAAGATGGCATTTTCATCAATCAAGCAAAATATACAAAGGACTTGATAAACAAGTATGGTATGGACACTAGTTGAGCATCAGAAACACCCATGTGTGCAATAACTATACTTGGGAAGGATGAGAATGGAAAGGATGTTTATCAAAATCGATATAGAGGGATTATGGGATCTTTACTCTATCTAACTACAAGCAAACCTAATATTGTATTTACTGTAGAAGTATGTGCAATATTTCAATCACAACCTAAGGAATCTCACTTATTAGCAGCAAATAGGATTATAAAATATTTGAATCACACAACGAATGTGGGAATTTGGTATCCAAAAGATGGTGGATTCAAGTTGATATCTAATTCAGATTCAGATTATGTAGGATGCAAAGTTGAAAGAAAAAGCACCTTAGGAACTTGTCAGATGCTAGGCAGTAGACTAGTATCTTGGTTCAGTAAAAAGCTAAACTCTATATCTACATTAACAACTGAAGCAGAATATATAGCAGCATGTAGCTGTTGTGCACAAGTTTTTTGGATCAGACAACAACTAAGAGACTATGGAATAGAAGAATACAATCCCTATTATGTGTGATAACACAAGTGCAATTTCAACCATCGAAAATCCAAAGATTTCACTCAAGGACAAAACATATTGATGTGAGACATCACTTCATCATAGATCATATGGAAAACGAGATGTACTCTTGAAACATATATCTACCGAGGATCAATTAGCCGATATATTCACAAAACCACACAAACCATGAAATATTTTGTAAGTTAAGGATTGAATTGGGCATGATTGAGTTGGACTAAGTACAAGAGCAAAGAAGCTGGAGTAACCGGTGACTAAACCTTTGCCATTTTGGGTGCACTCACTTGGCGGTGTAAAGCATCGGTATCAACGAAGTTCACTTCACTCGGGTGTTAGGAACAGTTATTTTGATGAAGCGGCTCACTAAGTGTACCTGCTGAGTTACCAGCAAAGTCACTCAGCCGTCCAACCTCACTAGCAGATTGAGTAAGTGTGAAACAAATACACAATTTACACATGTGGAAAATCAAATATTTATGGAGCATTTATTATTGAAGATTACACACGTGGATATTACATGAGGATTAAATTATGGAGGTTATAATTTGAAAAGAGGGAATGACGGCTACACCTCAAAATATGGGATTCATCATTACTCCCCTCGATCCACTATCCTATTACCCTTATTTATTGTGATTTATACCCAGAAAATCATGCCATTTATATCAAACACATTTGTATAACTCCCTACACACTCCATTGTGTACATTTGTGTTCACACCCAAATCTCTCCACTATATAAACAACACTTCGGCATTTACACAAATTCCTTATGCTCTCATTGCATTCAAAAGCACTTTTTTTAGAAAATCTCAAAGCTTTTTTCTCTCAAATTTTCGAAAATGGCTTCATCTTCTTCCACCAAAAAATCAGCAAAGGACTACGAGAAAACAATTGTCACCGGGTCATTTTTCAGACCCAAACACTATCTCTCTTTATGCAAAAATGATCATCAGGCAGAACGTCTAGCAGATAGGTGTACCAATTTAGGGTTGATGACCTTTCTCAATCCCCCAATCACTGACATCTGCTATGAAAGCCTTATCTCCTTCTGGTAAAATGCTACATTTGTACCCGGAATGCTCACTGAAGATGGAAGCATTGGAATTGCCAAGATTGTCTCCACGTAAATGGCCAAGAGTTGGAGATTACAACAAATCTACTTCATAAACATCTAGGGCTTCCCTATACTGGAACCTCAAAGGCATAGTACGTAATTCAGGATACGGATGCCTTATGGCAAGAAGTCAGGAAGAATGCTACTGCACAAAACATGAATTTCAACTTCTTTAGGACTGAGCTCAAGAAACCTTTCAATGAGTTCAGTTCCGTAATGGGGAAAAATCTAGAAGGAAAATTGGGAGCCATGGACAAGATGACTGAGGTACGTATGAGATTAATGGGCAAAATTTACAATAATCTATAGTTTGATTGGGCAACCTACGTTTTCAGACGGATCAGGGAGCAAATGATTGGAGAAACTGATGGTGAAACAAAGAGAATAAAGAAAGGGCAACAAAAACCCGGAATTTTCTGGGTGAGGAAATCCTATAGGATCCCTCTTCATTATTTGCAGAAGTGTCTGAATGTCCCTACTGTGGCACTTCACAAATTGCATGATTCTAAGGTAATGTTTACCGATGTCAAACAAAAAAAAGCAACAGGAGGTGAAAAGAGGAAAAGATCAAGTACAAGTACATTAGAACTGAGGAAGAAACAAAAATCCAAGGCACAAAAAAATTTGGACAGAGAATCCTTTGGACATTTGATAGATGAAGAAGAAGATCAACTAGAGAAACAGGAATGTGGAAATGATGGTGATGGAGCAGATGAGGAAATCAAAGAACAAGTGGAACAAATGAAAGATATCCTCGAGATGGAAATTGATGAAAGGATTGGAAAGTATCTCGGGCTTGAAATTGGGCAACTCTAAAATCCAATTGAGAGATTACATGATATGTTTGATGAGGAAGAGTGGTTCTTCTCATTTCTCAGTATTAAATAGCCAATGGACAAAAATTCAAAATCAAGGATCATGGCTATAAATAGAAGGCATTGTGAGACAAGAAAAGAGGAGGAACCGAGATAATGATTGATCATCAAGAATTCTAAGTCTTTGCAACTCAATCAAATTCTCTAGCCTTCATATTGATCTACATTGTTTAATCCAGAAAAGATCAACTCAGAATCAAAACTTCAAATCCACATCAAGTACTGAGATTGATCAAGCTCTGTGAATCCAATTTTATATCCGACTTAAGCAATTGAATCAGACTGTCTGAGAAGGAATTGCAACCAGTGTGATAGCTGCTGAAGGATTTGTTCTCAAAGAGCAGTGTTGAAGACTGAGTCATTGAAGCTTTTGTAGCTAGGGAGTGATAGTCTTAAGATTGTGAAGCTTGTGTAGCCAAGGGCAATCATACTTATTGTATTGATGAAAGACAATAGTGGATTCCTCCAATCATCACAGAAGAAGAGTGGATTAAGGGAATACACCACCCTGAACCACTATAAACCTTGTGTTAGTTACTTACAACATTTACTTTCTGCATTTACATTCAATATTTTATTCCATATACTTGTGATTGCTTAAGTGTTTTGAGAATACGTTTAGAAGGGTTTTACTTCCGCTGCACAAAAGATTTTCATCAGGAAAAAGTTTTTGAACTCCCAATATAGTCATTCACCCCCTCTGACTATATTTGACCATTCTTTGGGACAACATGAAAGAAAAGAGAGAAAAGAAAAGAGAATGGGGATAGAGAATCTTTCACTTTTTGATCAATCCGGCTGTTGTAATCGCAAACTAATCACACCAAAATGCTTTCCGTGAAGAGAGCTTCATTTTGACTCAAGTTTTACTTCAATCGGGTGAAAAAGTTTGGAACCCGTTTTCTATATCTAGAAGTACTCTTGAGATTTTCTTAGCTAATTAATGCTTTAAAGGTTGTAGCAATAGTAAATCTATGTTTTGGTTGTAGAATCAAAATGGGTTGCTTAGATTCTTGGTGATATTTGGATATTTGCCTTGGGATCTAGATTTCTTCAAGATTTAAGTGGTGTTCTGATCGCGTGCAAGGCACTTATTAGCAATAGGACTAGATCTATCATAGTAGAGTACTGACGAGTCAAGGTCGAATCCCACAGAGACTCGTAAGAACGTCTAATTATCAAGATTGAGTTGTCACGATTACGGCTCTACGACCAACTATAATATATAGACGATGAGTATTGGTGCCTCAAACTAACAAGATTATGCAAGTTCAACGAAGCAAACTAGAGTTTCTAAGGTATTAGTTCAATTATGAGTAATTAGTTATTCCCCCACACATGTAATGATCCCTCCTGGTGAATTTATTCATTGTTCAGCTACGGGTACAACTCCTAACCCTATCTTCTCCGACAATGGCAGTAGACAATCTATACGCAAGCTACCCTCCTTAATTGGTCCGTAATAGCCCATACGCATAAAGAACTAGAGCTGTCGATATTGAGTGTTACCTCATACCGCAAACCCACCTAGACAGCTGTCGACATTGACCAACACGTTCCAGGGTCCATTCTAGATAATGTCCTAATTAACACTTCACTTGTGGTCCTTAATGTTAATTTATGATGACATGCAAATAGTTGATCAGGCTACTAACATGTAAATTAAATCTATCGATCAACATAGCTGGCGCCGATTATCATGAATTAATAATTTACTAGGTATTCGAGATCTAGCGATATAGACCGTCGCAGATCCGAAAAATGAAACTACTATTCCATGATTTCTTCACCAACGAATCAGATAACACATGGGGTAAAATAAACTAACTACTACATAATTAAACTAAATAAGCAATTAAAACATACTAGTCGAATATAACGACGATAGATCTACATCTTGGAAAAGATAGAAAATCATACCCTCAAAGACGAGCGTAGATCTCCTTCGGATCTCTCCCTAGGCGGCGACTCCGTCTTCTCTCCGACCAGAACTCATAAAATAAATAAAATAAAGAACAAAGTACTTTTATTGCATAATTTCCTTGAATAATTTGAGTACATTTTGTTCTGAGGTGAAGCCTCTTATTTATAGCTATCTAAACCGACTTAGGAACAACTAGTTCGACCCTCGTCCAAGAAAAGCGTGTTTCGAAGATTTCGGACCCTCGATAAGTCGGCACCGCCCCTCAGGTTACCGAGGGTAATTTTATATTTTTTCTTCAACCGACTTAACTTGGATGCTTCTGGAATACCCTAGGCCCATTATTTTCGTTCAGTCCACTCCAGATTCGTCCATCATGCTCAGCCCAATATTTCGTATCCTGAAAATCATCAAATAATACATGAAATAATATCGAAAAAGGGAAAATAAACGCTAAGTGCAGATTTCTCGACTCACGAACCCGACATATGATATTCAACGTAAATGGTTCATATTTATAGGTCGAAACAACTATTTTTAGCTCATAATGGATAGAATATTGATGTCGTAGGATAGACTATTTTAACCGTCATCATGTTCTTGGAGCTTTTTGAAGAATTACTTTGAAACCCATCCTTATCTTCAAGAAATTCAGGTAAAAGGGATGTTCAACCGCAATCTACATGTGTTAATTCTTGTTTTAGATCTAGATTTTTGACATGAACAAGTATGATAATGTTTAGTGAAGATTCTAGCATATTTTGGTGTTAAAAATGGTGGTAAAATAGTCATGGAAATGAATTGAAAGTTGTAGTCTTGTTGCTGTTTTGCGAGCTCAGGCCCAACCTAAAAGAGACAAGCCCACTCCTAACCTGGGCAGAATGCTGGAAAAAGGCACAGATTGCTTAGGAGCAAGCCTGGGTGAATCAGGCCCACTCCTGGCCTGGACAGAATACCCGGGAGTTTTCCTGTCACTTACATGCCCACTAATTACCTTGCTTTGTGTGAAAATGTATTTTGCCTTTTTTTGATCATGTATTAGTGTAAATCCTTATATGTTAAGTGTTGTAAAGTTAAATGTGTGTGTTCTAGTGGCTTTGGCTCCTCACCATGGTTCACATGAGCATTTGAACACATTTCATTTGGCCATATGTGACGTTGACTTGATGATCAATGTCTTACTTGTTACGTGGAGAAGTTAAGGGTTTGGTTTTAGTGGATTTGGCTCAGCACCTTGTGGAGACCCTCTGCGGGGAGAAATTCGGGATCATTGAAAACCTTATTCCTTAGCCTCGAGGGTATTGTTCTAGAGTCTAATAATTCTGTGCAATTCGCTACGTAGTGTAACTCTGAGTAGTCTAGGGTATAGATGTCCCTAAGAAGCCTTTATGTGTAATGAACGTAAGTGGTTAGAATAATCACTTAAATACCTACTTGATAGGTCTAAAAGCTAAAACATGTTAGTCATTGGTGAGACACGATTCTGTTTCACAACATGGAATTATTAGACCTTCACATGGTTAGACACCAATCAGACTCGTGTAATATTCCACATGGTTAGATGTCGTGCCGTATGAGGTGTTGAATGTGTCGTGGTGCAGACTTCATCATGCAAAGTGTGCTTGGATTAATGTGTAACAAATGTCTTCCTTATTTGTGTCTACTAGTGAGACTAGTTCCTTGTTTGTGTCTACTAATGAGACTAGTAAAGTGGTGTGTGCTACTTGAAGATATGTGATTTGTTGATAATCTTTGTGTTATAACATGTGTAGATTCAGTGATTCTACCATTTACTAAGTACTTTGTACTTACCCCATTATTAATGTTCCCCCCACCGAGAATGTTGTTTTTATTGTAGGTTGAGTTCGAGATCCCTAAATAGTGATTTCCGAAGTTGCAGCCTTTGAAGCTTATCATTCTTTCATTCCATTGTATTAATGATTAGAATCTTCCTTTTCTTTTGTAATAGATTGAGAAAGTAGTACTCTCTGGTTATAATTGTAATAGATGAATGGATATTCGATCATTGTGGAATAACTTTGGGATGTTGTTTTAGTTGTAGCATGTGTTACTTTTTAATCATTAGTAGAATCTTTTGGCTTTTCGGGTCTATCATTTCGTTTTCCGCTTGTTCTCTGGTGTTGATAACGTCAAACTTACCTATATAATTGATTAATTTTAATTATATACATGTCAGGTGTTCTTTTTCGATTAAGAACTCGGTATCCAGATCATGGGCATCAGAGCTCTAGTTATATCACAATGTAGGTATACATGCACATGTTTTATCATATCACAATTTATATAGGGATTTTTCAACACATGTACTTGTGTTTCTACGAATTGTTGTTTTGATAAGATCACGACCATACTCATGATTTAACTACTGCTCCCTTCTAAGATATGCTTGATGGACATACATAGTGATAAAGAGTTTGAGTGCTTTAAAAAGGCTGCTGGACCGGGAGCTGGAGTGTGGAGGTTCGAACCCCGTAAATGGGCGACTTCTTTTAATTGTTTGGTATAATAGCAAGCTATGACTCTGAGCCACCAGGTTACCTGATTAACATGTCCACTCATCTCGTGCGATAGGGGAAGTGAGGAACTTTGTGGTTAGGATTTAACAATTTTTTGATATATAGAAGTATGTTGCCATTGTGTATCCCAGCCTTATATGGGTGGGGTGCATGGACCCCACTCAAATTTTTGGACGAAGTTACTAATATACCCCTTTAGTAATATTAAAGCTGTGTATGTATATTATTTCAGACAATATCAAGTGTAATTATCCATTTAGCTTAATTGGTTAAAAGCTTTGTTATTTATCCTTATGTCATAGGTTCTTCAAACCAATCAAGTTTTTATTTGATTAAAAAACGAACTAAAATTTTTAATATTCATTTGGTTTGGTTTTTGTTTTTGGAATTGGATCGGTTTAGTTTTCGGATTGGTGTGGGTTGAATCAATTATTTTTTGGGGCTTTTATTTGTACCACATCTGATTTACCATGTATCACACTACCTATATATACCTATGTATCACAGTATAATCAACTATGTGAAAGTCGAATTTACAAGACAACATTCGACCTTCTCAGTGTCGATTCTATTTCAACAGTATGAGAAGTCCAATGTTGCTTTGTATATTCGACTTTCACATGATCGATTTTGAAAAAATAATGTAATATTCCGATTTTCATAAAAGGGCAGACGTGTCATTTTAAAACGTAATTAATATTCTTTTTCCTTTTCGTTGGAATTAAATCCTTAGAATTGTAGCGGTTTCGGTTTAATGGTTGTTTGAGGGTATTTAGGGTAAATTCGGGTTTAAATGATAATTAGGTTGTAGTATATAAGCGGAAATATACCAAAACCTAATCATCATTTCTTAAAACTCGAATTTTTGGAGCAACCACTCACTCTCCTCCGGTAAGAGAAATCATTTGTTTTGGGCATTGGAATCGTCAAATTTTCGATCCTTGATATCTCCCTCGTTTCTCTTCCGTTTTTCAGATCGTAGCATACCGTTGGAATCCTCGCGGACGAGCTTAGCATCGGTACCAGGATCAGCAGATTAGTTACGAGCATTTAGGCGAGATAAGGTAAGGAGAAACTCCTACGTTTTCGATTTTGAATATGCAATGGTCTGTGTTGTTTTCCTTCTTTGTTTTAGTGATTTAATTGGCGTTAAATTGATGTCTATGATATGGTTGATGTTTGGTATGGTTGGTAGATTATTTAGATGGATTTTGGTTAAGAAAGATTGGGTTTTGGTTTGAAAAATGGATGAAAACGATGAAGGATCGAAATTAGTTTTGGAAAATTTCGGGATTTAACGAGCAGCGTCGGATCTTTGGACGAAGCGTCCGGGACCTTGAACATACGTTTGGTCCTCCGGACGGGCGTTCACCGGGATTCACCTTGGACGAAGCGTCTGGATTTTCGAACAGCGTCCGAACCTTTGAGCGGGCGTTTGGTCATTGAGACAGCGTTCACCTGGAGCTGGTTTTCCAGCTTTGTTCAAATTGGCTCTTGATCATGATGAGTGGTGTCAGTGAGGATGTGTTATCTAAATGAACTAGGATGGTTAGTTAATCACCTAATACTACACAACTTGCTAGATAAAAGATTAAACACCATGTGGTCTTGGGTAGATCCTGAAGATCTATAGCGTGATGTGTGAACAGACAGTCAAAGTGAGTGTCCTATCGGCCTGCAGGCCTATAGGCATCGCCGTATGTTCATACTATCGGAACCGGTTATTGTATCCTGAAGATTTCAATACGTTTCGGGTTATTGTATCCTGAAGATCTCAATATGTCACGTTCCACCTTGATAGCATGTTGTAACAAAGATAAGCTAAGTAGTTCTGATTTAGGCATATTGGGAGATGTAACCTTTATGCGTAGAATCGAGTCTGTCTTGCCTTTTAATAGAAACTTGATAATAAATCTTATATATATTCTAAGCTTAAACGCACTTCTCTTCCTTCTTGAGTATTATATACTTACCCCTTGTGCATGTTTTTGTTATATGTGCTTGGGGTGAGAAAGCGAAGTGAGTCTGAGTATTTCGAGGAGTATGTCCCCGAGGAGGATCTACGAGCTTGATATTTTATTCTTGCACTTTTGTTTACATTGGCGATGTTGCACTTTTTTTTTTTATATACACTTTGTTCATAGTACTTTGGGATGACGTGTGATCATCTTTATTTCTTATTTCATAGTATTTCGTTTGAACTTTTGAGGATTTGATTTGTATTGTTTTGATACACTTTCGACTTTTAGTACCTTTTTCGTATTCTAGTATCTTTATGGATATTCATTACCCGAGCATTAAATTCGCGCGCTTTGATTGTATTGATTGTAGGCTTACATATATAAATGAATTAAATTTTATTTATATATGTGCGAACGTCGTATTTCCGGATAAGGGCTCGGTATCCGGGAACGGGGCGTTACAGTTGGTATCAGAGCTACGTGTTCCTTAGGCTTCTATTCTTTGAGTTTAACTCAATCTTATCTTTAGATCTTTAGTAACACTCTGGTTCTCTTGGTTGCCGGGATGAGTAGAAACACAAGATCGAGGACTTTGGCTCTTGGTAATCGGACATCGAGAGGGTGAAACCTCTGGGGTCGTCGCAGATTTGTCACCGCCACCTCGCGCACGGCTACACCTTCACCGAGCCGGAGCGGGATCAACATCGACTCCACCACCACCTCCTCCA